>VRYO01001463.1:74707372-74729310 GCA_009812075.1 Sialia sialis | reverse complement strand
GGACTGGAGTGTCCCGCCCCCTCTGCCGCGCAGAGTTAAAAAAAAAAAAGTGCGGCTTATATTCTGGTGCGGCTTATATGTGGACAAATCCCGTGGTCTTCCCAGCTACCCAGAAGTGCAGCTTATATTCAGGTGCGGTTTATAATCGTGAAACTACTGTAATCATTTGAGAAGGAGGGAATGGGAAGAGCTAGCAGTTCTGTCTGCTTCAGGCCCAACAGAAGTGTCCACCAAAGTCTCAGGGAGTGTTTCCTCTCCGGCATCCCAAAATATTGATCAGGTTATGTAGGACAAAAAAAAATAAAAAAGGTATAGGAAAATGGAAGAAAGGACATTCTTCAGGATTGTGGACAGGTGCAATAATTTCAGAGAGTCCTCTTAGTTCTGTTCTGTTGACTAAAGCTCCCATAACTATACAACAAAGAATCTTTCCCTTTTCTGTGTTGAAGTACAATACCCATTAACATGCTTTTATGCATGAATTCTGGGATTGTTGCCTGCTTGCTTTTGTTTTTTAAGATGTGCATGTTATTGGTGCATGCAAGGCAGTGAGCTTCAGGAGGTCAGAGGGCAAAAGGCATCAGATATTCCGCGCCATAAAAAGTGCACGTCCTTGTGAGTTACAAAATCTTTCTCACAGTGAGGCTGGTCGTGCATGTTCTGTGTGAGGAGCCAGGCTGAGCTCAGGCAGTGCTCAGCAAGCACAGCAACGTCCCTCTGCATCCCCCATGCTCCTTGTATGCATATGTTATGCTTGCCAGCCTTGCCATGCCTCGAGTGCATGGGAATAAGCCAGTGCTCTGCTCTCTAATGATAAAGTGTGCCATTATGTTTTGCTTAATTGGTTGTGTTTTCATCAGGTGATCTTCAGACGGGCAATTTGGAGTTGCTCAGTGATTATTGTGGTTTGCAGTGTACAAATTAGTGTGGGAAATTGCTAACATTAGCCTTCCAATTTAGGACTTCAGTGGCAGTGTCAGCTCTTTCGCCTTCATCCGAATTGCAAAAGGCAAGGAGGGAGAGCACGGGAGGACACTGTGCTGCCTGCCATTCGCTGGGATATCCATGTCCTGGCAAAGGTGTTATCCCATTTTCCAAACCTGCTTCTAGAAGTCAGGCAGCACAGGTGGGCTTCAGACATAGAGGAGTATGATTCCTCTCTTCCTTAGCACCTGGATTTTTAGTATTTTTATTCATTTAATTTTTAAGGATGATTAGGTCCTGGGAATGCAGTACTGGTTCCCCACCACCTCCAGCTGTTTCATAAGCTATGTTGGACCCATTCTGGTCCAGTGGTCTGGTCTATGGCACTGTAGGCCTGCTAGATAATGTCTGCCCAAGGCTTGATAATGTCTGCCCAAGCTTCCCAAATGCACCTCACTGCTACAGCTACCCACTTGCTGCAGGCCAGAAATCCATGTTTTTTGGGCTAGATGTAGGCATGATGTGTTTAATCTTAAGCAGGCTACCCTGGGCTCCCATTCCTGCCTTTGAGCTGTGCTGTGCTGCCTTGTGCCCACCCTGAGGGACCACACCTGTGTGGGGCAGGCTGCTGGGCTGCCCAAGAGTCTCATCTGTTGGAGCTGGTGCCGTGAAGAGTGCTTATCTTAAATCCAGGGTATTGCCCCTGAGTTTTAGCAGAGCGTATAAACAGGATGGAGCAGAGACTGCTGGTGTGTCACTGTGGTTCGTGGGAATGGAGGTCCTGAGCTCCAACTGGTAAGGTCTGAGCAGCCCAAACCTCTCAACTGCTTGTAGTCAAAGTGTAGCTGGGATATGGTCAGACCAGTCAGATGGGCAAGGCTAAATGCTTGTTGAAAAGTCTACTGTACAGATGCAACGGCACATCCTAATTTACCTACTGTTTTTCATCTGTTTCTCCTTATTCTATAGATGTTTACCTATATTCAGGGTTCTATGGACGTCAGAAGGACATCATACGGAAAAGTTATCAAAGAGTTCTGGTGTTTGTAGGGCAAACCCCATATAGCTTGCTAAAATTTCATTTAAAAAAAAACAAAACAAAGCAAAAACCAAAACAAATATAAAAGGCTCCAAACAAACACAAAACCCATCACCTCCCCCCAAAAAACCCCCACCCAAACTGAAGCATGAACTAGCCAAGTAAAAAAATAATTCAGTGTAAAATACATTATTTAATACTTGTGTCCTTGTGGCAAGAGAGAGAGATATATGTAGCGATCCTTTTGTGAAAGCAAAGCTGCCAAGTGAAATGAAGCGTACTGAATCATCAATTGTAAATTAAGTGTGAGAGGATCAATACAATTTAGCAACAGAACTTATGATCTGACATTTAAAATTCTCCTGTTTTCAATAATCAGTGTTTCTGTTAATAAAAGAATGAAAGAACTGTGGTCCATTATTGTCTTTTCCCTCTCGTTTTCTTACTTACTTTCTTAGCCTTGGAATGAAGTCTTGCTAAATCTTATGGCACCAAAGTGCAACCTGTATCTCTACAAAATTTTCAGTTTTAATTTCAAGCAAATATAGAGCTTGGAAGAAGAGGGCAGGGGAAATACCCCTGACTGCTTATAGAGAATGTGGGCTGAGTGGGTCAGTTTGTTTTTGTCTTATGGCTCCATCTTATAGCTGTTCTTTGCAGCAATTGAATCTGGAAATACTTTCCTTGCTTGCCCATCCCTACTTCAATACATGAAATTGTTAATGTGTAAACTGTTATTTTTGAGCTACAGGGAGACATAAACAAAATACAAAAAAAATCCCTCCAATGTTTTCAGACCTATGAAAGGATCATGAAAACTGACAATCTGGAATATTAAACTAAAGTGGAACCTTTTGTGCTTTGATGCCAGTAAATTGAAAAATGAAAGCTGTAGTACTATTCTTGGGAATAATTTTTAAGTGTGCTTGTTACCTTGCACAGTGTGCTGTTTAATATGGATTAGTTTTTCACACTAGAATCACACTTGGGTGAAGGTATGCTTTCCTGGAATTGCTTGCTTTGTGGCATGAGAAGGGGAAAAAAGAAAAAGGCAAATCTGAGCTTCATAGAAGCCAGGAATAGTCCTTACCTTCCTGAATGCTTACCTCCTGCTTGCTTTTAGGTGCAGCACTTGTATCAGCGATGCTTCTTAATGTAAAAAGGCTTTGACTAATACCACCAGAATAAAATCAGATAGCTGACAAAGACTATTCAAAGGTAGCAAATGTAAATTGATCAGAAATTTCATCTGTTTTGCAAATTCAAATCAGACTGAAATGTTATAATGCCCCTCTAGACAAATATCCATGCCTGTGTAGCACAACTAGAATCTGTAGAAAAAAAAAGTACTACTGTATAGTTGTTTTGTACTGGATTATCTTCAAAAATTTTCATACCCAGGTATGTAGAGAACAATGTTAAGAACTGCATAGTGCTTGACTAAGGAACATAATAAAAAATCAAATGTCTCATGAAAGTAAATGGTAAATGCTTCTCTTCAGAACAAATGTGCCAAAATGAATGTTTTTTTCTTTTTCCACTTAATCACCTGTGAAGTACTCATTTAAGATGTTCCTCCTCAACAAAATGTTTTGAAATGAGACTGAACATGAACATTTGCAAGCAGAAGTTCACATTTTGAAAATCTCCTTGGACTTTACAGACAGTCAGTGAGAACAATCTCTCAAGTTCAGTGTCAAACAAAACCTTGATTCAGAATGGTTGGTCTCTCCCCATGCCCTGTGGCTGGTGCTTGTGAGTTGGCTGGCCTGGCCTTTGCTTTGTGTCCAGACAGGAGAGGCAAGAGGAGGGTGAAACAGTTGCTTACATCTTTTGCAAAACTTGTGAAAAGTGGTTTTGAGACCGTTAACTACCTGTGGCAGATGACTTTTAATTTTGTAGGGCAAAGTTTGTGAAGAAGAGCAAAGCTGTGTGGCTGAGCCCCAGCAAAGAGGGTAGTGAAGAAATGAACACCATTGCTTTGCCTCATAGTCTTTGAAACTCCAGTCCCAAGAGGACAGCTTAAGCAGGGAATGAGAAGAGAGTGCTAGCATGACTTCTCACATGTATGGATTTAAAAATCCTTCTCCCCCTTGATGTGCGTTTATAATCATGTCATGTAGCATAAGTAAAACATTGCCAAGCTGGCAGCTTTGGGGCTGGGGACTGCCAGGCCTAACCAGGCATGGTGGATGAGCTACAGGCATTTTGGCAGGCTGTTCTCCTTTTCCCTGAGTCACTGGTAGAGCTGCACAGCAGTGTGAGAGCTGACTAGATGATGTGGCAAAGAGTATGCAAGCAGAGGCTAGTGGTGTTTGAAACTGTCTTGTTTGGGCAGTTGTGCTGGGACAGCTACTCCTGCTGGCTGCATTGCTGTAGGCTTTGGTGAACAACTCTTAATGGAGTCTCTCTTCCCTTGCTGCTTTCTTGTGCACTGCTCTTCCTTGGTTCTGTGTTCCTTAAAATACCTGTTGGAAATTTTGTGTTTGGCTTCGTTGTTAGGGTTTTTTGTTGCTGTTGTTTTGTTCATGTGTTTTTGCATATGTGGTCATGACTGTGATTAATTAAAAAATGAGTTTCTGAAAGAAATATGGATGCTTTAAAAAAACCATGCTATCATCAAAGACAGAATTGCAACTCCTGTTGAATTCTGTGGATGTAGAGTTAGAGCTTGTTGATTTTCAGTATAAATTTTAAGGGGGTTTTTGAACGTATTGTACATTCCGCTTCAAGAACTCAAATAAGGGGAGAGAATTACATGCTACTTTTAAGATAGCCATGAATACACCAGGATACCTGTCATTGGGCTGGCCATTGCTACCCCCTGCCCTGATGTAGACCTTGAGGGAAAGATGTACAATGGCCTCAAGCTCTTTTGCCCATGTCCCTACATCTCACTGCTGCCATCAGTAGCTGCTTCTTCTTCCTTCTCCTCACCTACTTGTTTCCTTTTTGAATTACTTACTTCCTTACTGAATTTGAACAAATTAAAATCCTGCCTCCTCCTTCCAAGCTAAGGTAAAGGGGTGAGAGTGGTGGAGGCAGTGCCATAAGACAGGCAAGTATGTGATACCAGCTGATGGTGATTTAAAGTGGGACTTGAAACTGCAGATTCATTAGATTGAGAAAAAATGCTGTATGTGTTTCCTTGCTTCATTTTTGCAGTTCTGTTCATAGTCAGTTGCTAAATAGTACTTCAAACAATGATATTTAATGTCAGAATTACAATAATTTCACGTCTATAAGGTGCACTGGAGTATAAGGCGCATTTCTGGGTTGTCGGCAATTTCCTGTACTTTTCCCGTATATAAGGCGCACTGGCGTATAAGGCACACCATTTTTTGCAGCGAGGATCCGTGCTCAACAAAGTAACAAATTAGTAACGGAATTGTGCGATCGCAGGGTTTACTGGCAGGTGCTCAATTTGCAAACAGTTTTCACAGATTGGCGTAGCCTTTAAACGCAGCCCCAGGTGCCTTCCCCATGCAGCAGGCCCCGGCACTCCCGCCCGGTGCTGGCTGCCGTGCCTGCCCGCGTGGCAGCAGGTATTGCCCGTGCGGCAGCTGCCCTTGCGGCAGCTGCCCTTGCGGCTTGCACTTCTGGGTTGGCAAATTTCTGAATTTTGTCCATATGTAAGGTGCACCGGCCTATAAGACGCACTTCCGTGTTTCAATCGAAATTTTAGTCAAAAGGGTGCACCTTATACATAATATACTGTAATCAGAAAGACCATTGTCTGACTGCACAGAAACTATTATTTCTTTACCTTTAATCTGCAGGCATGAGAACAAGCTGCTGTCTGCTAGCAGCCTGTCTTACTTGACCACAATTGATAATGGCATTAGGCCTTCAAAACTCCTGCATTGTCATGTTTTTGCAGCCATGATGCTGGGATATGGGTTAGGCAGTCTTGAAAGTGATAAAAAATTATTTTGTAAAACTTGTCCAAAAAGTTTGCTAAATCTCTGAGTCATAGCTCAGACTGTACCAATACCAATAACTCTTCCAAAAAGACTTGATGGTATCTTCTTACTTGGTTTGCTTTTGAGAGCATGATAAAGTTGCTGCTTCCTAGCCATCTGTTGTCTTCAAGAGCTGACAACCACATCTGCAGAAGCTCTAGCAGAGAGAGAAGTGCAATAGCTTTTTGATGGAATTGCCTTTTGGCTTTTGGGTGAGGTCTGTCAGTGATGGGTGTCTTCACGTGCGACAACAGAAGATGAGGAACATGCTTGTCCAGCTGCATGTATTGAGAGTAATGTCTATGTGCTGCTTGTTGGGCATAATTGGAAGATAAAAATTTTTGTGCTGTTATTTGTTGGGTTTTTTTTTTAAATATATGTAGAAAATACCATCTTATATGAAGCAGTGGTCTTATAAGAAGTGCTGGTGACTTCAAAGGGTAGAGGAAGGTACAAATTTATTCTGGTTCCCTTTCAAGTCAGTAATAATATATGTTTTTATCCAGTTTCTTGTTTTTAAAGTAGTATGCCATCACTAGCTCTGTGCTATCTCTAGTTACTGAAACAGGAGGAGATGGAGCCTATTCAAGGTTAATCAGCAGCTGTTGCACAGACCTCAGGAGCAGGAGAGCTGGTGCTTTGATCTGATGTGGGGGATTGACAGACAACAGAAACATCTCATTTTCAAGGACATTTTGCTCTGCAGGAAACTAACCCCCCTGAACTGACCTTATATCCCATGGAAGCATCTCCATGGCTTTGTTCTGCTTTAAAACAGGAAAGAAAATAGTATTGTTTAAGAAACAGTACTAAATTTGTTGAGAGGAAGGTGTTAGTATTTTGTCCCTGTGTATTTTCTGAGGAAATTGTGAATACTACTGTAAGGGTTTGAAAAGTAATTTTATCCCATTAAGCTGGATTATGTATGCGTCTTGATTTATGTAGATAATCAGTTCATGAAGTGGAGTTCAAGGAACTGAAATTTAGATTGCATTTTCAAATAAACTTACAAAGCTGTGCTTTCTCTCACTATGTAAAGGGTTCCACTAATCCTTCTCTGTAATGAACTAATCCTTCTTCCTTCCACCCTATCATCCCTGAAATAAACACTGCTGATTCCTGACTGCTAGCAGAAAGGGGCAACCTGGTCAAGAAATGGAGCGTATTGGTGCCACTGTCTTGGAGCAATTTCTAGAGTGTTCATTTATTTCTCTTTTGTACATTGTGTGACAGTAGTAACCACAGACCTTTCTAGTGGTTCCCACATTCAGCCACCACTGATGACCAGCTCTTCTGGAAGCCTTTTGTTGATGGAAAGCAGAACCAAGGAAGCCAGGCAGTGCAAAGGAGGGCATCTAGACCAACATTCTGAATTAAAGCACGATACATCAGACAAATGGCCATGACTGCTTGTTTCCCTGGACTTAGATATGGAAGAACAGGTCTGGTTTTCTGCTCAAGAGGCTGAGTAGTTCATATGTGAATTGAAGTCAGTGAGGGGTATTCAGCTTCCAGTGAACTTTCCACTGAGTAGTCTGGCCAGGAACTTAATATGTTTTTGGGTACCTAAATACAACTATTTTCAGTAGACAAGCCAACAAGGAAGAGTGAATTTTCAGAACAGTAACTGACTATTTATATGAAATTAGCAAATTTGTGTCTTTTTCTTGATAACCTCTTTCTTTTTGTGGCCCCTCCGTGACTGTCATCAGTTTGTGACTTAGGAAAGAGAAGGAATGAAGAGTAATGTGGTTTTGGTTATCTTTTGCATTAAAAAGCTATGTCTCGCTTGACCTAGTTAATAACATCTCTTCCTGTCTCTCAGACTTTGGAGCCAAGCTACTGAGGTGCATAAACAAAAGGTTCTCTAAATACATATTGTCTGTTGTTCCTTTCACTTTGCCAAGCCTCAATAGCAACGTGCTTTTTGAATGCAGATGCAGCATAACCTACATTCATAGTTCTTATTTAAAGCAGTTTTAACTGTTTTGAATCAACTGCATTGATATGTTGACTGGATTTCACATTACAAGGTGTGAATGAGTAGTGTTTGCACTAAGATGAGAACATAGTTGTTACACAATATCTACTTTTTCATATGTAGACATATATATGATATATATGATATGCAGTTATATAAAATGAAATTAATGTGCAGTTATTTTATTTAGCATACAGCATGGATGCATATAAAATCTAACTTGTTAATTAGAGTTTTGCTATGCATGTTCCACCATTTTACTTAATTGGGATAAAGTTCTTCATTAATTTTGTGATTTTCAGCGTATATATCCAAGAGACATTTAAAAAAAAATGGATTATTGTCATCTCCAAGAACAGAGTACTGAGGAAGACAAGAAGTACTGTTTGCATTTTCAGCATCAAAATCTGTGAGGTGGAAGGACCTAGGACTTCTCCAGGTGGTCTTGCAGCTGGGGGACTTACAAAGCTATTTCCTTTCACTTTTGCAGTCAGGAGAAATTTATTTGCTATGGAAATAATGGCATATGGCTGTTCTTCTACAAACACTATTCCAAGTATTTTTACAACCTTACTTCATGGAAATAAAAAAACATTGGGCTGTACTTAGTGCTCCATGGCTTTCTTTGCCCACTTACCACAGAAAGCTGGCTTGTCAGGGAGCTCTGGAGTAACCTAAGACACCAGGCTTCTCCCTGTGAAAGAGGCTGAGGTCAATTTACCCACAGTGTGCATCGAGAGGATTCCTTCCTCAGATGGGTCTTGTATGCCAAGTCTTGTCCATAAATTAGGCACTGGTGAAGATTTTGTCGCTGGTGCACGGCTGATGCACTGCAGCTGGATCAATGTCTGTAGCTTGCATAGTTGGGGAGGTATCTCTTGCCAAGACTTTTTTGTTTTGCCCCCACCCAGAGGGGAAGGCCCATGGACAGACACTCCATTGTAGAGTTACCTTGCCAGGGAACATGTTGTATTTGCATTCCAGATGCCTCCGGCTTTGTGAATTGCATTGTTCCAGCCTCCTTTGAATAGCAGCTATTGACCCTTAACAATGTACATTTGTTTAAATCAACCCCTTTCCCTGCTTTAAAAAGCTTATTATACCACTAGCCCAACCAAGTGAAGACTTCTCTTCAGGCCCCTTCTTTTCTCCTTCATAGCAAGAAAAAAGACTTTGCAGCATTCATTATTTAATTTCAAGATGGAAAACATTTTCCTCCTTCTGAGAGGCTATTTTGAATGCTGAGGTTTTGGCAAATTTTGTTGCGGCTTAATGTTTGCAAGCTTTTCATTGCTCTTGAAAGCATAAACTTCATGTTACTTGAGCTTCTGAGATGCTGGCAAATAATAAACCAGTGGAATAACAGAGGTTTGGTCATCCTGAAACACTTGAAGAACTTGACTGCATTTTGACAGATAGGTGTTTTTGCTCTTTATGTGTGCATTTAGGTGGATTGAGTTCACATAGAAGGAGATGGTGGAGACTGACCAGGACAGACCTTTAGTGCCCAGCAGCAGGCTCCGAAAGTATTTCTGTGGGGGTGGGGGGGCAGTGAGGCTGAGACCAAGTTCTCTTTGTTACTTGGGGTGACAGTAGCCACCTCTCAAGCCATGAGGTCTCCAGAGCCTGATGGCGACAGTGGCCACCATTGTTAAGTCCCTTGCAATTTGTGAACCAGACTATGACTACTGTGGGGTGAAGCTTTGCTGTGCCTTGTTCCTGTGAAGTTATTAGGTCAAGGCAGAAAAGACCAGTGAAATAAAATTTTTTTGAGAGCTAGACAACCTTTTAGTCCTTTCATTTTATGCCATAATAATACCACTAATGACAGCAAAATATTCAAATGTGGAACAGTGGTTGTCTGATTGAGTGGGGTGTTTAATGAGGATTCTTTCTTCTGCTGTCCTATGTTAAGTCAAGAGTATCTCATCTTATGAGGTTTCTATAGATATTACTGATGAGCATGTTAGTAAAGTGTTGCCTGCAAGTAATGGAGGTGATCCTACCCTTCTGCTCAGCCCTAGTGAGCTGTGAGCTGGAGTGCTGTGTCCAGTTGTGTGCTCCCCAGTGCAGGAGAGACATGAATATACTGCATAGAGTCTAACAAAGGACCAGAAATATCATGAAGGGTCTCTCTCCTAGGACTACTAGCTGATAGAGCTAGAATTCTTAAGCCTGGATAAGGCTTGAGGGAATCTCACCAGTGTGTGTAAATACCTGGAGGGAAGATAACAGAGGAGGGAGCCAGGCTCTTCTTGGTGATGCTCAGTGACAGGCTGAAACACAGGAGACTCCCACTGAACATCAGGAAGCACTTTCTATTGTGGGAGTGACTGAGTGCTTCCACAGGCAGCTCTATGTGATCCTGCTTGAGCCCCTGGGCTAGAGGCTCTCCAGAGGTCCCTGTCAATTTCAGCCTTTTGTAATGCATGAGTGAAGTGAGGTGGCTGATGACACGCAGGAATCCCAGGCAAAGCTGCTTACCTTGCATTGTATGGCATGGTGTAGCATGGGTGCATCATCACATCATCTCTCTTGCTGTGCACTTGTGCTTATGGGCTTTAGACCCATTCCATGGTAAATTTAGTGGGCTCTGCATCACCCAGCCCCACAGGGGTTGACAGGCAGCTGCAAGCCTCAGGTTTTCATTGTTGGGCACTCTTGGGGACAATGAGCTGATGGCAGCGCATGCATTAATGTGAATAAAACCCTTTGTCTTCACATGACAGTTGTGGTAGATATTCCTTAGTACCAAATATATAGCCTGCAAAGTTGTCCTCACTCCTGTGTCTGCACCTGAGAGACATAGGACATTTCTGTTTGCTGGCTCTGTTGCAGAGGTAGCAAAGGAAGTCCAAGAGCAATGCCCTCACATCAGCCTTCCTTCCTCTGGGAAGTGCAGGGCGAGAGGTACCCTTGGACCAGTCAGCATGAGGATGTTTGTGGTGTTTAGAGAATTAAAACAAAGCAGTGCCCTGATGCCCTGCGTTTTCTGATGACCAGAGTCTGATGTAGATCCACGAGAGTGGGTGGAAGTGTTCAGCTGCTGTTCCTGGATTTTGAATTTAATGTTCAAATCTTAGCTATTGCTTTTTCCACTTCTGGGGAGTTGTCTCCCCATTGTTTCCCAGTCCCCTGCTCCCCCCGACCCACTTCAGGTACTGGCACTCTCCACTTCCATCTGCTCTAACCCTGCACTTTCGAGTTGACAAGCCTTGCATTTGAACTGCTTCAGAATTGCTGTATACCTAGATACCATCTGACTCGAAATTTTGGAAATAAAAGGGCAAATGCTCTGCAGGCATTTGTGGCATTGAAAAATGAAAAGCTGTTTGGGAAAGATGTAATGGCAGAAAATAAAGAGGGATGCTCTTGCCTCATCCTCTGTGTCCAGGTGAGCTCTTCCCAGTTAGCGAAATCAAACAGCAAGAGTTTTTAAATTCTCCATGAGTATCTCAGTGCTGCTATTGTCCCATAGAAAGAAGAATAATGTTTATTCAACATTAAGCATAAAAGCATATGTAACCTGTAATGTGGCTGAAGTCCATGGTGAGCTCACAAGTCACTCACCTTTAATAGGCAGCAGAATAAAAACTCTGTCTTTATTATTAGTTAGAACTGCACCCCCACCACCTTAAAAAGACTTTATGTCGGGTTTCTTTGTGTGAAAATTCAGGCGAGAACTTTGGATGCTAGCATGAAAAATTATTTTAATTGTTTTTTTTCTGTGATTGTACACCCAAACCTTCTGAATATCAGGGTATATCCAGCACTTTCCTACCACTCCTTTACTTATTCTTTAGGATGGTGTTAGACTTTTCTGGTGAAAAAAACTCCGTTCTCTGAAAGCCACTAAAATACTGTTGCCCTGATATGGAGCCAGATATTTGAAGGGTAATATAGTTTGGGTTGGAAGTCAGGCCATGGGTCACTGCTGCTCAGTGTTTTCATGTCAGCTAAAGTCTTCTCCTACGCAGGAGCAACTCGAGTGGCTATTGCTTAAGGGATGGCTCTTGCTGCAGCTGCAGCATCAGCTGTGGTCCTACTTCCTTGTTTTCAGTGGTAGATATTTCTGATTTCTTAATGCTGCATCTACCAGCCAGGTGGTAGATGCTGACTTAGGTGTCTCACTTAACAGTGTCTCCAATGTCTCCAAAGCAAATATTAGTTCTTTGTAACCTCGCTTGCTACTAGTTGGTCTTTTTTTTTTTTTAATCCTCTGCATTGTTGTGCAGCCAAGAGAGGAGAACCATATAAAGGGGAGTAGTTTAGAAAAAAGGTGAAAGAAGTGCTGGGAGTGTCTGTCTGACTGAGGTTGAAAATAAACAGGTAGGGAGCCAGCTGACTTTGGGGCGGATCTTCTAAACCGTGCCTAAATTCAAACACTGTTCTGTAATTTGACATGTGCTAGCATGAGGCACTTGACTCAGAGAATCAGAGGATTGGCTCCAGCTGCTCTCGCCGGCATTTAGGAACTTATTTAAAGAAAAAAAAAAAGGCACTTCAGTGTACTTCTCCTGTGTTTACTCATCGAGCAGAAACCAACAAATACTTACTAAGAGATTATTTTATTTTCTTTCACTTGCTTATTTGGATTTGCTTTCTCTTTCTCTCCTATTCCCTGATAAGTATTTCTAGAGAAAAATAGTGAGCAGAATTATTTTTTCAGTTTTTGGTATGTCATCTCTAACTCTGTTTTTTTGATTGCAGGGGTCTCGGGTCTGGCTGCGAGAAAATAATCAGCATTATCCCAGCACTGTTCATTCCTGTGCAGAAGGAGTTGTCGTATTCAGGACAGACTATGGTCAGGTATGGGCATTGCTCTTCTGTATGTTGTCTTTTTCACAACTCTGTTAAAAATAAACTTTCACAGAATCACAGGGTGGGTCAGGTTGGTAGTGACCACACTGGGTCATCTGGTCCAACCTCTCTGCTCAAGCAGGGATCATCCTAAAGCACATTGCAATGGTTTGTGTCCAGATGGTTTTTTTAATTTCTCCAGTGAGGGAGACTCCATAAACTCTCTGTAGAACCTGTTCCAGTGCTTGGTTGCCCTTTACCTGCAGTAAAGAAGTTTTTCCTTGTGTTTATGTGGAACTTCCTGTGCATCAGTTTCTGCTGGTAACCTCTTTACTTGATGTTTGGTACCCCTTAGCAGGGCCTGGCTCTATCCTCTTGACATCCTCCCTTCAGATATTTGTACAGATTAATGAGGTCATTTCATATTTGCCTCTTCTTGAGGCTGAATAGGCCCAGCTTCCTCAGCCTTTCTTAAGGCTGAGAATAATAGAGATTCTCTCTACTAGCTTTGTAGCTCTCTGCTGGACCTGCGCCAGGAGCTCCATGTCTTTCTTGTCCTGAGGAGCCCCAAGCTGGACACAGCACTCCAGATGTGCCTCACCAGGGATGAGCAGAGAAGCAGGATCACCTCCCTTGACTGCTGGCTTCTTAGCCATAAGGACACTCTGCTGGCTCATGGGCAGTACAGGAGCCTGCACTGGTCTTTGTTGAATTTCAGAAGGTTCCTCTCTTGCCCAGCTCTCCAACCTGTCCAGGTCCCTCTGAAAGGCTGCACAACCTGAAGTATTGACCTCTCCTCCCAGCTTTGTGTGAGCAGTGAACTTGCTGAGAAGGGACTCTATTTCCTCATCCAAGCCATCGATGAACAAATTAAATAACACTGGGCCCAGTATAGAACCCTGGCGGACACCATGAGTGACAGACCTCCAACCAGACTCTACCACTAATCACAACTCTCTGGGATCTGCCACTCAGCCAGTTCCAAATCCATTCTGCTGTCCACTCATCCAACTTCACACTTCTTGAGTTTGCCTTATGAGGATTTAGTGAGAGACAGAATCAAAAGCCTTGCTAATGTCAGGGTAGAAAGTATAGACTGCGTTCCCTTCATCCATCTAGGTAGTTGTTTCAGTAGAGAAGGCAATCAACTTGGTCAAACATGAGTTACTTTTAGTGAACCCGTGCTGACTACTCCTGATCACCTTCTTGTCTCCCATGTGGGTTGAGATGGCCTACAGAATGAGGCACTCCGTCACCTTTCCACAGACTGAGGAGAGGTTGTCTGGATGGTAGTTTCCTGTATCCTCCTTCTTGCTCTTTTTGAAGACTGTGATGATGTTTGCCTTCTTCCAGCCCTCAGCCCTCATGATCTTTGAAGGGTGATTGTGAGTGGCCTTGCTGTGGTGTTTACCAGCTCTCTCAGCAGTCTATGGACGCATCCTCTCAGGACCCATGAACTTGTGGATATCAAGTTTGCCTGGGTGTTCTCTGACCAAATCTTTCTTGATGAAGGGCAGGTCTTCCTCCTGATGTTCATTTGCCCCTGTCTCCAGGGTCAGAGATCCCTGAGGGCTGGTCTTGTCAGTGAAAATTGATGCAAAGAAGACATTCAGCAACTCTGTCTTTTCTCTGTCCTCTGTAATTGGGGCCCCCCCTCCATTTATTAATGGGCCCACATTATTCTTTGTTTTTTTCTTGTTACTGACATTTTTGAAAAAACCCTTTTTTTTATATTTTACATGCTTGGCCAGATTTAATTCTAGATGGCCTTGACCTTTCTAGTCTCATTTCTGCTTATCCTGATCACCTTTCTAAATTCTCTCCAAGGGGGTCTTAACTTGCTTTTATCTCCTGTGAACTTTTTTGCTTATACTTGAGCAATGACAATTCTTTATTCATTCACAGAGGTTTCTTGTGCCCTTGGCCTGACCTGTTTCTCATTGGGTTGCATTGTTCTTGAACATGAAGGAAGTGAGCTTTAATTATTGACTAACTCCCCTGGATCCCTCTTCCCTGCAAGGCCTGCTCCCATGGAATTCTTCCAAGAATGTCCATAAAGAGGCCAAAGTTAGATGACCTGAAGTCCATGGTATAATCTTGCTCGCTGCTCTACTACCTCTTTGTTCAATACTGAACCCCACAATCTCATGGCCACTCTTGCCAAGGCTGTGCCCAACCTTCATCTCCAGTAAGGCTGTTCTTGTTGGTTACTGTGAGGTCAAGCAACACAACATTCCTTGTGGGATCCTTCAGTGTCTGTGACAGGAATTTGTCATCAGTGATTTCCAGGAACCGCCTGACCTGTTCATGCTTTGCTGTGTAGCTTTCCAGCAGATGTCAGGGCGTTTAAAGCCCAGTCAGGCAGCCTGGAGCAAACACCCACAGAGCAAACACCCTCACTCGTCTGCCCTTTTATCCTGACCCATAAGCTCTCGATTTGCTCATCATCCACCCCAAGACAGAGCTCAGTGCATTCCAAGTGTTCCCTCACAGTGGGGGCAATTCCACCACCGTGCCTTCCTGCTCTTTCTCTCCTAAGCAGCATGTAGGCCTTCATGGCAACATTCCATGGTGGGAGCTATCTCACCACATCTCCATAATCATAATAAGATTGAAGTTTCACCTCACTTGACAAAGGCTAGTCACATCTGTACCAGCATGCCTGGTGCTGCATAGGCTGTTCTCTTGTCAAAACCCCCAAAATTGTGGTGGTGACACCAGCTGTGTATTTTCTCCTTGTGTGGAGGGCATAGTGGGAAACTAAAAGGTTTGTGGATAAAATATTCATTTTGTATGGCCTGCATGTACAACTTGGTTGTTATAGTTCTTTCTGTTGCCTCTCCAGTCAGTTGCTATGATTGTGTCTGACAAAGCTGAAGTAATGCTGCTGGGCGTGGGAGCCTTATTCCACATAGGTTGGTGATTATGTAGTTTACTGGAGGAAGGTGGTCTCTCCAAGGTTATAGTCCTTTACAGTAACAGAAAGTTGGGGCTGGCACATGGCCAAAAAAATAAAAGCATGTCTTTCAGAGACAGGGTACCCTTGCTTTCTTTACATGCCTTTCTCCAGGCAGGAAAGGAACCAGACAGAACTGCAGAGTGCCTTTTGATGGGCAAGATGTAATGTACTCATGATTAAATTACTACTGTGCTGACACTGTTGGAGGAAAATGATGGAGTGACCACATCAGTGAGGAAGGAAGAGCTGTGCATGTCATCTGTCTGGACTTCTCTATTGCCTTTGACACATAACCCCACAACATCCTTCCTTCTAAATTAGAGAGATGTGGATTGGATGGATGAACTCTTTGATGGAGGAGGAATTGGTTGAATGGTTGCATCCAGACAATGGTGGCCAAGAGCTGAATGGGTGACAAGGATGTCCCTTGGAGTCCTGGACTGGGACCAGAAGGGTTTAATGCATCCATTAATGTCATTGCCAGTGGGATAGAGCATAGTCTCAGCAAATCTACAGGTGACACCAAGCTGAGTGATGCAGCTGACAGGCCTGAAGGATGGAATACCATCCAGAGGGACCTGGATAAGCTTGAGAAGTGGGCACATGCATATACTTCATATACTTCATGAGGTCAAGTACAAGGTCAATGCATTTGGCTGGGGCATCCCCTAGTATTCAACAGATTGATTGAGAACAGCACTGCTAAGAGGGATTTCAGGGTGCTGATGGATGAAAAGCTGGACATGATCTGGCAGTGTGTGCACAGCCCAGGAAATCAATGTGTCCTGGGTTGTATCAAAAGCAGCATGGCCAGTAGGTCAGGGGAGGGAATTCTGCCCCTCTACTCCACTCTCCTGAGACCTCACCTGGAGTGCTGTGTCCAACTCTAGGACCCCTAGCATGTGTTGGACCTGTTGGAGCCATGGAGGAGGGCCATGGGAATGATCAAAGGGATGGAGCCTTTTGTGAGGTCAGGCTGAGAGGCTTGAGGTTGTTTAGCATGGAGAAGAGAAGGCTTCAGGGGGACCTTACAGCACCTTCCTGTACCAAAAGGGAGTTTACAAGAAAGCTGGGGACAAACCTTTTAGCAGGACCTGTTGCAGTAGGACAAAAAGTAGTTTTTTAAACTAAAAGAGGATAGATTTAGATGAGCTAAGGAGGAAATTCTCTATTTTGAGGGTTGTGAGGCATTGGAACATATTGCCCAGAGAAGTTGTGGATTCCTGAAAGTCTTCAAGGTCAAGCTGAATAGTGTTTTGAGCAACTTGGACTAGTGGAAGGTATATCCCCTTGTGGTAGAGGGGCTGGACTAGGTGATCTTTACAGGTTTCTTTCAATCCAAGGCTGTCATCCTTCTCTCTTACGCCAAGTTATTGGTAGCCCAGACACACGTGGTATGGGGAAAGAAATCCACAAAATCAAACTACCACTGGGTACAAAGCCTCCTCTCAGAGAAACAAGAAAGCCACGTATGTGCTGGTGTGTTCTCTGTGGGTTGCATGTTATATTGTGCCTTTAAGGTTCTCAGATTTGAGATGTTGCACATTTTGACTTTTCTTACTGAAATCTGAAGTCCAGTTAAGTGGAAATGCTGATACTGTCTCTTCTGTTGGCTTTTCCAATCTAAAATGAAAGCTCCATCACATTAAAGCATCACCGTTACATTTGACCTGCAGTGTAAAAAAAAAAAGGCTGCTGTGTGTGTTGTTACACTAACATCCTCCAGGAAATGTCATCTTAAACACATCTTCCATCTTAAACACAAGCCCTCTGCAGCTCCTAGTAGGAGTGACCCACATGCTTACATGGGAGACTACCTGTAATTTTCACAGGATTTTGTAATTGGATGTGCAGCCATAAAGAGCCTGACTTTTAGAAGTGTTTGGGCTGCAAAATCCTTACACTTAAGGGAACCACAGATGCCTCTGTAAAAGGGACAGCTAGCTTTGGTGCTCTAGAAAAGAATGGCAGAGCTAGTGCTGACATCCACTAGCAGGTAAGTTGCTTGTTAATGGTGTTCTGTGTGCTTGTTGAGTGTGATGTTACTGCCTTTCCATGATGTCCATAATATGAGCTGAAACTTCAGGTAATATGGAAGAAGTCTCAGGTCTTTACCTTAAAGTCATCCAATTGATTAAATTTTCTTAGAAAACCCTGATGTTAAAAACATCACTGGGGAAAAAAATTGCCTCCTTTGTTTCAGTGTGCATGTGTTAAAACCAGGTGGTTTTAACAAAATGGGAAGGACATAGGAATCAGTCTTCAGACCTGTCACATGGCATTCCACGTCCTCAGTGGATCTGAGCTGACAGCTGCACAGCCAAAGGCATAGTAGAAATTCACTGCATTTGATAACTTTAATAATTTTCAAGGCTTATGTTTTCAGGAGTGGACTCTGTGTGTAAAAGGACTGTACCAGCTGACTTTGGTCAGTTAATATCTTTTCTCCCATTGCTTTTCCTATTGTGCTTTTATACCATCCTGCCCTTACTGGTTGGTAACCTATGGGCCACAGAAGGTTCCAGGCAGGTAAAATGGAACTGAGGTACTGCTTGACTATTACCTCTGACTGTTTGGCAATCCCTGCAATGCTCAATATTACTTTGAAGAACCAGAGAGGGAAAGCAAGGGGTGAGGTTGCAGAAATATAGGGTGATGATGCTTTTTGAAGCATGGTTGGTGTATTGCTTCCCACATCATTTTGACAGCTGGAGCTCATGTTCAAGTCTAATGACAAACTGATGAAAGCGTTGGGACCTTATCAAAGCACAGCATTGTTATTAATCTCTGATTCAGTAGCTTCTACTAGACTTTGCACTTCTCACCTTTCCACTGAGCATTTTGCATGTCTTCTGAAGACATGATTGGCAGGGCAGTGGGACTGAGAAGGTATGTTGCTGGAATTGGTTTTGGACATCACTTTTTTAAGTCTAGACTTGCCAATATCAGTTTGCAGAAATATTAAAATTTTGTAGCACAATACATTACTTCTTAGTTTTTTCTCTGTTCTGTTGTGAGTGGTGCAAATTAATTAGCCACAAAAACCTGTAGCAGCATACAATTCTATGCTGAATTCTATGGATGCATGGAATCCTGCTCAGTGTGAAGGTAGGATTGTACTTTAACAAGCTGTATAGCAATTTCTTGATTATCACGTGGTGATATAATTCCTCCTTTAGTGTTCATGTATTTATTGCCTGAGTGTTACAGTTAAACACTTCATTTGTTAATTATCATTATAGACAACTGTGATACTATCTTCTGCTGTTGTCATCCTCTGTGTGAGATGGTTGTAAAAACTAGCTGATTTGATGGTCTGTGGGAAGTATCTGATTAATGAGATATGGTGTACTAAAATGGGGAATCTAACATTGTGAGTTTGGATTTCCCTGAGCAAATAGCTATGAAAAGAAGAAAAATATGGCACTGTATGAAGACAGTCTCATTAAAAGCTCATTAAATACAAGGAGGGGAAGAGTACGTCTGGCCTGTGTTTCAGCACCCTGGCCTAAGATAAAGGAGCGGGAGATGAAAGGTGTGACCTCCCTCTTAGCATGTGTTCAGGACACTGGGCTGCAGCTGGCTCTGGAGTAGCTCTCCAAAGCTTCCTGCAGGCTGGCCTTCAAAACAGAGTCTGCAGTGACTGGAAAGGCTACCACGTGCAGACAATTCAAACTGTAAATATGTTTCCCTTTACAAGCACAAACCTTGTGCTTTCCAGAAGAGAAGATGCTGTACTCATTTGCTAGCTGGTGGGTGGGTCAGTTGTGTTGTTTGTTTTTCTGTTCCATTAGTGCAGAGAGCTGGTGAAGAGCTCTGTCCTGAATGTTTTGGAAACATCATGTCTATGACTCTGCTGTATTAATACAGTATATTCATGCTTAATAGGAACATATTAAGTAAGTCAATGAAGTCTATGAAACACTTAAATTAAAAGAGTAAGTCCTAATCTTTCATTGTGTGTTTAGATCCACACTTTCATGTATAAGATGACATTACAGTTACTGAATTTTTTTCATGTTTGAGGATATTTTTGCTTCATTTTTTTTAGAGTTAAAATTATTTCTTCCTTAAAGGTTTTATTTGCAGTAAAGCAGACATTTCCTCATTGTCTTACTGTATTTTTAATGAAGTTGTGCGTGCTTATAAAGTACTCAAGTGAATGTTCAAATAAAATCCTGAAAGCCTTGCTGTCATTCTGTGCTGTGTTTGAAATTACTTGTCTATGTTCAGTAATCAGTGGTTCCATTGAGAAAAAAACCTCTTTCCAGTTTCTCTCCTTTTTCTTTTTTTTTCTGAATACTGTGAACTTTACTTTGTTTCAGATCAAAGAGGACTGCATTGTGCTCCTGACTTGTACAGATACACGTGAAACTGTCTGCAGTGAAAGCACAGATAGCAAATACAAAAAGCCTTGGGGGAGTGAAATCTTTCAGAAGAGCATTGTCTGTCATGCTATGTGGCGCTGATTTCAAGAACAGTTTTCTAGTCAACTAAATAGGACTTTCTGCTTTTTCTTCCATTTGTACATCCAAGTATATATAAAAGTAATGACAATAAATATGTAGTCAGCATCTAAGGACAGGACTCCTTTTTTTTTTTTATTATTAATTTACTATTTTTAATTTTTTTTTTTATTTCTAAAGCAGTCATGGCTGTTGGTGTAAGTAGCACTATGTTTAAGTCTTTGAGAATTGAGGACTTCCAGAACAGCACCTAAGAACACACATTTTTTAATAACACCCATTCCCTTGCAATGCATGGTGTGTAGGGGAAGTCTTACCTGAACAAGCTCATTCAGGGAGAAGTAAAAGTTGAATCAATTACTGCAAACTGTCTTCAGTCTGACACTAAAATTTCAGGACACTTAATTGCATACCTACTTAGCTGACTGAGAGAAACTTTTATATAAAATGTTATAAATAGAAGCAGCTGAGTGATAATATCCAAAAAATGTAGGCTCTTTAAAAACAGATGTCATATTTCACCAGTTAAGACTTTGTCAGTTAAACCAGCTTTCAGTGAATTTTCTTCACAAAGAAGTCCTTCACAGCATGGTGTTATGTCAGCAAACAGAGTAGAGCTTGGTATCCTTAGTTTCAAATCAGGGGCACCTGTAAATGGTTTGGGCAGCAACAAAAGTATTTTTTCCTGTATGTTTAACTTATTGTGGCTCTTCTGTGGCATTTCTGCATCTCAGAAACTGGAAGGCTACAGATGTTCCTTGTTAAACACAGCTCAAGCATGTTTTCCATGGAGGTTTTCACTTTTTTTTCCCCCTTTCCTTTCTGGTTTGAAGGCTGGGAGTGTTTCTTATTTTGACCTCATTCAGAAATTGTAGACTTGGGCTTTGAGGTTTGGGGTTTGTTCTGTCTTGTTGGTGAGTTTGGGGAGTGGGGTCCTTCTGTTTGACTTTTGAATTAGCAATAGGATTATGTTAATGTTACTTTGTGGTTAACCAGGAGAGCTCATGTTTTCCTCACTTTTGCTTTAAAATTGAAAAGAAAGCCCCAAACTTGCAGGTAATGGCTAAGCATTTCTCATAAGGACTCTTTTCTTTGCCTTATGTCCTTTCTCACCCTCACTTGGGACTCTTGTGCTAGCCTTTGCTGTTGTGAGGAGCCCTTTTAAACAAGAGTCTTCCGTTCATATTCACAGGGCATGAATAACACCACTGAAGTTACTTGGCTTAAGTTACTGAAGTCAGTTGGACTGTTTATCAGTAAATGCTGTGTTTGGCTGCATCCATAGTTCATAGGATCAGACATCAGAGAAGTAAATCCTTCTGGACAGGGGTTTTCTTAGCTAGCATTGAAAAGTGTCGTGCTTGCTTCTAGCTCTTCCACATGAAGGCCTGAAAATATTTCCAGATAGGGGTTTTTTTTGACATTTCCCTGAATTCAATATCTATTACTCTTCAAACGCACATTTACAAGGGAGCGTTTTAAAGAAGCCCTTTGTGAGCTCCCTTGTATATACAGCCTCTTAAGAAAATACACAAATATATGCAGTGGACTTTGGTCTTGGCCGTTCTTAACATTAAATGAATCCATCTCTTTTTGCAAACATGATTTATGAAGACTTTCATGCTTTTTAATTTAATGGTGTGTATTAAGGGTAGTGACTACTGATTCCAGACATTAGGTAGCTCGTGTGTTTTGGGCAGCAAATTCCCTGCCTTTGGGGCTCAGGGTCAATGCCAAATTCAGCAGCTTTACAGCGGGAAATCAGATCCCATCTGTCTAAACATTGTAAAGTTCATTTTATTCTCCA
>VRYO01001463.1:74599248-74692739 GCA_009812075.1 Sialia sialis | reverse complement strand
TGTAACTTATTGTTGGAGATCTTTACAGGCTTTGCCTTGTTAGCTGTTTCTTGTTTTTCAGAATGTATACTGACAAAAAAAGTGTATGAAGATACTGGTGTAAAGATTTCTACTTGAAATCGTACTAAGGGAATACACTTCCCTTCCTCACCTCTGTGTTCTAGCTGTGGCAAGCTTAAACAGTTACTTAAAGGCCTAAGTCTGGCCTTCAATCCAGAGCACTTAACCTTTGACAAGACATAGTGTCTTTTTTAGAGTTCAGCTGTGCTGCACATGATGTGCAGTGGGAACCAGTCTTGCCCCGCTGTGTTCATAGATGCACTTTGCTCATTAGTTGCTTCATGAAGCATCTTTGTTGCTGAGGCTGTGTTTCCATGATTGCCTTGATATTAAGCAAAACTACAACCACACTTGAACTCGGCTATTAGGTAGTACCTCTGCCCCACCCATCTGGAACTGCCCAGATGTATCTGCCCTATGGTCTTTACTTTCCACACCACTGAGAGTGGATTTGCCTGCATGATGTAAAATGTGATGGTACATGATTGGAGCTATGGGCTTCATGGCTCTTGGATGAGGACAATTGAAGCTGGGTATCACACAAAGCATCGCTAAATTACGGCGTTAAAAATCAGATGAGCAAGAGTTGGGAGCCATTAATCTTGCACAAAAAGTGCCTGTAGAGAAGTTTCCTCTATTAGTTTAAGTTAATATTGTGAATAGCAAAAATCAAAATCCAAATGGATTGTAGTGAATGCAAGATACTTTAGGGGCATGGAAAGAGCTTTGCAGTATTTCAGGGCTCAGACTTTGCTAAATAGAAACTGAATTTAGGTATTTCTGGGTTTTCCTGTGTTACAGCTACGTTACAGCTATGTTACACAGCTACTCACATCGAAAGATCATAAACAGTTTCTTTAGCTTCATAATCTTTGGCTGTAAGATTCAAACATGCTCTTGTTTCTAGAAACTTCTGATTTAATCTGCCAAACTGAAGTTACTTGCATATTTATATAGTGTCATTGTCAGAGCAGGAGAGAGCTCATGTGTAGAACTAAATTACTGGATTTAACCAGAGAGCATAAGCCTACGAATCAGTTCTGAAGCATACACAGGTAAGATGGAACAGGTGAGAAAAATAATAAAATAATAGAATCCCTTTTTTAGAAAAGACCACAAAGACCATTGAATGCAGCTGTTAACCTAGTACTGCCAGTGCTTGAATCATGTTAGGTCAGTACTCTCAGAGTACAGAGCATTAGCTCAGGTTCTTTAATGCATCTTTTGTCTTCTAATTTGATGCTGTTTGTTCTGTAGGAGGATTTTTCAGTGTTACTGCTGTACTGAAGTAAGTTCAGTCAAGTATACCCATCTGCCTGTAAGCTACATGGAAAAAAACACTCAGACCAACTCTGGATTTTTTTTCTTCTATATCCCTTCTCTAATGAGGAGGATAAAAAAAAAAGAGAAAATGAGAAAAATTGAAGTCCTCGCTCATCTCGCATTCCACTAGAAATCAAAATGAGCAACATAAGGAACTTTGCAGACTGTTGGAAATTTATGGTAAATAATTCTAGTATTTAGAGGGATAGGGACTGGGATGTAAAAACCGTTACAAACCTCAATACACATCAGTGCAGGGCATAAGGACTCACACCTGCTTGGGTTTACCTGCCTGCCATCAGGTCAGTTCTGGGTGGACATGCAGCTTTATTCCCTGTTCTCCAAATCTGTTTCTTGTTCAGGCCTATGCACTGAAAGTGTCTGTTACAAAAGGAACAACTGGTTGTTGCCCTAACAGGGAGATTGCACCTTGATGAGATTGTGTATCTATAATCGGAACCTGTCTTGAGGTGAGAGGAGTCACATCTGTAGGGGAAAAGAACACTGAAAAGGCAGGCTTTTGTTGCTAGCAGGGATCTCTAAGATGTGAATTTATCAGGAAACACAGTGAAATAAACTTCTTTGGGTACTAAGAGTTGCCTGGGAAGGTAAGTAGAGGGCAACACTATTTGCTAGTATATGAGATTGCCATGTCCATGTATCTCCCTCACAACCTTTCCTCCAAGGCAAGCAATCAGGAAAAGTGGTCCAATTTTAATCTGTCTGTTCTAATTGTTTTTTAGTAACTTGTTAAGGTAATCTCACAGTATTTCATGTTGGACTTCTGGCTAGCCCTCATTTTAAAGAATATAAACTGGAGCTTTTACAGCTTCATGTGCTTGAGGTTTGTCAAAGTAAATTCAAAAACAAACAGCAGTATCCTTACAAAGACAGAAAAGTACTGGTATATTTTTCTTTGCAGCAACAGTTTGGGTTTTTCTTTCCAGATCTGTAAACATTATGGTTATGTGTAAAGCTACCAAGTAATTCTCTGAATATAAGACATCTTTGTTGTCTGTCTCCATAATTCTGACACAACTACTGAAGTAGTACTGTCCTTATTTGGGGTGGAAAAAATAGTGCTGTGAATTACTCTTTGCTGGTATAATGGGAACCTGTGGTAATTTGGCTTCTCCAGCATACACATACATGCTATCTGGCATGTGATTCAACTGTGGTTTTCAAATGTAAGCACAGGCAAGCTGTGGAAAATAAAATCACACACCTTTTAATAAGGAGAGCCACCATCATATGTGTTCAATTTGCTCTTTTGCTTCTTGCAGGGCAGGAGTTTTATAGTTCAAATGAAAACCAGCCAGTTTATATGCAGATTTTATGGCAGTAGCATATAGAACAGTCTCTCAAACTTGTACAGCCAAGAGCAACTTCTTTTCCTTATCTGTATATAGTGCACTTTCTCACACATAAAGCAATATCTGTGCCATGCAATAAGACTTATGACATGGCTTTGAAAAATATTGCATTTCTCAACCACTCCATCTGCCTGTATCTCTGGATTCATGCCCTGCAATGAACAGTTGGTGTTCCTGTCTCCTCATCAAGTTCTAGCAGTGACACTTACCCTTTTCTTCAGCCTACCACAGGAATATGACCAAAACAACCTGTACTCAAACCTTCTATCATTAATTTTTAAAAAAGATTAAGATTTTGTACTTAACATCCTTAACAAGCTCTTCCCAAGTGCTTTGAAAGGAGATCCTTACCTGCACAATAAAAGAATATGAACAGTATTATATGCAATATTATCTCTAAGGATGTAAGAAAGGAACTTGTAGAGACCCTTAGGACAGAAAGAAGAAAAGGTCTTTTAAGCTGTTCTGTGAATTCTTGGGCTCCTGGGTCTGATATATTTGTTCAGGCTCCTTGTAATATTACCAAGCAAAAGAATGTAGTATTGTTTTTCCCCAAACTAGACATATTAAAATTTAGAAGTGTTTTCATATTTGTACTTTAAAAACTCCAAGAGGTCTTTGCACTAGACACTGTAAAACTTTATAGCAAAGAGGTAGGATTTTTTCCTAGAAAAGTTTTCAGTCAAAGAAAGAGTCCACTCTCTCATTCCTGACAATGCATTCTTTATTTGAGTAATAATAAAATAAATTTACTACTATGCATTTGAGAGAGCGTAAGTAATTGGTACCTGACTGTGTAATCAGTCTGAGTGATGCTCCTGCAGCATCCCAGGAGTGCAGTGTGCAACTTCAGTGGAAGTTAGAGGGTGACTGTGCTGCTTGTAAATAAGCAATTTCTCTTTTGCACATCTTGTTTTTGAAGATTTTCAACTAGAGGATAAATATGCATTTATGCTCTCTCCCTTATTTCAGCACCTTTTCAAAACAAGGTACAGTAAGGCTTATATTTTAATTTTTAATGAATATGATACCCTTTTTTTAACCTTTTTTTTTCTTTGCTCCACTGCTTCCATCTCTCTTCACTGTGGTTTCATGATTGAACCATTGTGCAGTATTTAGCTGGTTTTGTTGATCTTAAATCAGACTGGATTTCAGATTCCTGAAGTTGCAGGACCTCCAACGCCAACTTCACTTGGGTCTGAGGGATCTTGGTTCAGAGGGGCCAGCTGGGCTCTTGGGGTAGGTCTGGGTTTCACGTTTGTAACGAAAAAGGCTCAACCACCCTGGCTGCTATCTAAAGATAGAATGCAGCTTGGTTTCATGCTTGTCCAAACCTGTTTTGTTCTTCCTGGCAGCAGACTCTCCTCTTGCTGCAGCTAACAGTGGTGGGAAGGGCTGGGGGGATGGAGAGCCAGTTCCCATTACACAGGTTTGGGAAGTTTCAGATTTCCTTGCTGAACACTGTTGGGGCTCTCTAGCACAGTTCAGCCTAAAATGTTGGTGGGCATCTTGTTGTGAGGATAACATACAAGCATGAGAGCCCTGAGAGTCTTGAAGCTTTATGTTTTGCTGTGTGGCACAGCTAGCAAAGGTCCTGGGTAACTTTTTAGGAGCAATTCCTGTTTGAAGAGAGTGAAGCAAAGCCCTACTGCAACATGCTGGCTGAGCAGCAGCAATGCTCGCTGACCCACAGTGCTTCTCCAAGAGCTGTCAGTGGTCATCTGCTGGAGACTGCTGCTGTTGTCTAAGCATGCTGGTCCTGGAGAAAAGTAAGATTCCCAGGGCAGAATATACTTCATAGAACTGTAAAATAAGGTGACTTTGCGCTTTTTTCAAGATAATGGTTATGATAATTTTTGATGCTGAGATGTCTTTAATTATTTAACCTATCAGAATATATTAGTAAGAAAAGCCCAAGTTTTTTGCTTACTGTATAGAAATTCAGAATTCTTCCTCCTTTCTGCCACCTTTCACCTGTCAGTTACTATTTTTGCCAAGTCCCCTGAGCAGCGGTAGGAGCAGAGGGACCCCCTGCCCTCTGCAGTGACCCATGGTTGTCTGCTGGTAGGGAGGCAAGGTCCCTTGCTCCTTCCCTCTGCAGACACAGAATCTTCTGTCACAGTCCTGCTAGCAGGGCATGTGAGAGCAGTGCCTCTCAGGAGGGATTACTGCATATTATTATTGCAGTCTTGGGCAGCCAACCTTGCAGTAATGAGATACTGGCAGGTTGCTAGCCACAGAAACTGCACTGTGAACTGGGCTGTTGAGGTTCAGTGTCTGAGCCTCTGAGAAGAGGGGTTCACTGGAGTGCAGAGCTGAACCTGATCTTTTCTTTATCTCTGGCTAAGCCAGTAAATCCATGCCTAATGCATGCAGCATTTCTGCCATGGCCTCTGACCCCTTTTGGCATTGTCATGGGTTGTGGTGAGCTTCACTGCGGAGCCCAGGGAGATGAGCAAGAAAACTGAGTGAATGATCAATCCCTTCCTAGACCCAGGCTACTTCTGTACATGGACTGTTGTGTGCCTCTGGACCACACGTGCGGGGATCCTGGTTAACACCCATGGGTAGGAGGAAGCTGTACTCATGCTATTGAAGCCAGCTGAGATTCAGTTCCAGCTTAGACTGAGATAGGGCTAAAGCCTCTTCTTGACCACTAAGACAGTGCTGCCCCTGGCAATGTTTATGAATGGCACTGGCTAATCCTGAGTGTGGATAAACTACCTGCACTTATTTTTTTTTTATTTGACAGTGCTTCCATGCTATCAAAAAATAATTTGTTGATATTTAGGGTGCCTTCTCAGGCAGGGGAAATTATGCTGTTGTGGGATCCAGCGTTAACTTGGATAAGTTAAAAGGCAGCTTTGGACACCTGCTGAGCACTGGTCTGTTGCTGCCTACAGTGTAATTACAATTATATCTGCATGTCAGAACCGGGCACATAAGTAAGAAGAGGTCACCTCCTCCTGCAGTTATTTAAGGGCACCTTCCATTATCTTAGGTCAGAACTGGAAAAAAAATCCCAGTTGCTGTTCAGCTGAATTAATGGCTGTAGTGACAGAGGGAGTGGCCTTGCTGTTTCTCCTGAAAGCCCGATGATTGTTTTCAGATCAGCACACACGGTAAATGTCAACTTTGAAATGGCACAGCCTTGTTGACAAGGCTGCTGTAGAAACTGTACTGTGTGCTTAGGTTTGGGGAAAATGCTCATGTTCACCTGCTCTAAATTCTGCTTTGAGCATTCCCCATTGTGTGTTACGGCTCATCATGTCCATATTTGTTTTCACGGACAGATGTTCTTAAGAGCTTACTGTATGCAGGGCTCCAGTTCCTCTCTTTTCTACCTCTTGCCCTCTCTCTCCTCTCAGTGTAAGTTACCATTGTACACCTGCAAGTTTTGGGGAAAAAGAAGTTGAGTTCACAGTTACCTCGTTTAAAGGACTGCTTTGAGCTGTAGATAAAATATGCCCTTGGCTGTCTTCCTAGCGGTATAGTTGTGTCAAAATCTCTTACCGTGGGCAACCCACAGGTAGTAAATGCTGGCTTATTGAAAAGCCCCTCTGTTCCTTTAAAGATGAGAAAAGAGCGAGTGAGGGGCTGATGTTCATGCCAGGCTTGTGCCCATTTCCTGCTTTCCGGGCTTGAGCAACAGTAAGTAGTGCCAGCGGTGTGGGTGGGAGTGTGGTGGTAAAGGGGAGAAATTGGTTTGTCTTTACAAGGCTATTTGGGATACTGTAGAAATGCCATTTTGTGATATTGTAGAAAAAAAAAGTTAACTTTAAAAAGAAATATAAAAGGGCTTTTGCTGTCTTCTAAAACAAATAATTCATGCTTCAATTGGACTTAGGCTTTCACAACAGAAATTACATGATGTGTGTGTATGAGGGGTCAGGTTAGAGCATCTGGACAATGCTATTCGTCACATGGTTTAGTTCTAGGTAGTTCTGCAAGGAGGAGGGAACAGGACTCCATGATCCTTAAGGGTCCCTCTCAACTTGAGATAGTCTATGATCTGTGATCCCTGCAAACTCATACAGAGCTTTCTACCGACTCTCATTTAGGTTTTTTTATTCTTGTAACATGAAGGAAAAGAAACCCTGAACCTATTTATTTTTAAGACTCAAATATGAGAGTAGACCCTTATCTAAATTTCACTGGAGTGGATTCAAAAGAACTTGAAAATTAATCCTTCAAAGATAAATTCAAGCTCCACCAGTTCACTCTCATGTCCACCTCTTCCCTATTCTTCTTCTCTGGAAACATGTCAATACGTAATGCTCTAAAAGGTGTTTCTTTAAATTAAGGCAGGAAGGTCCTATAGGAGCAGGCACAGTGCTGTTGTGAACAAAAGGTTGTTTGATTAAAAGGTAAGTACAATCAAATATTGTTGCTGTGAGGCATACAATACTTACAGTAGCAAAATTCAAGCCAAGATTTGGAGAAATTAAAAAACAAAACTGAGGGAAACATAAATTGAGAGTTTTATAGTTAAAAGCTGTCAGGAGATGTGAAAGCTGAGATTGCTTGTTTATGGACTTCCTCTATAAGTATGAAAGTTGTCATGTCTTTAATTCACAAACAGCTTTAAAAATAGTCAGTGCAGAGGCTGTTTTTGCCCTCAGCACTGGATTCATTACTAATGCCTGCCAGTATCCTATTCTTGCTCTGTATTATTCTATTGGCACACTGTATTTAGGGCATCTCACATATCATTTACACTCCTGTTTCAAGTAGAGCATTAATTTGTTGTCTGACAACCCTTTTGTGTTTCCTGTGACATTTAGATCTTCCCTTGGATGTGGGCAGAACAGACAGGGAACCAGTTGGCTGATAGCTGGACTGAGGTGCACCTCTGCCAGTGTTTCAGGGACTGGACACTTTGAATTCAAAGTGCATCTGTGGGTTGGAAAGCAAGTTCTTGCCTTGACAGCTGGAATAGGATGGTTCCAAAGTGACAGGCCTCCCTGTGGTGAGGAGATGGACAGGAGAGGGCACCAAGAGGGAAACTGGGACCGTAGTGCCGAGGGGTAGAGGTGTGGGAGAGGGGAGAGAACAGACTGGAAATAGATAGGAGAGGTTTTGCCAGAGGAACACAGAGGTGGAGTTGGTGGTGGAAAGCCCTGGAGGAGAAGCATGCTTTGCTGTGTTGCCAGTGGTGTAAGAGCTGCAGGAGAAGAAGGTGTGAGTGAACTGGCTCTGGGAGGTTACTGCTGGAGCCTTTGTGGGTGGTGTCTTTCAGTTTGGAGGTAGTTGAGAGTTGTGAGACCTTGCAGACCTCCCTGACTGGTGCATTGCTGTGGGAGTGCACTGGATCATGCTGCCAGCAGCCAAGTGCAGTCAGTGCTGGCTCTTCTCCAGCCTGGCTCCTGGCCATGTTGGTTGTCTTACAGCTGTTGTGAGGGTGGCCCCAGCACCAGAGCCTGCTGGGCTGCTCCTGCAGGTCTGCCAGCTCCTGACACCCAGCCAGGACTGGGTGAGCGAGCCATGAGCTGGAGCAAAACCCTCACTGTCTTGCTGCAGAGCTGAGGGGTTGGTTGCTGCCTGGTAGGAAGGGTGAAAGAAACCTAAGCCCCAAATTGTCTCAGCACATGGAAATCTGCTGTGGAGAACATCCATTTCCATGCAAAAACCTTTCTTCTGGGTCTGTTTGCTTTTAATTCCCTTCCAGCCCTCTGCAGCAGCAGCCTTGCAGGGGGAGGAGCACTCCAGCCCAGTGGCTGTGGTCCCTCTGTGCAGGGGGATGAGCTTGTCGTGAGTTGATGCAAGGACCTTTCGTCTATTACAGCCAGTGTTGAGGCAGAGCCTCTTTGGTTTTGGCAATGATACAGTGGTGATAAGTGCCAGAAACTTTCCTGATTGAGACTTTCCTGATGGAAAGCTGTACCTGGCAGCAACTCCCCAGGTAGCTTCTGGTCCCCCTGTGCATGAGTTCATGCAGGTAGGACAATTCCTACAGGATTTGGGCACCATTGGCACCCACAGGCCATGGTGGCTCCACCGGCAGCCCAGGCAAGGTCAATTCATGTAGAGTGTTGGGTTGAGAAGAATGTAGGGGGATGAGGCCAAAAGGCTCACGATGGCATTGCTCAGGTTTTGTTTGGAATCCTAGAGAGCATCACCTTCTCTGGAGAGCCTTCATTTGGGACAAGGCTTTCTCTAGAGCGATGTTCCTTTAGAGCTCCAGCTCCCATAGAAACATTGCCTCTGATTTCACTGCTGTGGAGTTGCACAGGCTGCTCCTATTCTGGTCTTGGAGACAGTCCAGTCAGCTATCTGCAGGGCTTTTTTATTTATTATTTTGTTCTTAGAAAAAAGATCTATTGAGATTAATTGCTTTGTGTCTCAAAAAAGCTGGTATAATTTGTAGGCTGCTTATTGACCATAGTTGTTCCACTTCTTGATAGTGGAGCATATTACTCAAATTCAGCTTTGTTCATTCAATTGCAAACAGTCGTTGTTGTTTATTTCTATGAATCACAGAATAAATACAAATTTGAGAAAGTTTCACTTGTGCAGTAAGTAACGTTGAGAGGAAAGCTGAGGCTTTCAGTGCCTGGCATTGCCCACAGACATGCTTTTTCACTGTGCGGAAAACGATGGGTAAAGGGTGAGAGCTTTTAGTGTTCTGGTCTTCCTCCTGCAGAGACCATCAGTTTTCACCCCTTGTCCTTTGGGCTAGCTAAGGTGATGTCCATGAATGCAAAAGGTGTGAGTGCCATTACATCTTCACTGGTTGTTCCTTGCAGTCACACTGGTTTGGGAGTGCCTTTAGTGGGGTGTCCCAAGACAGATGGAGATTGAACCATGGGGAACACGGGCCCAGATCTTCTGTTTCTCTGCTACAAGATGGGGTCTGCTCTCTGTCTCATCTTGCAGTGTGGGTCAGAGCCCCCCCCTCTGGGTTTCTGCATGGCCAGACCTTGCTGCTGAATGGCTGCCTGTCAGGGAGCTGGAAACACGTGCTGGGGTGCATCTCCTGTGTATCCCTTGGGCTGCTTCACTTGGTCCAGCATTGTGGGAAAGCTTGGGCAGCTGCAATTATCTCACTTCTTTGTTCACAAACAGAGAGGAGCACTTCTGCGTGGCGAAGAAGGTGCTGGTGGCGTGCAAGGGATGTTGCACACAGTACTGCAGTCACAGTGTTTGTAGGTGGGCTTCTTAAACTTTGAGCTTTGTGATGTCCGCAGGTGCTGTAAGTTGTGCAAGGTCACTTGGAAATAAAGTTAAAGATGTGCCTTTTATTTTCTCCTTGTAAGAATTATATGGACTGCCTAGAGGCTTAGCATACGGTAGTGTAATCTAGGTAAAAGGGATGTGTTTAGTTCAAATTAAATTTCTTAATTGTCTGTGTAGGGAAGCCCTATTGAAGGGTCATAAGTGATGAACCTGTAATTAGAAGCTTGTTCTTACTTGATGGCAGAGCTTTCTTATGAATGGGAATGGTTCAGAGAGTGAGGTGAACTTGAAATACCTCTTGTGGAATGGGTGTTAGGTGGGAAGTGTTGATCAGACAGGATTGTTGACACTGGTCAGCATGTAGAGGAACAGCAAAGAGGCACAATTTGGTGGGTTGCTGAGCTCTGTTGGGGCACTGACCATGGCTGTCATCCTGGCAGCGTGCTTCCCCTTACTGTGGAGCTTGTGGAGCAGAAAGGGATATTCTGTGTGGGTGTGAGAACCTGAAAGTTGTAGTAGGAAATCCATTTGGGGAAGTGCTGCAAGTCATAACTGGTGCTGCCGCTGCTGCTGGATGCTGGGGAGAGGGTGAGGAAGGCTTCAGGGCAGCTCCCAGCACTTGAACCTGGGAGCAGCTCCTGACACAGGGGTCCCAGGCCCTGACAAGTGTGAGAAGGGCTAACTGAGAGGAAGGGTTTGGAAGAGGGTTGACTGATAGGACAAAGAACAAAGACTGAAAATGGCAGGAACCAAAGCAAGCAGAGGGTAAGGATAAAATGTAGGATTACCACAATTTGCAGGCTCTATGTTACTCAACTGATTGAGTAGGTACAGTGATGTGCAAAGTGACCCTGGTACACCTTCTTGTCTGAAAGACTATTTTGGAACAAAACAGTGGGTGTCTTAAGGTCAACTGATACAGAAAAATAGTAAATTACTGGACAAAAACATTACTTGGGTTGCATTCTTGTCATGATTAGCTGTAGAATTTTACAATGTCAATAGTTCTCATGCTTTGCATTTGATCTTAAATTACTTTAGATTTATAAGAGAGCATCCTTGTCCTGTATTTTAAGTATCTAATTAGACAGTAAATCTCTCCAGGAGAAAAGGATAAAATACTACATTTATATTTTTGTTTTTAATCTCTGGGTCCTTGGGCTTGTCATGATTTATTTTTCTCCCTGGAATGCTACATTCCACAGCTTGTAATGGCCTCCTTTTTCTGCTTGGACTCATCTATAAAGACATTTTGTAAGATTTATTGCATTCTTTTAGCTTCTAAATATGAGGGAAGCACAAATGATGAACTTCAGTTCAGACCAACAGCAGAGAATGAAAAAAGAATTAGTATTTTTAAGTGGATGTTTCTCTGTACAGTCCGGTGTATTTTTCTGGGCTATGCTCATGTCTTCTGTGGGGTCAGTGGCAATAGGCAGAAAGATGCCTCAGAAAATAGAGGGCATTGATGTTGTGAACATATGAGCCAAGTCCTCTGGAGCTGCTCTTGAGTCATGGATATTCATGGACATCAGAGTAGCCACTGGGATTAATCCTGTGAAGAGTTCACATAGGGCAGTCCATGGGACAGCAACAGGAAGGCTGTGGGCTTTACTTTTTGGGTCAGTTAGTTTTGCTTTCTGATGTTTGTGGACTGCCCAGATCCTGTAGCAGTTTATTTTCTAGTATCACAGGAATTACTGAAAAAGTTGTGGTTGTTTACTTGTATATTTTTACTTTGCCTGTCTTAGCCTGTCTCTCAGATGACTTCTATACAGCAGCTCTTTGTTTTCACTTCTCCTGTCCTACTGAATTCTATGTTTAGCATATTTTACATTATCTTTCTGGTTATGTGGATTTGAGTACCTTAACAAAATGCAGTTTATGGAGTACATCTAGGGTTGATAAAAAAGCCCTCTTGTGCAGGAAAGAACAGCCAAGGGAGGTTGGTTGCTCCATGTCTGTTATCCCTACTGATAAACCCTCTCTATTTATTGGAACAGGACTGACAACAGGGACATGTTAAGCTGCATACCCATGCCCAAGCAGGCAGCACTTGGCATCAGGCAGGCAGTACCACATTCAGCATGTGTTGTTAATGGTGAGGCTGTGGCAGGTGACCAGTTGACACTTGCTGCCCGCATGGTGGGTAATGAGTCGCTGTGTAGAAGAGCTTGCTTTAGAATGCTTGCAATATGTGAACTCCTCAGTAGATGACCTTGAACATTTTCAGAGAGCAGTTTCAGTAATGACCTAGCTCGTGTCAGGGCTTCCAAGGTGCATATGAGCCTGCTTCTACCATTAAATAAAATTCTCACAGAAATCTCATTAAAACAATGAAGGCTGTAATTCAAATACCAGCTTGTTGCTCAGGAAATTTTTGGGGTATCTTCTGCCTTCCTCCCATCCAATATGGGGCATCAGCACCAGACCAAAACCTCACCTCCTTGTGGAAAACACCCTGAGACATTCAGTTGTGTAGAGACTTCATGCAGGCTGGAAATCCCGAGTGTGACTTGTAGCTTTTGCAAGAAGTGGGGATTGTGGGGTTTTTATCATGTACATAAGCACTTAATTCAGCATTCTCTGAAAGTCACCTGACTCAGCAGTTGGGAAGTCTCTTGATGCCATTTGATAATCTGATTCAAGCAGGGATTTTTAAAATTTGGCATTGTGTCACAAAATGGTACCAAAAGAGAGAAGGCATGTCTACTCCTGTCCTTGAGAGCCTACTTTGACGTACTTTGCTTGTGTTAATAAATTGTATTACAAATCACATCTTTTGTTAAAACATAATTTCCATTAAATCTTGAGCTTAGGGGTATTTTTTCAATGCAGAAAATTAATTTTACTATGTTTTGTGTTATTTCCCTTAAATAAATAGCTTGAAAACCAACTTTTTCCCCCACTTGCCAGATTAGTTGTGCATGATAGCATGACTCGTCTGGCTTTGTAGGCCACTTCTTCATTTGAATCCCTTTCTGGCACGTTCATCGCAGCATCAGTAAGCTGTGGTAGGGAAGGCAAGGCAGTTTTGAAGGGGTCTCCTTTCTCAGTGAACTGCACTTGACTGTTGTTAGGCTGAATTTGCTGTTTTGTTTTTTAATTCTTAAGCTTGTTCTTTCTTTTGTTGTTCTTTGCATTGATCCATCCTATCTCAACCTCCAATTTTCATTTAGAGAATAACATTGAGAGTTCTTATTTTGCATGCTGTCTCTGTAAGGTTTAATTTAGAGTTTTCCGCGTATTCAGCATGTTTGTTATCTTGAACCATTTATATCTAGAAAGGAAAGAAGATTTTGCTGAATTCTCATTTAGGTTTGTCTTAAATCTTACTCTAGTTTCCTGCATATTTCACTTGACCTTCCAGAAATACTGGGAGGGTCCTTGAGGATGGATGTTCCTGCACTCTGCCAACAGGGTGCTCTTGAAGTTCAGGAGCCAACTTGGTTGTCTTCCTGTTCTTTGTGCTGACCCTGCAGAGTGGCTCTGGGCTCCTATTTCCTGAGGATTTCAAGTGCTGTAATAATTCATAACCTGATCTTCTAGTTAGTAATATAAAGTTCAAGGTAGTTTTTCCGTGTCGTTATCCTAATAAAGGCGTGATTCAAGATGAAGTAAAGCAAAGCAGACCTTTCAGAGCTTGAGCAGCAGGGCTGCAAAAAGCCCATTTTAAGGCAATACGGTCTGTACATGTGATCCTGCAGCACTTTCTCATGACTTTGCTCTTGTTAGATGATTTTGATCAAGTGTTACAGTGGGTTTAAGAAATCTGAGAGATGCATGGTTCTGGAAAAAAATTTAAAATAAAGGAAAAGTAGCTACCCAGTTTTCAAGAAGAGCTCCTCCTCCTTTCTTACTTGGGTGGCAGCTATTATTAGAAGTTGATGTGTTTTCTAGCACAGTCCTATCTCTGAATCAGCACACAGAACAATTTCCTCACCCAAACAAGAAGGCATAGATGTGTGGCATAGATGGAAGTATTAGAACAATTGGACTGAAGAAAAGAAAATAGTGAGTTTGAGTGGGAAAGATGAATCTGCAGAGACCATCTTCTTCATGCAACTCATTTGTCATGTTCTTTTTCTTGGTGTTTGTCTGTGAATTCTTTACATTAATAAACAATTGAGTGATTTACAGGATGCTCTGCATACCCTACTAACCTGTACCCTACTAACTCATCAAAGGATGGACATCACAAATATGGAGGTTATCCTCCTAGAAGGGATATTTTGCTTCCTTTCCATGTTTACGAGATGCACTCACAGGATATGTGTCATCCCCTCTTGGTTTCCTACTTCTCTCACTGAGTCTGTTTTTCTGTATCCAGGATGATACATAGCCTCTGTTAAGTTGCTTAATTTTCTAGGATATGCTCTTCCTTTTATTTCCAAATACTTCATCTTGTGTATTTTTATTCTACACTATGGCCTGAGTTATTCTTCATGTTTCTTCTGAATAGGACCTGCAGTTTATAACTTTTGAGATGTAATTATTTCTAATTCCACTCATAGTTTGTGTGGTTAGTCCTGGGACTGCTGACATGGTTTTCAGCCCCAAAAGTTTTGCTTTCAGCTGATGCTCTTCACATTAGTTCTGTCTATTAGATGTTCTGTCTGAACCACATACTCCTGCAAGTAGCTGCTTTCTCCATCTTGGCAGGATCCCTCTGCCCTGTACAAATCCTTGTCCTGTCAACTTTCTGTTTCTTCACTGCAAAATAAGGCTGTGATCTCTCCATGTCTGTCTTTTCCCCTCAGCCAGGGATTATGCCTAGGATGCTCCAAACCTGTTGGAACTTTCTGACTGTTTGCTCACATACCCTGTTGATGTCTGTGATGCCTCCTAGCTCCTTTCAGAAATTCATTTCCCGGATCTCCTTTCTTCCCCGTCCTTCCTTCAGTATTCTTTGTGCTGATACAAGTGATATCTGTAACGGTGTGATGGCCTGTGCCAACATTTGTTATGTTATTTAATGAAGAAATGTCTTCAGGCTGTACTCCTCTGTCAGTTGTGAGGATATCCAAGTACAGAGCTTCGGTGTTTGGTCTGATCTGCCTTCAACCTCTTGCTTCTTCAGCCTCTCTTTCCCACTTGTCTCAGCAGGACAGACAGCATCACTGTTTGTCTGGATGGCCTCCTACAATGCCACTAGTTCAGTCCTTCATTGCCAGGAACATACACAAGGTTTTATGGTGAAAAACCTCAGAGGGGTTTCCTCCTCCTGTGCAGAGGTGGCCCCTTGGGCACAGCGTGACCCCCAGCCCACAGCAGTATTCCTGTAGTACTCACTGGTGCTTGGCTAACAGTTATGGCTCTGCTTCTGTTGGCTGCATACATATTATTTTAAAGGATTTTGGAAGTATTTGGGTTTTTTCCTAATGTTCCACATTAGTATTTCCACAAAGTATTTGCATTTATTCCATGCTTTGATTTTTAACATTGAAGTGGACAAGTATTGCCTGAGGAGCGTTGGCCTTGCAAATGTGGGCATATGCCCATAAGGATGAAGAGTCAAGATGTAAATTTGCAGGAAATGGGTTGCTGAATTCAGAATAATTTTTTTTGTAGTCTTATTGATATTATTAGTAGTCATAATGTACAGTAATTTCACACTTACAAGGCGCACTGGCCTATAAGGCACACTTTTTTTTTTTTTTTTGGAAGTGAGGATCAGTGTGCAACAAAGTAATGAATTAGTAACAGAATCGAGGGATTGTGGGGTTTGCTGTCAGGTGCTCAATTTGCAAACAGTTTTCACAAACCCACAGACTGGTGAAGCCTTTAAATGCAGCCCCAGGTGCCCTCCCTGTGCCGTGGGCAACGGCACTCCCTCCCCCGGCGCCGGCTGCCGCAGCTCCCCACCTGCTCAGCAGCGGCAGCGGCTCGCTGCACCGCTCGAAAGCACCGAGACTCACTGGCTGAAAGTGCCAAGCCTCGCTGCTCAAAAGTGGTGGCGGCTTGCCGCCCGCCTGGTAGCAGCTCGACGGCAGCTCCTCGCCCGCCCGGCTCACGCTTCCGGGTTGGCAATTCGCCGGAGTTTGTCCATATATAAGGTGCACCAGGTTATAAGGCGCACTTCCGGGGTAGGCTTGAAACTTCAGTCAAATTTCACAACTTATACACATGAAATTACTATACATCTTTTTGCGTATTTGTAATAGTTTTATGGAAGGTATATAGAAGTGTTTTCCAACTGAGTATTTCAATTCTTTTTTAGAGCTTTTACTGTTTGTTAAGAACTGGCTTCAGAAACTAATCATAAAAATCAATTAAAAATTCTGTTGGCTTATTAATTTCTAAATAGCTACTGCTCACTGAACTTAGAATGCTACTCACATTAGGAGTAATGACTGTTTCCTGACTGGAGAGTTGAATGGAAACATTTAAGTGGATTTCAGATCAAGCATATGAACACTTGCAGCCTATTAGAGCATTAATTTTAATTTGCTGGTTTGCACAGTCAATTTGAGTGTAAGTGGGTTTTACTGTAAGAGGTGGTTTATTGTTTGGTTGGTTTCATATTTTTGGGAATGGTTATTGCTTGGTTTATTTTTCTCTTGATAAAGTCTAGCAGTAATCCAGCGTGAAACAAGATTGCATTTGTCCTTGAACAGGAAAAGCCCTTACAGTCTTCAGTGCACTGTCAATATGTTCTAGTTTCTTATGACCCATGTAGGTATTTGGGGCTTCAATCACTATCAGAGAAGCTTTAGAGGAAGGTATCCCTGCCAGGCTATTATATTTTGGAAGTCTGCACACTGATAAGCTGGATCAGGGATATGAATGGGTGTGAAAGCTCCATTATCAGACAGGACTTTTTGAATATGTGCTCTGATTAATACTGTTTTTGTTTCCCCTCTTTCAGGTATTCACTTATAAACAGAGCACGATCACACACCAAAAAGTAACACCTATGCATCAAACCAGCATGGAGAGCGTGGAAGACATGGCAGCACTTGTAGATCTCCATGAAGGCTCCATTATGCACAACTTATTCCAGCGATATCAGCAAGATAAAATCTATGTAAGTTTTTTCTAAAATCAAGAAAAATATCCAGAGGGAATGTTTTTGAATGTGTAAGTGCTATGTGTGTATTGCTGTTCTGTGCTATCTCCTCTCATAATGCTTTCCAGTTCCTTATGCATCCACACAGAGCTGAAGCATGCCTCATATAGTGACATCTCACCCACAATGATGGAAGGAGAAGGTAGCTCAGGCTGGACACACAGTCCCTTGGAAATCTTGAAAAACTGGCATGCTGCATGCACTTCTACACTTTCAGTGACAGGGTTGTATAAAGAACTCTTGTTTTCCTCTTCTCCTTTAGGCTCTCTGCCCCAACAACATGTGCTGTGAATGTCACCAGAGAGGATGTGGTGGAACTTTGTCACTGCCATTTGAGATCCTCTTATCCAAGATCCAATTCTGATCAGCTTCCCCTCTTGTATTGTAGTAGAAAGGTTATTATGAAAGAAGGATACAACTGTCAAGCTGAGCATTTGTGCTGTTAAATAAAGGTAGTTGGACTTTGGGATCTGCGAGAACACACAGCTATTTATCAGTTTCCAAAGCTAGGAATTAGTCCACACAGAATTCCTTTTCTTACATCTGTAATGAAGATTTTTATAATTAGATTTACCTGGTTCTTCAATATTTTCATTAATCTTGAATTAACTAGATACAAATCTTTCCTGAGTCTGGAACTAAACATGAGAAACATACAAGGAATATTAGCAGCTGCTACAGGCTGCAAAATTGCACTTTTCAGCAGTTCAGTGGTTGGCCATTTTGGTTTGGATTTTTAAACTAATAATTGCAGAACACAATTTTTGTTTCATCACATGTCTGGGCCCTGTATTTGACCATATACAAGAAAAATCAGCAAATGAAAAATGAATAAAGCAAATGAAAAAAATGAATAGCATAAATGAACAATCCTGCATGTGTGACAAAAAAACATGTACTTGATAAAAGTTTGGTTTTCCATCAGTATTGTTAGATTAGCATATGGTACTTAGTATGAGTGAAAATTATAAAAAATTGTTTCATGATGCACTCATATGGAGGACACGTCCCCTTTTACAAAACCATGAGGGTATGAGTGTGATTTTTTTGATGAGGCATAAAACAGCTTTGTTCTGAAGAGACATGTCCTACCTTCTTTCTTAGCTTGTCAAGGCAAGTTTAGTGTGTTCTGATCCTTGGTGCTTTTAGTGCAGTGTACGTTTCTAGACAAACAGGTTTGTGTGCTGTTAATGATGACAGATCTGCAGTTGCTACTGACTATGCATTGTCCCTTCAGTTTTGCCAATTTAACTGTTTACTCTTTTGAATCCCTCCGAAAAATTATTGAAAAGGCGGTTGGAAAAAAACCATATGAAAGCCTCTCTGTTGCCCTGTACGTGTAACCAGGACCTGACTATAGAAACATCTTCTTTTCTCCAGCCTCATTAGTACCCGACTCCTGCTGCAGCATTAGGCTGGAAAAGGCTTCAGGACCAAAAATATCCCAAAAAGCTGATTTAATGTCTTGAGTAATTTCATGAGAGTTCATAAATATGGAAGCATGTATTTTAGAAGGGGATGTTGTCATTGCAACAGTAGGTCTGTCAAAGCCAAAATTTCTTCACTAGATTGAGCAATTCAATTAGGTTTTAATGTTTAATGTTAAAAAGAAAAAAAAAAAAAGAGCTGAAGATGCATAAAGCTCACCTTTGTTGAAGGTTATTTTGCAGCTGATCATTCAAACTTGTTCAATCATTTTGCTTTGGGGCCAAACTAGTTCTAGTACAGGACAGTAAAACCCATTGGAATTTATGCCAGGAGCAATCAAAATTTCCACATTATACATTTGCTTTCTCCCTTGACCAGGAATTGCTTCATCATTGTAGTTCACACATTGTCTCTTGTTTCTGCCTCATCACCTTGGCTGTATCTGCCCCTGGTGCATTAGGGATAAATTGGGTGTACCACTCACCACTGTGCGCTTAGGGGCTGATCATCCCATTGAAAGACTTCTTGCCCTGCCTGGATAAAAACCACCAGATAACTGCTGTGTTCTGGCTTTTAGGTTACAAATCCCTTTTTGCCTCAGTTCCGTGCACCTCCGTGTCCACATTTGAGAAGGCAGAAGAGATAGGCAAGGGTGTATGCTGTCATTTTTTGAGTTCTGTGCTTGCAGTGTTACAAATGTATTCATGTGGTTCTTGAGCATGGCAGCTTTTTGCTAGTTTTCTCAGTGGCATTGAGACCAGGAAGCACCTTTATTCTTTAACAAAGAAAACACTCAGTTGGGATTTAAGTTTTGGGGCTTGCTTGTTCACACACATAAAAATTAAATCAAGTGCTGTATACTTAATTGTAGCGTAAGGTGTTTATGATTTCAAAAGTACAGAAGAAACAATTAAAGGGAAGTTTAAACTTTAACCAGAAAGACAATTATTTATGCAGATCTTCCACTGTTTAACTTGTGTATATTTGAAGAGCTGTTTCTCCAGCGATGAGCATTTAAATAAGTATCTTCAGATGTTTGAGCTCAGTTTAACCTTCGGTTAGTTATTAACATTTTTGTCTCACATACTCATACCCATGTTCCTAAACTTTTCACTACTTCCTAAGTCATACTACAAAGTAATTTTCTGTAGATGCCAAGTTTTGTCAAACATGTTAGTGACTTTATTTGCAGCTGCCAACAACTGCAGTTATAAAGGGTCAGCGAAGGATTTTCTGAATTTCCTGATATCTCCTGGGGAGGGAAGAATATTGACTTTGATTATGTTCCTACTGTGAGTGATGACTCAAGATTATGCTCATAGTGTGAATGATGCCTGGCTCTAAACATAATGAATTGAGGCTCTTAGCTGAATCTGTGCTGTTTGTGAGAAGGTGAATGACAAAATGTTGTTCTTGTCTATGTGCAACCATCTTTTTGTATCAGTGGCAAGTCTGTTAACATCTTGTGATAAAAGAGTGTGTGCTTTCCCCTTTTGGCCTGTGAGAAGCATGGGATATACAAATTCTTACTTGATTCTTCCAGGCAGGCTGGTACTGTCTGGTATTTTTCTCAGGTTTTGTGGTAATGCTGCATTTATCTGAAAGCTTGGTTCTGTGCTATCACCACATTTGTTGTCCAGGAAAGGACAAAATTTAGGATGGAAGTTATCATATGGTGCATGTACTTTCATTGCTACTTCATCTGCCATTTTGTTCTTATTTGGAACAGTGAGTGATCCAGCTGTGGACATCTGCATACAAGGTTTAATGCTCATCTTTGAATGCTCAGATTGGCTTGCATGCTAGACTGGTATGTGGCAAAATATGGAAAGACAAACACTAGTGCTAAAAATGGAAGGTGCCCACATTTGAAAACAGCCTTTTGTGAAGGCACTTGGGGGATTTGGTCACCTCTGAAGCGAGGCCATTGCAGAGCACATGGTGTGGAGAGGGGAAATGCTGTGGCAGCCACTCTTGTCGATGTTCAAAGGCAAATTGTTCCCAAGCTGTTGATTCTGGTTTACTTTTACTTAAGTACACACTGCGGAGCAGACTGGCTCAGCCTTGCAGAGAATGCCATAAACCACACGGCGTGGATTGTGCTGTGAGTTGCACAAATTATGGTGTTTGGGCTGGTTCTGGGATGAGTTGCAGTTGTCTTGTCTCTGCCAGTGGTTGGTAATTGATGCAGGTGAGCAAATTTTGGAAGAGCAGAGTGGAGGATGAGGGCAGCTTTTGCTGAGGTGAGAGGCAGGTTGGAAGTAACTACAGTATTGTGCAGGTCAGTACAGAGGCTTTCAGTGTCATATCCACTCTCATTTGCATGTTTGAGCAAATAAACAAGTTTCAAAACACTTTTGATTAGCTTTTTCCTTTTGAATTAAGAAATGCCAGGTAGGCATATTCCCCTTTGAAGTGATGATGATGGTTTAGGTGGAGGATGTGCCCCATGCCCAGAGCAGCATTCTGCTTGGGCTGCAGTGTGTCAGTCCCTCGGTCACCCTCCCCTGGTGCAGGGGAGAGTGACCTCCATTTGGGTGTGGTGTCCAGGAAGGGTGAGGGACGGCACAACCTATTTTTGCTCACTCTCAAATTAGGACTGCTGCTCACCCGCTGGTAATTATAACCATCTTTTATGTTTGCTTGCATATGTATGAAAAGTTCTGTACCAGCCACGTCGACATGTAGTGCTGTACCAGCCACATCCACATCAGAGGGAGGATGATGGTAATTAGGAGCTCAGTTTTCATGGCTAGCTTCCCTTCTCTCTTCAGCTGAAGCAAAAAACATTGAATAACTTGGGTGAGAAAGCACCATTTATCCAATTTTTCAGAAAGATATTAAACTGGAAAAGTTGTCTCTTCCCTGACAGAGCTCCTAGCCACTTCATTGTACTGAATGCTCAGTTCTATCCATTCTTAAAAGGTATTTTCAGTTATTTATGCATTGATTTAAAAATCTATTACTGTTTATTTACTTAAGCAGTATGTTCAGTTGTAGTTTGTTAAGCTTGCAGTAATTAGATAATTTATCTCCCTCAAAGTCATAAGGTCTCCCAGAGGCAACTAGTTGATGTTTGTGCAGTATTAATCAATAATCACCACAGGGGTTTTTTCAAATTCTGTTTGCAGACCCAGACACTTTAGTATCTGGGTCAGTTGCTCTCTGTGACTTGTTTTTCTGGGTTTTTGCATGTTTAGTTTTTTCCTGAGTACAGTAAAACTCCTTTTGGATCCAGTGCAGTTACTCTGTACTGTGTTAGGATGGTCGGCAGGAAGTGGATTTGCTGTACCATGGTACAGTGACAAATAGTGGGGCTCACTGGAGTCATGGTTGATGTAATGCAGACAGACATAATTTATATACTTCAACAGCTCTCCTGCTCAGATGTCCTCTAACATGGACACAAATTGTAGATGAAGGCAGAGGAACAAAGGAAGGTCAGTAGAAGCAAATAGAATCATAGAATCACTGAGATAGGAAAGGACCTCCAGTGTCTTCAAGGCCATCCTTTCACTGAATGCCACCATGAATACCACTAAACCATAGTCTTAAAGCGGTTACTAATAAAGATAAAACCTCATAACTGGTTTCTTGAATGGAAAAAGTTGGACAGATTCCATGCAGAAACTGAACCTAAAAAGAATGTATATCATGGATTCCTACAATGCCCTGGGCAGCTCAACAGCCTTGGTCTTTGGCCTGTCATGTGCCTTATTATAAATAATTATGGGCTATGGACTTAAAAAAACCCCAACAATGGTATACAGACACTGTGCCATTAATTAGTACCATATAACATGTATATAAATATAGTACATGTATTTAGAACAATTACACTAGCTCCTAGAACTACATTTATCCTGGTCTTGTCTACAGTCTACCTGTGGTTGCATGCTTCCTTTCCAGACGCATCCAGTGCTGTAGAGCAGTCCCAGATAACTGATTTGCAGGATCTGCTCTGTGGTCAGTGAGGAAACTGCTGTTTATTTAATTGCTCTGCTTTTACAGTAAAGAAATCTTAAAAGTGTGCTGATGAATCACAGTGTTTTTCACACCTTCCTCTGCTACTGAGAAGATGGGGAAAATTCTTGCCACCAGCTCTTTCCATGCAAGTGTGGAGAGCAGAAAATGCTCTTGCTAAGAAGGCATGACAAATGTCTATACATAGCTGCTTACCTCCATAATTAGAATGTTATGCTTGCACACATCAGATAATGTTTTCGAAATGTGGTTCAAAATGAGTTCCTGTCTCTAAGCATTAATTACAGCTTCCATTTCACATCTGTTACTAGAGAGCAGCGGACAAAGATCTATAAAAACACAGCAGGCTTTTAATTGGAAATCTAGTGAAATTTATTACTGGTAATTGTTATTTCTAAAGGCTGGTCAGTTATATAGATCAACAATTGTCTACCACCGGCAAATTATCATTATTTTTTATCTGTTTTTTTTAAATATGTGTTAATGGAGAAACATAGCTGTAATGATATGAGATGTAAACAAATGCCATCAGTTGGTTAACCAACCTTGCTTCTGACTTCCTCCATTCTGCATGACTTGTGTAACTGCTAATAATTATAATAACAACAACAGTAAAGAGTGTTTGTGTGAACTTTGTCCTTACAAGGTCCTCAACTAAAACAATGGGGATTTTAAAAGTGTGTGTTTTCAGATCTCAGGAAGTATTTCATCGTGAGCTTTTGTGATCAATATGATAGCATTAAAAGAAATGAAATAGTGTGTGTTGCTGAGTACATCATCATGTATGCCTCAGCTACACAACCACAGCGTGTGCAGTGGCTACATGTGTGCAACGCCCACACCAACATAGGCATTTGTATTTATATTTATATTTATTTAGATTTAGATTTGCATTATATTAGGTGTTGTTGGTAACCTGCTGGGTGTACACACTGCAGTAAGGATCTTACCTGTTGGCATCAGTGAGCTGCTTTAGTGAGATGGAGAGGGCAAAGAGGGAAAAGTTTTATTGAAACATGAAAATTTGTTCTTTCTATTCTGCTCTGTACCAGTGGTTTTTTTCCTCAGTTGGTTAGTTGGTTGATTGAGGAATAAATAATAAATGGACTGGCAACAGGGTGAATTTCTGTTGATTTCCATGAGTTTTCTCTTTGTAATACAAAAGCTCTAAGCTATGTTTGATGGTAACTTCATATAGGAAACTGCAAAGTAGAAACCTGTCATTATCTGCTGATTTTGTTATTGGTGTGGGTATGTATTGCTAATGTCTTCCCAGATTTGAAGGCTAGTATTCATGTTGTTTTCTCCATACATTTATTGCATGTCACTGCTAAGTCTATGAGCCAAGAACAGAAAGAGACCAACATGCAGAATCAAGAGAAAAATTATCAGTAATTTGCAGAAATGCCAGCAGCAGCTCAGTGCTGTTCAGTCAGAGCTTTTGCAATGGTGCTGAATGCTTGTGCACACGCTGTTGCTTCACTTGGAGGTAAGCTTTGGCGCCTTTCTCTAAGGTCTGTTGTTCCCAGTCATTGAAAGGAGGGCAGAGCTCCAACACTTAAGGTGCTTACCTGTCACCAGCACAAGTTTTCTTTACATGAGTTAGGCTTCTACTGTAAAGTGAGCTGTAAAGTGAGCTGCTTAAAATTTACTGCTGTGCTGCACTGTCCAACTGCCTTATGCATGTGTTCCAGCAGTTTAATACTAGAAAGGCTGCAAACAACCCATTTAAGTTGGGAGTGAATTAACTTACTTTTATAGCTATTGTTTATCTGTGTAAATGGATTATTGATTCATAGCCAGGCTGTTATTTTTATTTGAAAAGAGGTGGTCCCTTTCTTACAAGTGGTTTCAGCTTTTTCCCTTTGATGTTTGTCAGTCTCTCCTTTTAAAAGCAAATGGAATCCAAAAGTTCCATTTAGCAAATTTTTGACAGTTAATTCCATTTGCCATCTCAGTTGTGACTTCTCGACTGAGACTGACGGCTGTTTGGCAGCAGTTCAGTGCCATCCAGCTAACTACCTGGCATAGGGTTAGATTTCAGTTATGCTGGCTTTTGATTTCTCTTTTCATGCTCTGTTAAAGAGTAATTCCTGCTCTCCTGCTTTTCTCCTAAAAAAGCCATTTCTATAGAAGAGGTCTTCCAATATTATAGAGCCATGGAAGTTATGGGAATGTGAATATCAGTATGTAAAACACTTGCAGGCAGAATTAAACATATCTGTGAAGCTTTTTATAAAAACATTTTGCCATTGTTCTAGACACACTGCTCTTTGGTTCATCGTTTTATCTGCATTTTGATTTTCCTTTGTGTGTATTTTCTCTGAAAAGCCCTTTCATTTCTCCAATATGAATGTATAGGAAGCAAGAAGACCATTTTTTTCTTTTCCTTGCTGGAGGGTAAATTAGACCTTCAGACAGTTTTGAAAGACTCATTTGAGCATTGTGCAATAACAAAGCAGGAGGAAGAACCAGTGTGTGGCCAGAGGCCATTTGAAATGAAGTGATAAGCCATGGGGTCTCTGCTTTTTGTGAGGCCTTTTTTGATAGCCAGACCTCACCTAGTTAAAATTGTGCACAGATTGCTACAGTTTCATGTGCAAACTAATTTTCACATGCTGTATTTCAGCCCAGGAAAATAACAAAAATCAATGTCTTGTTCTGATCAATCATGTTTGTGTTCAGGAGGTCACCACCTCTATCTGCTTGGCAATGGTGAAGAGAGAAATTCTTTAGTAATTGTTTATAGGAAAACTGTACAAAAGATCATTATTCTGACCCAGTGGATAGGACTGCTGCATGGTAGAGACAGTATTGTATTACTCAGCAAAAAAGTACAGTAAAAACAAAGAGACTTGATGCTTTTTGTAGAGGAGAAAAACTGACAGAAACCTGAATATCTTAAAGATGGAAGAATGTCTGTCCTGATGTCTGTATTATTATCTGCTGGTTTGGTTTTCACCTTTGGCTGCAACAGTGCTCTTTTATCAACCTTTCTTTATATTGGTTTCATACTTCCTAACTGGGTAGTTTTTTGTGTGGATTCAGGATAACACTTGTAGTGTTTCCTTGAGTAATCCCCATCCACATGGAACAATCTCCCCAGTAGGAGAAAACGAAGAGAAAAAGAAGATGAGATTGAGCTGTGAGTATATCTCAACCAGGTGGAGAGTTCTTCACCATCTCTGAGCCTTCTGTGGAAGCAGCAAGGTGTCTGCCTCTGTGCAGTTTCGGGTATTTATATTGGCAACTAAGACGACCAAAACCCAGTTTTTAACCCTTAAGAAACAGAGCAGAATTTAGCTTCCTAGGATGAGGACTCAATGAATGTGCAAGATTGAAGTTGTAGGGAGTGGAAGGATTCTCTTAGTGTAGAAGTTTGGGCAGCTGGGTTACAAAGTACAACTTTTTTCTGAAGAGATAGCACAGCTTTTGCCCTTGGAGGGGCTTGGGAACAGGACAATATTCTTAATACTGTTGCACCAAGGGAAGCTTAAGGCCACATTAGCTGGATTGAAGGGTCAACAGATGAGGCTGCATCTAAGAGGGTGTCCTGTTGCTCGAGTTGCCTATCATCATCAGAAATCACATTTTAAGCTGTTCCAGAATGTTCTTGTGAACTGTGCTGGTTGACTGAAGCATAAAGCTGGCTCTGAAAAGGCTTTGGTCTGTTACACCTTGGATCTGATCTGTGCTCAGCACAGAGGAGAAGAGGCCAGCAGGGAAGTGTTTGGTTGGAGAGGCTGCTGCAGTTTCCATCATGGACCGAAGGACATGATTTGAAAGTGCAGCTGATCAGTGTGAACAGACACTTTCCAAAAACAATGACAAGGAGAACATGTTGAAGGTGGATCTTGGCTGTAGGTAGCTGATCTCTCCAGTGACATTCTGTGTCCTGTTCTTGTTCCCTTCTAAAGGTCTTCTCCTATGGGTGCTAACTCCTGTATTTGTAGTGTGGCCTGTGTATTTACAAAAAACTCATTTTGCAATCAATCCTTCAGCTATCCTTAAGAAGAAAAAAGGATATTTTAGGGGTCATAATGTTAAGTGAATTGACAAGCAACAGATACAGACAAAAGCAAAGCTGATGTAAGTTTGGGCGGTTGGAAGTTCACCATGAATCACCAGACATGGTGAGGACTGCAGGAGCCCAAGAACGTAAAGATGATTATAGAGTATGGCATATCCATCCTATAAATGGCTTGACTGGTTGAAAACATTTAAAACTTGTAGTTTAAAAAAAAAAAAAACCCTTGAAATTGTAGTTTAGTACTTCACTTTGATTATGGTTTTTAAGAAAGAAGCTTTGCTTCAGACATGAGACAACTGGATTCTGTCCCACTGAAATTAGCATGGGTCTAGCTGGAAAACAGAGCATACTTACCACAGTGAGCATAAATCACGGTCCTACCATGAATGAGGCATTAATTACCATCCTCTTTATGGCATATCATCACCCTTTCTTCTGCCTCCCGTAAAAAGCATACCAGAATGTGGCCCAGTCATCTTTCTCCTTTTACTGCTGATGTGTATGTGGTAAATGTTCGGTTGTCTTTGCCACAGAATAAGCTCAGCCCTGAATACCATCTTTACCTGAGAGAGCTCTGAACCACAAAGATCATATCTGCAGTGTGGAGCAAACTCTTCTGTTCCCAGGTTTTTCATCCTGACACCTTAAAATCTGGTGTTGAAAATGTAGCAAAATTTGATGGCTATTTTGTGGTCTTTTAAAAGTTGCCTGCCACTGGATGTTCTGTGAAAACACTAGTTTTGTTACTTGATAATGTTCCTGTAGCTGTGATGATTTAAAGGTAAGTGAGATGCAGAGGGTGTGTGGAATGGTGATTAAAATCTTTTCCCAAGCCTTCTATAAAAGTAACATAGATGTAGCTTCAAGGTGAGCCAGCTGTAGTGCAGTTTAATTTGAAGCTTCCCATATATTAAGGGTAAGCCCAGAAAGTAATACTTGTGGAATAAATTGGCAGGTTGATACCAATACCCCATTTTTAAAAAATACTTTCACTTTTCAGACACAGAATCAGTTGCTTAAGATATTCCAAGAAAGTCAAGAGTTGTTCAAAACATATTTTTTGAGGCATCAGTAAACATGCTTTTCTTTCTGTAATAACATAGATTTTTTTCATTTTCTAAAGGAGAAAGGCTTGAAAGTACTCTTGCGAGAGTTGGACAAAGTCCTGTTTCTCAGTGTTAATGTATATATAGCAAAACATCCTAATTTCTGTATTTGATCTATTCCAGCATCTCTAGTTCCAAGCTGTGAAGAATATTTTGATTTTTGGTGGTAATAAAGAAACATGCTTATAGAAAGAAACAGAGCAATGCAGTCTTTCTTATGCCTATTTTAATAGTGCAAGCAGTTTTGTTTTCTGTTGAGATTGTTGATCAAAGATTTAGTTAAGGAGCAGCACACAATGCGCTTCAACAGAGTCCTCCAGTCTGCTTCTGCCTTCTCTCTCCCACTTTACCTGTACCATGAGATATGGAAGGCCTAAAAGAAGTGTGTGTCCTTCCCTGCTTCCCCCTTTTTATTTATTTATGGAAGCAGGAAGACTGGGATGTAGAAGCCTGTGAAGTACAAAGGGACACCTTGATGCAGAGGGTGAAAGGTCATGAGAAAAGCAGTGTAGAATAAATTTAATGATCTTACATGGGAAAAGCAAGCTTGAGTAGAACACAGATATCAAAAAGGTTCCTCAGAAACAGAAATGTTACTGTGGAGAAGTTTTGACATAAAAAGGTAGAAGTGGAAGGTGTATGGTTGCTGGATGTGGAACAAACCTGAGAGGATATACCCCAAAATTCTAAAAAGCATCTGTGAAGGGGGAAGGATGAAAAGCAGGATTGTTCTGGTGTATTCAGTATGTTCGGTTTGTAGGACTAATGAAGTGCTCTTCCGTTAGGGCAGTTTTCTTTTTCATTGCTTTTTCATTACAGACATTCTGAAAAAAAAATTGAGGGGGAAATTTCTTACTCTACTTTTTCCTCTTCTAGTCTGAAAGACTTTTCTACATGTGGAAAGTAAGACATTTCAAACTGTATTTTGTTCATGCATTGCAAAATTTTTTCTTCTAATTCTAAGTATAAAATACACTAAAGTGCATTTGGATCAATAAAGCCTTGTATGTAATTTGGATTTGTTTGGCATCAAACTAAAATAAATTGATTGTGTCTTTATTAAAATAACCAAACACTCTCTCATGTTAGACAGGGCCACCCTGACTATGTTAAGTTTACTAGAGTATTTCTGTGGGTATCAATAGTCTTTGTGAGCTCTTGTTAAAGAACAAATCTTCTTTCAATGTTTGGAGAACTGTGGGATGATTTCAAGAGGTTCAAAGCTAATTGCTATCTGAAGGCAACAAGCAAAACAAAAAGCGTTCAAAAAGCCAATGAAAAATCTCTTCCTTTCCGAAGTACATCTTTAATTTTGTCTTGCCTTACTCAGTGTCTAGCTGAGAAGATAGGATTGGGACTTCTAATATTGAAAGTCCTTGCCAAAGATCAGCCTACAGTCTTGTTTTTCCTTTTTGATGAAAGGAGAAGCAGGAGTGTCTGTGGCTTGTGAGTGAAAGTGTTTTAGGAGATGAATTAACAATGTAAAATTCTAGTAGAACTTTGAAAGTGCAAAAGGAACCCAACCTTTAATACAGTAGTCAAAGTGCTCCATTGGGACTCAGGCTGAGTAACTCAACTTTCATTTATTCTTTAGTTTAAATAAGTATATTAACCATGATCTGATAACAAGTTGTTGCTAGTTTAGTCTGTACCAAAGTAGTTAAAGAGTTTGTGTGTTGTTCTGTCTGAAGCGTCGAGTCAGTCATATAACAGGGAATAGTCAACTGCCCTGTTCATTGCCGTGGATTTAAGGGGTCAGGCTTCTAACAGGAGTTCTCACAGTATATCATCAAAAAACTCTCAAACTATTTCAACTGGAAGTCTTCAGAACTACCCTGTCTGCTTGCTAGTGCTCTGGCAGCATTTCTCCCATTCATAACTGCTTTGGAATGCTTTCATTAAAATAAGTAATTATTGACTTCCAGAGTCAGATTAGAAACTGTGAAGAACAAAAAGAAAATTTAGATTACAGTCTTACAAGCAAGGTGGAGGTTTCATTCTTATGTAAAAATACCTTTTCTGAAATTTCACCTGCTTTGTGATGTTGGCATAATATAGTAATTTAGAAATCCTGCTTCTGATTGCTAACCCATTTAATTTGCCATATGATGATGTCTGGTGCAGAAATAGTGTTCAGGAGACAACACAGTTCCACGGAGCAGTCCTGCATTTTTTGTGTATTTTTTTACTGGTTTAACCTGCTACTAAGATACTTGCATTTGCCAAACCAGAAGGTCTGCACTGCTTTTTGTTGCTGCTCAGGGTCTCCAGGGAAGGGCAAGTGGAGGAACCTACAGGAAAGCTTGAGAGGGACTTTTTACAGGGACATGTACTGGCAGGATGAGAGGGAATGGCTTCAAACTGAAAGAGTATGTTTAGGTTAGATATTAGGAATAAATTCTTCACTGTGAGAGTTTGCCTAGAGAAGTTGTGGATGCCCAGTCTCTGGAAGTTAAAGGCTACATTATTTGGGGCATTGAGCAGCCTGTTCTAGTGGAGGGTGTCCCTGCCCATGACAGGGGTGTTGAAACGACATGATCTTTGCTCTCCTTCCAGCCCAGGCCATCCTGTGATTCTATGAAGTTGGGAGGTGGTAGCATTCTTCATGGGAATACCTGTATCCTTCCCCCCTCCCCCAAGTCCCTAACTTTGTGGCCTTAGAGCTGCCAGGGTAAAGTTTAGGATCTACTGCTTGTAAGATACTGATTCTAGTAAGACCTTGTGATAGGTACTGGATGGGATAAGTAGTAAGCCTGGAAGTGATGTAAGAAATTATTCTTGTAGCACCAGATCTTGCTGCAGTGGAGTATCCCAGAGGCAGTTTACAAAGACTTCTGGAAGATTTATCTTTTAACATGAACTTTAAAAATAATTGGAATAGTTTTTAATAACAGTGCTGCTTCAACCCACTGATATTTTGCTGAACTACTTTGGGTAAAGGCAGAACTTTTGCTCAGGCCAGCTGACTCCTTAGTGCATGCAGACTAAGCTGGTTGTGGCTACCCCTAGGTTGGACTGTGACACCTGGTACGTGATAAATGTGGTACCCTGTGTCTGTGAAGAATATACTTTTTTTGTGATCTTGCCTTGGGATGAGGAAGTTGTTTTTTGAAGTCCTGAGTTTGTTCTGTCATGTGCAGTTATAATTTGGTAGAAGTTTGTGCATGCATTTAACTTGTGCTGCAGAGGTAGTTCATACTTATAGCGCCAGAAGACTGGAACCACAAAGCTGCACCTTTGTCAGTAGAGGTTGTGGTTCTTCATGTTTGTGTTGAAAGAAAAAGATACAGAGAAGGAATTTCTAAAATAGTGGCATGTCCTAAGCATTACTCCATGAGGTGATCTAAAAATTGTTTTCACCAGTATGGTTCCTGCTGTTCACCAGGTTTCTTTTATTGCCATAATACACTACCCATTTCTCTACTATACCTTATTGAATTACAAGGCAGTGAAGCCAGCTCGCTTCATTTAATAAACTTTTATAATTCACAGTAATGACTAATATTCTGGAAGTCTTTCTGTCACTTTAAAAAAATTGTGCTTAAGTCATGTGAAAGACTGTATGTAGAAGTGGACTGCTGTCACCTCATCTGATATTTACTGTTTAGAAGAGAAGCAAGAAAAGTCACAATGTGTAGCCCGTGGTGATGCAGTTTTGTTAGTGCTTTTAAGTGGAGATATTGTTCTGTCAGGTACTTAATCTTGCAGAAGCTATAGAGTGAGTATTTACTTATGAACCTAGATGGTATCATGTTTCGTGGTGATTTTTTTATTTACATCTTTGCCATGGTATCTGTTTTGATGGCATGCCTCAAGTTACTCTTTTCCAAAGACTTCAGACAGAATTTAATAAAGCAAAGAGGAAGATCTGTAGCAGTCTCTTTTATTGGTCATACTTGCACTGAAGTCGTGTAATTAAAAAAGAAGCCTCTTAAAATTTTTCCCTGTGTAATCTGTGCTGAAATATGTATGAAACAGAGGAAGTCTTTTTTCAGAGCCTTCCTTGTTACTTATTACTTATTTAAGAATCCAAGAGGGGATGATCCCAGGAAATTAAGCTATTGTCTCAGTGCTGTAATTGCCCTGTGATATGATCTCATGTTGAAATGGTATCTCCCCTCTAGATGAAATCTTCTGAGCTGTAGCATAGCATGGGAGGGTGGGGGGTTGGTGTTACAAAACATACAGATTGGAAATTCACCACTCTGTAAAAGGTACTAGAGTTACAGTGAGGACGGATATTCCCCTTACTGCTAATAAAATTGTCATGATTTCAAGGACACTGCTGCAGTTCCCTTAGCAAAAGCTCAAAGCTGCAATTTGTGTCGGGCCTGATGGAGGGTGAACAGGTGGATAATGGGGGCTGTAACAGCAGGGTAACAGTGAGAAAGGAGAGCTGCTACACAGTGATAATTGTATGTTAATTAAGGAGAAAAAGAGGGAGGCAAGTAGATGCAGGCTGTAAGTGCTGCAAAAGAGACTGATAGAGGGGAAAGGAAAAAAATATGGGGCAACTGATGGTCCCTTTGTCTTAGGGAATGCTGTGTGGTGGCTTAGAGAAGGAGGCTGCAGGAGGAGCACATGTGGCTGCTTTTCGATGGTTTGCAAGATGCTGGTCTCCTTTTCCATCCGTCTCTGGTTAGGGTGCTGTGGAGATGAAGACAGCCCAGTCCAGCTGTCAGCTTCACAGCTGGTTCCTGTCAGCAACGAGAGGGTTGGTGAGGCGTCTGTCCGTACATGGGGGCTGTGGCACAGGGCTGGAGGCTGCCCAGCCTGGCTCCTCACCAGTGCAGAGCAGGGCTGTTGAGGCCAGGTGTCAGCTTCCTTCCTGCCTGTGACTGCAGCAAGGGCGTTTAACAATGAAATTGGTTTCGCAGCAGTAACACTGCACATGCCATGCAGTGTATCAGTTAATTTCACATGCCCCAGAAACTCTGGAGATAGCATGCTTAATGTTATCTCCTATCTCACTTAATGTGATTTTATTAGAAAAATATATTGAAGTGGATAGAGGGTGAGGGAGAAATTGAACAGCATTGTGAACAGACTGTTGCAAATGATCAGGTTACCACAGCCTAATGAGTTAAGGCAATGGGAATGGGCATAAGCTGCTACCTGTGTGGTTTTAATTGATGTGCTGTCTAATTGTGATGGGATAGAAATTAATGACTTGCCAGCTGCTGTTCTGCATCCAACTAATACTAAAAACGTTGTGGAAACCCAGTGTTTTTGAAGCATCTGCCATTTCACACGCTTTTCTTAGAACCTGCTATTCTAAATATAATGGTCCTAGTGTCTACCACAATGCCTGATACTTCTGTTTTAAAAGTGAGTGGCAGAGAAGGACTTGGATGTACAGACTTTTTCGCCATTACTTTGGGCTTAGTCAGGTTTTTAGAAGGTTCAGCATGTCCCTAAGGACACATGAGAAGCAGCTGTAGGCCAGTGCTGATAGGCATTACCATGCAGCTGTAAGCAGCATTAATGCAGGGATTTGTACAGTCAATAAGCTCAGTGTTATAGGTGGGGTAAGCCTGAGAACATGACAGAAGTGGCAGCAACTTTTGCCCTTTTGTTGCTTTTCTTGAAAGGAAGAAATCAGGGAAAATTGCTGGTCACCTTTATCCGAAGGATTGTTACAGTTTTGCAAATGCATTTGAGAAGCGTTAGTCTGTTCCAGCCCAGGTGTGCTAACAGCTCTGTGGGTGCTGTGTGCTTGCAGACCTACATTGGTTCAATAGTTGCTTCCGTGAACCCCTACAAGAGCATCCCAGGGCTGTATGACGGTGCGGCCATGGAGCAATACAGCAAGCACCACATGGGAGAGATCACACCGCACATCTTCGCCGTGGCCAACGAGTGCTACCGCTGCCTCTGGAAGCGCCACGACAACCAGTGCATCCTCATCAGGTGAGTGCTGGGGCTGCTGCTGCTCGGGGTGTCCCTGAGGGTGAGCCTTTCAAGATGATTTGGGAGCGTGGCTGGTGGGCCACGTGGGGAGAACTCCAAAAGAAAGCAGGCTTTTAAAGCAGCTCAGTCCCAAGAGAGTTCTGAACTTGTTTGTGTCATTCTGTGCACTTCTAACAAAACCTTATAGCGTAATTTCACAATTATAAGCCACACCTGATTATAAGCCGCACCTCCTGGTAGCTGAGTAGACAGCGGGATTTGTCCATATATAAGCCGCACCTGAATATAAGCCGCACCTTCTGTTTTTTTTTTTTTAAAGTGAGGATCCATGTGTAACAAAGTAACAAATTAGTAACAGAATCTATGCCAGCTGGGTTTGGTGTCAGGTGCTCAAGTTGCAACAGTTTTCATAGACCAGCGAAGCCTTTAAAGGCAGCCCCAGGCGCCCTCCCTGGCCGGCTTTCACTTCCAGGTTGGCATTTCACTGGGATTTGTCCATAGATAAGCTGCACTTGAATATGAGCCACACTACTGGGGTGGGCTGGATTCTTCAATGAAAAAGGTGCGGCTTACAATTGTGAAATTACTGTATTTTTTAACACATCTTACAGTTATATTTAGTGAAAAAAATCTGTTGTATTTTTGTGCATGTTTTGGTCTTCACACATCAAATATTACCCTAACTGTTTTCCCACCAGTTTAAACATCTCCGTGCAGCTCAATAGATTGTCACCACTAGACCCTGATTCCTGTATAGAAAGGAAAAGAAAAAAATTAACCTACCAATTCTTGAGATGTGCTGTAAATAAGAATAGCAAAAGAGAAACCCCTCCACATTTCAGCCACTTAATTCTGCCTAATTAATCTTCCTTGCTTAATCTTGTTGTGCTTTAATTTAATGGTGATTTAATAGCTTCCCATTTGAACCACTGTGTCGCTGGTATTAAGGATCTGGCTGTGGCCGAGTGTGCGTTAGGAGCAGTTGGCATTTCAATAGCTTTTCACTGCTTTCAGCTCCTCCTTCCTTCTGGCTCCAGAACAGCTGAGAACGCAACCAGCTCTTTTCCCATTCCCTAGCCTGCCAGCTCAGCTGTGTTGGCTCACACACAGGCAGGGAGACCAAAGTGTGGCCCGCCAGATAGGGAGGAGCAGGTCACTGCAGCATGGCACCAGCCACTGGGCTGGGGCAGGGGGTGATGCTCAGGAGTGTACAACACCTTGTGTTTCCCCTCCCTCTCCTCTCTTGGCTTCACGACACTTTTGTGATCAGGCCTACTTGCTGTTACCTTCCTGCACCATGAAGTTACAGGCGTGGAGCTCTTCAGGCACAAGTGGACATGATTTTGGCTGTCTCCTGACCTCCCCAGGAGTCCTTGTGGTGGCTGTAGGACTGGCTACAGCATGGGGCAGATGGTGATACAGAGAGGGAATGAGGCAGGCGGAGAGCAGCAGGTTTTGCAGTAGGCAGTTTCTACTGATTTCAGATTATGGGCCAGGTTGCAAGGCTTCATGGATAAGAGGAGGATTTGGTGTATGTGCTTCAGCACCCAAGCTGTTGTTACAAGTGTGGATTAGCTGCAACACAGCCTGCTGCAACTCTGCAAGCTTTCAGGTCACAGTGCCCACCTGCCTTCACCTCTAGGCAGGTTCTGCTTTGCAGTGACACAAAGCTCAAGAGTGTGTTTTTTCAGATTTCCTTAAGTGTCTTATTACTTAATACACAGTTCTGTACGTACGAGTTCAGGTAAGAGTCCAAGCAAAAATGTAATTCACAGAGATCTTTGTCATGTGGCAATAGCTAGCCTGGTGTCATTATTTTGTGTTTTATTGCCAGGCAGTTACTTGTGAACAGCCTGTGCACACAAATTTAACGACCAAAACAATTTCTGGTGGCCATTGGTATTTTTGCCATTCTGTACTAGCCTCAGAATTTTACCTTTCATTCCAGTTCCACGCAAGCTGCCAAGAGGAAGGCAGGTTATGCCCTAAAATGGACATAAGCAGAAGTCTGTGATATTCAAGGGGAATCTTCAGCACTCTCTTCTTTGTAAACCATGTGCTTTGGTACAGATAAGCCATAATATGGAGAATTTTTGTATTAGGAATCCCTTTTAAAATTGTTTAGTGTGGTCATGTATTGAACAGTGATTTGTCTAAGTTCTGTGTTTCAGATAAGTGGCACAATACAACCATGTATGGGAACGTCATTACTGCAGAAATCGAAGAAACGTGCAATTCAAATTTTAAAAAAGTCAATGCTAGATCTGCTTTCCTAAAAGAGCTTTATCTGTTTATCTGCTTTATCTGTGAAGGACTCAGAATAGTACTTTTTTAAATTACTGAAGATTTCCATGTCCTTCCTACAGCAGAGAAAAGTTGCTGTTGTCACATACCTAGTTTAGGGCATAGGAAGTGAAGGTATAACAGTGTGCTTGGTAAATTCAGCTTTCAGATCATTCATCTTTTACTGACTTACAGTTAGACCTTGCAACAAGTCACTGTACTGTCACTGTAACTTTCTTTGTTACTACTAGCATTTGAAAAATAAAGTACCCAAGTGGAGCTCTTTAGTGTTTGAATTCAGACAAATATTCTGATCTTGCATTTAATGGAAGAGATGATAAAGAGGAAAATTCTGTTGCATCTCGAAAACACAGTAGCTAAAATGGGGTAATTATTCGGATAGGTCTCACGTTCTGATAGGCACTCTGAGCTGCTCCTGACCTTGGGATCTCAGCACACACTAACAAATTGCAGCAGCCCCACAAAGGAAGGCGCTTGGAACATTTTCTGATGATCCTCTGGACTTGAAGTGCCCCCTGCTGGCCCCCAGAATTAGCTCAGTTTTGGTTTGGAGCTGCTTTCTTCAGGCTTTGGGTTCAAACATCTGTGAAAAAGCTTCTAGTGTTTGAAATATTAATGTTGGGGTATTTTTCTGGCTGGGGTAAGGTGAGAGGGTGAGTTGCAGAACACAAATTAGAAAAAATCAAAATACAGTTTAAATGTGAGACCATTTTTTTTCAGTATAACCCTCCAGGTCAGACATGAAAAAGAAGGAAATTCAGAAGAGATGATAAATGGAATCACCCAAACATGTTTATTTATTAGTGTGTGTAACAGGCATTAATTCACAATAAGGCTGCATAAAAAGGACTTAGCAGCCTAAAATGCCAACAAAATGGCACACTGAACGACGTGTATACAACTGGTATATTAGAATATAAACATAGTTGTGAAATGGTATTTTAACTCTCCCAGGCTAAAAAACTAGAGTTTTTCTGTTGACAAAAATATCTGCATCAATGAATTCTCAGTTTCATGTTGGTCTGAACCATTACTGCAGGATCCAGTCTCCTTTAAAACAGTGGGGGGAAAAGGCCACCATGTTAAAATCATCTTCTGATTTTTCAGCTGGATGCCTCAGGAACATGAAGGAAGTCCATCAAATTTGAGCAACAGCCAAACAGGCTGTCTTAGTGTAGGAAAGGGGCTGAGCTCCCTCATGATTAGCTAAAGTTCACAAGTTGAGACCAAGTTCAAGCCTCCCCCTATAGTTGTTATTACAAGAATAGGAAAATATCTTTGGATTTGGTTTTGTTTGAGGTCTTTTTGCTGCTTTGTTTAAGATGATCTAGTCCATTCAGAAGCAAACACACACTCTTCTCTCAGATAAAATTACAGTTGATCCACATCAGAGCACTCCCAAAGAAGTGTAAAGGGAGCCACAGCCATTGCTCTGCATGACATTTGAGTCAGTGCCATGAGTGGGAAATCACTGTCTGATACCAGTTTGTTCTCTCTGTTATTGTCTGGTGGCCTGAAACTTTTTGTTGTTGTTTTTCAGCTTGAAAATCAATATGAACCAAACCCTCTGTACGGGTGTGATGGGTGTGATGTCCTTGTGATACTGACACACCAAAATGCATTGATGTGCATTTGATGAAGTGTATTTGCTGAAGGGTCCTGTTTTGTCTGTGTGTTTCTGTCTTGGGGTTTTAAAGGCAGCAGACTGTAAGGCCCCAAAAACCTCATTTGATGACACTCTTAAAAGAACTTACTGTTGATCATGTACTCAGACACATGGGAGAAATACTGACGAGATAGCCTCGAGGGGTCAAAACAACAAAAAAACTTTACTGGCAACTTTAGAAAATCAGAGAACATTTACAAAGGTTTAGAGCAGCATTCGATCAACATAAAACAGTTCTCTAACATTAACTTAGCCCTTTAACTTTGCAATCTGAAAACTCATCCAATTTTAAGTTACACAAAATTCTGAGAAGAGGGAATTAGAGGAAGAAAGAGACAGAGACAAAGGCAGAAAAGATACAGAAAAGAATAAGTATAGCTACCACTCCTGGTTCCAGTGGTGTATGGCTCATAGAAATTCCAAGAGAAAGTAGGGTCAAGACACGTGCTGTCTCAGTTCAAGTAGCCTTTGGCCTTCTCGAGCCCTTCCCCCATGTGGGGCTTCTGGTCATTTGGCCCTCAGGAGCTGGGGTAGGAGTTTCAGAGGTGCTCGTGGAGCAATGCCTTTGGTGTGCCAGTTATTAGCAGCCACTACAGACTGTTGTGTCTCTTACCCACACAGGGAAATGATTTTGTGTTACATCCTTCAGAATGAGGAGTCTCTCTCAGTGATCCCTTTCTATACTGCGGCAGTCATGAGTCCAGGCTGCTGTGCTCTTAGCCCTGCATGGAACAAGTCATGGAGAAAGTCTAAAGATCTTCTAATGGGGACCTTCTGGCCTGCTGTCAGACTTAATATATTCACAGTCCTGAACATAGTGATGTGGAACAAGCTGGGCACTTAAACTCATGGGCTGGAAAGGTTGCTGGAAAGGTTGCATTAAAAAATTCACCCTTTCACTGACCTTGTAGGTAAAAGCTTTTGAAGCACTCTGAAAGATTTATCCCATGTAACTGTAAAAGTGAAGAGAATGAAGTAGTACTAAATGAGTAGAGAACATTCTGTAAATCCATCCTTTGGACTTTGTGGAATTGAAGGTTATTCAGAGGAAAATTTTAAAATGTATATATCATGGGAAATGGCTAATGGAAACAGGCACCTTGAATTTGGAGCTCAAACTATCAAGTCATGCACAGCAGAAAGAGAGCCAGGGTGAGTTGTTGGTTTCTCCTTTCACCATGAGAACTGAGAGATACCAGTGAAGCTACTAGCTGGTGGATGTGAAAAAACAAGACCATTTGTCTTTTAAGGAGTATGGCTATAAACACATAGACCATAAATATAATGAGGGTTACAAGACATGTAAAAAACAGGTGTAGATCAGGAAGCCTCTGAACAGCAAATAACTGGAAGCTGGAAGAACACAGAAGGGAAATAATTGTATGTCTTCCATGGGCAACTGTCAGAATAGGACACAGAGCAGGTTCAGAACCAAACCAGTTGTGAGTCTCTCCTGTTATAAGAAAAAAACAAGAGCATGTAACTGTGCATAATGCCAGCTGTACCAAAGAGAGGTGCAGGAGATATTTTTCCATCGGCTTTGAATATCTCTAGTAGAATGGCTCTCAAATACAGTGGGCTAACTTTCAGCTTCCATAGAACTACAGATTCTCCAGATTAAGGGACAGTGTGTGGGGGCAGAGAAGGATGAAAAGAGGTGATATCCTCAATGTCACCTTGTGCCTGCTGTTGACCTATATGCATGGCTCAAGGGGAGAGAATGGAGCAGGAAGAGGTGTGTATCACTTGATTTCTGAAGCTCTCTCAAAACTACTAATAGAAAATATTTTTTTAAGGTGAGTATTGAATGCAGGAATATTAAGTATTTGCTTCTTCAGCAGAAGAGATGAGTGAGTGAGGGCCTGGAAAGAAAAAGGGAAGGAATACTGAACAGGCTAGACATTAAAGGTAATATTACATAAAAAACTAGAGAATTTGTTTGATGTGGTATAAATATAATGGGTGAATCACACTTACTTAAGCATGTGGGCAGTCTCATTATGCTTCCTGAATGTTTCTTCCCTTATTTTATTATTGACATTCATTTGCAGGAAACTGTCATGCTGGTTTTTTGGGCAGTACCTTTCTTCTTTGCTTTTTACTAGAAAGCATCATTATACTTTGTTGTAATCTAAAATCAGTGGGCTAATTATTCACAAATGGCACAACAAAAGACTGTCAAATTATCGAAGCTTGCTCCACGTACCCAGTTGTGCTCCATCAAAGTCAGTGATGAAATTCCCACTTGCTACAATGGAATAGATAAAGTACCCTCTTTCTTTGGGAGTAAACTGGAATTAGGTACAGCTTAATTAGGAGCTAGGCGACAGCTTAGGATACAATTCTATGACTGTAGATGAAGAGTGAGCAAACTAGACCAATTTTACCCACAAGTTATATTTCTTAATGGCTCACACTGTGTGTTTAGGCTACATAATTGAAGGGAAAGGGTGTTGGGGAAATAAGCCAAACCTAAACTTTCCCTTTTTAGAGTGTTGGTTTTGAGGAGAAACTGTGTGTATTGACTTCTATTTGTATCAGCAGGGTTGCTTATTAACAGTTTGCTTTTAAAGTCAATTTAGCATTATCAAATAGCTTTGTTATCCTGTGGGTGGTGATGAGAAGTTTTATATCTCTGATGAAAATGAGAGGTGGAAATTGTATCTTTTGAACTCACATGAATCTGGTTTGTTTCAACAGGTATATAAAAAGTTCGTTTAAAGAGTAGCTAATGTATGAACAAGCGAGCTAGTATATAGCTCGGTAAGAATTTAATTATTAATTATACAAGTAGCCTTTTTGTGTTAGAATGTGCATTGGTGTCTCTAACTTCCTCCTCCTCACAGCAGGGCTCTTCATTAGCAAGATTGCTGCAATGTATCCCAAACTTTCCCATCTTAACTCTTACTTTAGTCTTTATCCCTTACCATAGCTCTGCCTTTGTTGTGACTTTGTTTTGACATGATGGTGGGAAGTGTTGGATAATTGTTTGCATTCAGAGAAGTCTTTGTTGCCTCCTAGGTATGTGTACATACGCAGTCAGTGCCTTGAAATGCTGTCTGAGCAGTGGTATGAAGCTTAAGTTTGAAGCTTGTGTTTTTCCCTGGATTCAGGAAGTTTAACAAGCTGTTCTGGCTCCATTTGACCATCACTCCTAATCACCCCAGTCTTCCTGACCTCCTGCAATGTGGAGTTTGGGTGGCCAGAAAGAGGGCTTCTTCACTGCTCACTGGCACTGTGCAAACCATTTCCTCCTCTTCTTTCAGTGGCGAAAGTGGTGCTGGTAAGACAGAGAGCACTAAGCTGATTCTCAAGTTCTTGTCTGCAATGAGCCAACATTCACTGGAGCTGTCCTCCAGAGAGAAGACCTCCTGTGTGGAGCAAGCTATTCTTGAGAGCAGGTATTGGACCTTTCAATACATGGGAATTTTTTTTCAGAAGACATAAGCCTTGACATTGAAATAAGAGCTTGCAATGTATTAAAATGTGTGTGTGTGTTTACTGAACAGTAAAATGAATACTGGATAAAGGGAAATACCCCATTAAACAAAATTACCTGTTGCATTAGAGAGTTGTAAGCACGGTGGTATCTCTTAGTGAAGCAAAAATATGCAGAGTTTTGAAATGGATGAAGCTTTAATGGTGGCTTTGATTTGTGTTTGGGGCTGAATTCAGATAGCGTAAGGGAAATGGATGATGGAGGGAGAAACCTTTGATTCAGTTTGTGTAGCCTGAGGATAGAGCAGAACAAGATAGAGCATGGTGAGGATAAAATGCTCAAGTGGTAAAAACATGCTGAGGAAAGGGAGGATAGGGAGAACTGATAAGACAAATGATTAAATGTATCAGATAAATTGAACACAATCAACGCAGGCAAAAGAGAAATCTTGGTGTTCACGTGAAATGACATGGTTCTAAACTATTTAAAAACAAAGGCAATTTGAGATGCTATTACTTTTGTTTATCTTGCTTTATCTCTGTTGCACATGTTGTATCTTGATGTAGTTATTTATATTTTTTTAATTCCCCTAGGACAAGGACTCCTTACATCTGTCTAGCAATTTGCATGTGCTGAGACTTCTTATTTCTGTCATTTGACTACTGCAGTGAGAATTGTGTGCATCTTTTGAGTTATTACAAAAGAAGTAGCAGCTAGCAGCTGCAGACTAGTTCAGTATGATTTATCCTGTTGCATGAATACTTGCATCTTCTGCTAGGAGACTGAGCTTCCCATTGCTAAATGGAGGGTAATGCTGTGATGTAGGCTGCTGCTGAGGAGAGTGTCAGAGGGGAGCTTGTCACAGGGCTGTTGCTTTCATGAGCCCCATGTGAAGCTGTTGGCATGCTGGTCACACGTTAACACTCCTGTCATTCTCTGTCCTCACAGTCCAATTATGGAAGCTTTTGGAAATGCGAAGACCGTTTACAACAACAACTCAAGTCGCTTTGGGAAGTTTATTCAGTTGAACATCTGTCAGAAAGGAAACATTCAGGGAGGAAGAATAATGGATTGTATCCTAATTTTGTGATTTGACCCCTGTTTGTGGGAAGCATCCATGTACCTCCTTGATGGAGGACTGATGGAGAACTGGCTTGCCTTTGTCTGTTCTTTCATCCCATCCTGAAATATACACAGTTAAATTGAGCTGATGTAGGTGGGAAGGGGAAGCAGCAACACCAAATTCACACATGCACCCGTGCTTTTGTGCTGGTGTGGGGTGTATGTACTCTTGGAGGAGCAGCATTTTGTATTGCTGCTGCTAGTGTGACATGGCTCGTGTGCATTTCCCATATAATGAGCTAAAACAGCCAGGGTCCTCGGGAAGAACTTGAGGTCAGCCATTTCCTTCATTACTGTATCCAGAGATAAGCTGCTTACTTCTCTGGAAAAGTACTTGAAAGAGCAGAGCTGCTCAGTTTCTGCAGTGTGAGTCTGGGTGGGTTAAATCCTCGGATTTATCCTGCATTTGGCAAAAATCAAACTATGAGCAAGCTCCACCAGAGGTGGGGGGATAAGGAATATTTCAAGGGGATCCTACCTGCTGTTTTAAACATAAATTGCTTGTTCAGTGGGAAAGATTTAAATATTGAGTTTGTTTCCAAGCTTTAGGGAAATTTAAAAAAACAAAAAGCAAAGGAAAACAGATGACATTTAATCTGCCAAGTCCTGTTTTGATGGGATGGAAGAGGTGTCGATACACTGATACTAGAACTGCTACAATATTATCATTGTTGCTACTTTATTTATCTTGTTATAGGTGTATTGTATTAAACAGGCTTAGCATGTTATAGGAAAAGACCATGGTAGTGCCCCTATTGTCTCAAACAAAAGAAGACAGATTATATAAAGCTTCTGCATTAATTGATTTTACTTTATTCCTTGACTGAAGCTTTTCTTGCTGGCTCCAGATTTATTGGAAAAAGTAAGTTCATGTTTGCTTTTGCTTACTTAATTGTGTTTGATTTAATTTTTGTCTGAAACTATGGATAAAAAATTTGTCTTTAAAATGATCACTTAAGTGGAAACTATTTTTTACTTTGACAGAATCGTGTAGTAAGACAAAACCCTGGGGAAAGAAATTATCATATATTCTATGCTCTGCTGGCAGGGATAGAAGAGAGAGAGAAAGGTGAGTGGCAAAGCACAAGTCACACAACTGTAGTGGTTTTCTGCTAGCAGTCAGCAGTGGTGACAGCACTGGAGAATTTAACTGCAGAAACCCACTAACCTAAGCAAGAAATAGGTTATTTATTCACCTGGGATTCAGTGAGTGTGAATTTGAGCTCAACTTGATAAAGGAACCCACTTAGCTGAAGAATGTTACTGAGTTGACGGTAGTTCCCCTCAGCTTCTGTGGCCTTGGGAAAATTACCTGGGGACAAACATTCCACTGTGTTAAAACTGAATATTTTCGCTGGTACTAAATAACTCCACAGCAATAAAGATAAATAATTCTGGTTCCTCTAATCCTTTTTACAAAGAATAAATCCACCAAACAGATGACATTTGTATATGTGCAAAATTGCCTAAAGCTGTCTCAGCATCTCCCTGTGGGCCTGCTGTCTCTGCATGCTAAAAAGTAGAGTTAACTCTATTATGCAGCTAAATAAAACAAAAGCCAGAAAAATAACCCCCCATCTGATTTTAATATAAAGCCTTGTCTTGTGCATTGTCATAATTTCTGAGCAAATGAAATGTGAACTGTGTAACTCTGACATAGTAATTTGTGAAGTGCATTTGTTTTGGTATTTCTTTTCACTCACTCTGTTTTCTCTCATTAGATGCTTTTTACTTATCTGTACCTGAGAACTACCACTACCTGAACCAGTCTGGATGCATAGCGGATAAGACAATCAGTGACAAAGATTCTTTCAAGGAAGTCATTGTGAGTTGCTTCCCTAGTTCTTTTGCTTTAAAAGTGCTGGAAGTTCAAGTGTGTGGGACCCATTGACAGGGCAGGGTACAAAGCCTTCCTGTGCTTTTCTCCATGTGAAGCTCTCTCATTGAGGCATTAATCTTACAGGAACTTACATTTTCTCAAAATGCTTCACTGTCATTTTGAGTATGCATCCAGTATTTCATTTTTAGTCTATTGTTACCAAGTGTGCTGTAATTCAGCAAAATGCTTATGTTTTGAAATTAAAAGAATATCTGATGGGAAGTCAGTAAGACATGCCTTTGCCTTTCCCTGCATTGTTTTGTATTACACACACATACATACATACATATATATATGTGTGTGTGTATATATATATGTCACTGGTTTTCAATTTGAAAGCTTTGCCCAAATCATGTGGCATCTACTAGATGGCATCTGCAGTGCAGCACACAAGGAGAAAAGCGCCTGTCACTCTTTCAGTTATAGCTGGGAAACCCACTTGTGTGGAGTGACTTACACAACTGAGTTATGAAAACATAAGCACAGATTAAAAACCTGAGTCCTGATGGAATCTCTCAGAATGGCTTTATGTCTCACCTCTACAGCAATTAGTCCATACGGACCATGCTAATTCAGTATGGTAGTGCTGAGGTCATGTGTATTAGATTTTAAGAATCAGATAAAACATTTGGTTTTATGCCCATCACTAAACTGTTTTTCCTTAGTTATGTTGATCTTTTTGCCAAATTGACAAACTAATGTGTAGTGGATGTAGAAGATTTTTTCAGTGTAACAATCCCTCATTTTGTATGGCAGAAGGAAGTGTTGGAAACATTGGCAGCTCACCTATATTGTAGTCACATGCTGAAGTTGATTATCATGGCATTTAATTTGTGCTAATCATCCCAGGCTAGGCAGACCATGAAATCAGCTGGGCAGGTGATGTTTGCCTGCTGCCTGCAGTGTGGGCAGGCAGGGAGTGGGGCTGCCAGGCTGCATTCCCAGAGTAGGAGGTGGGTGTTAAAGTCATCTCCTTTGCCTCTTTTTATTGCAGAATAAGTCTTGGAAATGTTACTTAATGGAAACACTTTTTAATAGGAGACAGGAAGATGAACTTGTAGTGCTGCTGCCCATTTGTTTTGAGAAGTTTTCTTTACAAAGTAAACTGTCAACCACTATCTCAACCCTGCTTTGAATTGTGGGACAAGTCTGAGGCTTTTTCATTTGTAACAGATGATTTATGAAAGATAAAATATGTCATCTGTCAAACACCTGCAGTGATTATAACATGATGAGTCTGACTGTAAGGGTACAAAGCTGTGATCTGGTCTCAGGCTCATATTACACCCAAATTTGGAAAGTTTGGTCATTTCAAGAGGCATACAATTACCCCTTCTGCATCAAAGGAAAGCATGTGTTCCTGTTGTGTTTTAGTGTTTCTTTTAATATTTTACTATTTGCTCTTTTCCTCATTTATGTAGTTGAGCCTTGATTTTTGCCATATAGTTTATTCATAAATTCAACACTTTTTTAATGGATACCTTTCTTCCTCAGTTTGACGGGAAGTTGTCAGACCACATTGATAAGGTGCATGTTTGGGCACAATAATGATGACATCTCACATGCTGCTGTGTTTTTTCCCCAAGGCCAATAGGCAAATTTTGGTAAAAACATGCTGGAGTTAATCAATTAAATATTCAAATTATAATAATTGCATCTGATGCACAACTCACCTGGTTGTTCCAATATTGATGTGATTTTAATGATTAATTTGAAAGCAAATTACAACATCATTACAGCATCAAAATGAAATTTCTTAAAAGCAGACTGATACTTACATGTTCCAAGATGTCCCAGTGATGCCTTAGAGTGTATTCAGTTTGGGATGAAACCAAAGGAATGGATTTGAGCCAGCTCTCTTTTAGTCATGACTTGCTTTCCTAAGGCTTCCCATTTTTTGGGTCTGTGCATGTTTTTTGAAGAAGCTCACATGTCATTCCAGACTGCAATGGAAGTAATGGAGTTCAGCAAGGAGGAAGTACGAGAAGTTCTGAGGCTGCTGGCTGGCATTTTGCATCTGGGAAATGTTGAGTTTATCACTGCTGGTGGGGCACAAGTGTCCTTTAAAACAGGTGAGAAGGCCGTGCATCCAAATCTAAATGTTTCTTGGGGTTCTGAAAGCCTTATTTGTTGTAAGTATATCTGAACATAGCAAGGACATGGAGTGAAGGGGAATTACTACCTTTTAACATCTGTAAATGTTGATTAAAATGTTACTTTGGGAGGATGGGGTTTGACAGATAAGGCAAAGTAGTCTGCTGCTGGATGCTAGGTCTTAACTTGGGAAGACCTTGGGCACATATTTATTCCATTAACAGTAATGAAAATCTATTTGAATCGAATTTCTTCTTTGAAACATTCTCAAGCTGATAAAACATAAGTACTCAAATGCATTCCCTAGCCAAGATGTTCTCTGAAAATGTATTTTTTGGGCTTTTAGTACTAGAATTAGATATGTTGGTGTGTCTGAAGATTGAGCCAGTGGGCATTCAAAATGTTTATTTAAATATGGTGTTACAGAGTACTGCTTTATATTCCACATTACAGCAAAACTGAAAATCAAAGTATGCATGGAAGAAAAATTTAATTGGTTTATCCTCACCATCCCAAGCAAAATGGAAACACATTCATGTGGACAAAGAGTCAATTACTGTTTGTATGTGGAAAAATGTGTTACTAGATTGCTTGAGTTCTAGATATGCAGCATTAAGAGGAAAATAAATATTTGTGACTTGTTTATGTTGTACTTCTACTGCTAATTTCCTTCAGTTGCACATATTTATGCCTTGTCATGAGCAGCAAAACAGTATCCTAGAATTTCTCATCATATTTTCATTTCTAATCCCTGTCATTTTAGGAGCATCTTAAATGGTGGTGTAGTAATAATAATAATAGTAAAAAAATAAATTGGTTTCATAGCTTTATACATTTAAGGTCATATTTGTATTTGTCTTTCTCTTTTGCCAGCCCTAGGTAGATCTGCTGAGTTACTGGGGTTGGACTCCACACAGCTAACAGAAGCACTGACTCAGAGGTCAATGATTCTCAGGGGAGAAGAAATCCAAACACCTCTTAGTATACAACAGGTAAAGACATCTCTATTTTGACATGTTTTCAGGGTCTTTGAAAGATGTCTTAGGCTTGAAGTCCAGGGAAATAATTGATCACTCAAAACCAGAAGTTAGCTCATGCATCAGAGTAGTAATCAAAAGTACTGCACAGCTTTTTTGGGAAGAGTATAACCTCTTTAGATCCCATCCTATTATTCTGACCAAGCCTTATAGCTTGTCTCATGTTATTTTTATGAAGTCTGAATAGTTCCCATTTTTTTCAAATTCTAAACATGTAGGGTGATGCTTTTTTCACTATGGACTCTTGTGTCAAGGAGTTGTTTTTTTCAAAATTTTCAAGTTTATAATTTCCTAGTTTTTTGAATGCTTTAGTCCTGAAATGTAATTTTAAAGCCACATAAGTGTGCCACTGTTTTAATTAAATAAAGCTCAAATCATGATGTCTTGTGTGTGTTGATACAATTGCTGCCAAGCTACATGGGAATAGGAAGCTGCTTGCATTATACATTGTTTTGTGCTGTGCTAAGGACACCGGCCAGCAGATCTTGTCAGTTCTCAGTCACAGGGCTGTTGATGTGTTGTGTATTCCCTCTTTGCAGGCAATAGACAGCAGAGATTCTATGGCTATGGCACTTTATTCTCAGTGTTTTGCATGGGTCATTAAGAAAATCAACAGCAGAATCAGAAGCAAGGAAGACTTCAAGACTATTGGAATTTTGGACATATTTGGATTTGAAAACTTTGAGGTAGGTTTCAAAAGCTTATTCAAATGCATTGTCTGATATTTATGCTTTATTGCTTTACATATTTTTGTCATCTTCCCTGGAACTTGATTATTAAATGTTACTACCTAACCCATTCCTTTGTTTGCAAAGTAAAATATTTGAAGTGTATGCGTTTTTGAAAATTTCTTGTCTCTTAAGGTAAACCGTTTTGAGCAGTTCAACATTAACTACGCAAATGAGAAGCTTCAGGAGTATTTCAACAAGCACATCTTTTCCTTGGAGCAACTGGAGTACAGCAGGTAAGAGAGAGGAGAAATTTGAAAGACTTTTGACAATATTGTGTTCACCTGAAACCTTAGTTCACAGCTACCTTAGCTTCCTTTGAAAAATCTCACTCTGAAAGCTGTGTATTTTATAAAAGCAAGCTGATTTTGCTGTAATTTGCAAGATAAATACACCAGCTTCTCCCATTTCTACAACTAAAATAATTTCAATAAAAAGACCCACTTTCTTTTCCTTAGGGAAGGACTAATTTGGGAGGATATTGACTGGACAGACAATGGAGAATGCTTGGATCTTATTGAAAAGGTAAGAAAAAAATTGATACTGTTATCTATTTTTAGTGTTTTGTCCTGATGTAATGTGTATTTAAAACATTTGTCAGCACAAAGAACAAGAGAAGAGAATGGTGGATCTTGCAGGTTTAAATAGAAAACTTTTGATCAGATTATTTTCATATATGGCTATGTTAAGGATTATATTGTGAGCTCTTTTTCTTGCAGCAACTTTTCTCCTTGTGTGATTATACACAAAAGCAGGATTTGGAAATGATTAAAAAGAATCATTTGATCCATGCTCACTCTTGCCATCAGTACAGGCGGGTGTGAGCTTATCTCCATGGCAGTGTGTGTGACTGCAAGAGTTCAGATGAGCACAGAATCGAGTGGCAGTGGGCAGGGGATCCAGCTGGCAGGACGTGAGTGCAGTCAGTGCAGTGTGACTTTTCAGGAGCTGCTCTGAGCCCTTGGCAAGTGGCTTATTAAAATGCACACCTGGAAAACAGTGTTTTTCTGAGAGGCTGTATCAACCTGGAGCTTGCTGGACACATTAATTAACTGTGGGGTAGCTTGCTTTGTTTACCACCTCTTCTAGCAGGAGAAGTAGGGAACATCAAAGGAAATTACACAGAGGCATATGTAAAGCAAAGGGGGGTTGTGCTTCATGAGGGTGAAGTTAAATTGTGTATCTTCTGCTCCACCCCTGGGCACTGTGGGTGCTAAAAGTTTTCATTGGTTCAACAACTGGGTGGATAATTATATGGAAGAAACTTTTTTGAAAGCCTGTTTTACACAAACTCCCCAGACTCCTGACCATTGGAGGTCTTGATCAATGACATTCTGGGACAATGTCATTGTATGCATCTAAAAACTGCCTACATCAGGAGAACTGATTCTTCCAGTAGCTTGTTCTTCTTTATTTTACCCACAGATCATATGCTCTATATTTCAAAGGAAGCATTGCCAAAAAACCAGGATTTCAGTCACCTTCAAGAGTGGGGTTTTAGTTGTGTATGAGTAGTTTTGTGCCCCTCCACAAAGAACAACTTCAAGGACTTTGGGATTTTTCCAAACTGGGGACAACAGCTATGTCCATCCATGCACTAATTCATCTTCTGCCTCTTCTTGCTGTTCTAGAAACTGGGACTACTGGCACTCATCAATGAGGAAAGCCATTTTCCTCAAGCTACTGACTCCACCTTACTGGAGAAGTTGAATGCCCAGCATGCTGTATGTGGTGTTTTGCTGATATTTGTTGTGCAAATTATGTAGGATCTCTTTGCTTTGGTAGAAATTCATGGTTCAAACATACGGGTGCGTAGTTCTAGAGGCTTTTTTGGGTGTGATTGTACTTCCATGGCAATCCATGTACTTTGCTGTCAAGGCTGAGTTGGTTACTGGAAGAACATATCCTTGTTGCTGTTCACGTAAAGGTTTCTATTGTGGTGAACAAGTCAAATTCTACTCTTAATGAGAGCTCCGTCAGCCTGCAGTAGCTCAGGTTATTTAGATCTTCAATTTCCCTGGATGTAATAAAGCATTCACTTGATGTCATTTACTGAAAATTTGCTGTTTCCTCTGTCCAGATTAGCATTCACCTTTATTTGTGATACTGAAATTATTTTTCACAATTTCTGGGATGCAAGCATATCCACCAATCTTCATAACTGCCAGTTTAAGACAGAGCCTTCTCTTTTAAAGTGCCTTTTATAGATGGTTCTGCCAGATGGGGTTCAGGTTTAGTATAATGCCTTTTTATGTGCTATAAATCTGTTATTACTGCATTTGAAGCAGCCCAGACTAACAAATCCTATTATCATGAGTTGCTTGTTTGCTTTTGGAGCGCTAATCTTCCAGGGAGTCTTACTGGAAAACAATGGTCTGTTTAGGTATGGATTGAGAGGATAATGTGATAACCCCCTCCAAACATTTTTCTCTCTTTTTTTTTTCCCCTCCAATTAGAACAATCCTTTTTATGTAAAACCAAGGGTTGCTGTTCACAACTTTGGAGTGAAGCACTACGCTGGGGAGGTAATTTCTTTATTTGCTGAAATTATTCCAAGTAGAACTTTCATTAGCTTAATTTCCCCCCAAGGCTGCTCAAAATTAACTAAAGCACTCTGTTCCCTCAGCACTTTTTACAGCACTGCTCTTGTGAAAGGTGCCTGACTGTTTGGCTTGTTGTTTGAACCAGCTCTGTTTCCTTCTAGGTCCAGTATGATGTCAGGGGGATCTTGGAGAAGAACAGAGATACTTTTAGGGATGATCTCCTGAACTTGTTACGTGAAAGCAGGTAAGTTTCTTCAATTTTTGTTAAGTCATAATAATAAGGGGTGTAAGGGGTGTTGTATCAATTCTGCCAGGATTGAACTCCTAATTCTGGGGTTTGAGTATGTTAGGTGTTGCGAACAGCTGGCCTTGACAAACCTGAAGTGATCATAGAATGAAATAGAGATGAGCATATCAAATATCGTATCATATCACAGAAATGAGCATATCAGAGTTGCCTGTAAGCAGGTCTGACTGTAATCAGTTCTCACAAAGTTGGATTTACCTGCATTGTACTGTTGTTGCTGTTCAGTGCAGGAGGTTCCTAGAGAAATAACTTGCTGCTCTGTAATGAGTAACGATGCTAGAAGGTGGTGGTGGCTTTTAACTGTTTCAGAGTGCTTCATAGGCAGTGTGCATGTGTGGCTTTTTACTTCATGTTTGTATTTCTGACCTTCCCTAATTGGTTGGACACTTGCTGTCAGAGACTACCACAGTGCAAACTGCCATACAGTAATTGCTTCAAGGGGAGAACTATTAAGATTTATCTGACTGAAAGTCTGAGCTTGGATACTTTTGGTACCTGCATGTCATTGTGCTGTGTAAGGTCTGAGGGTCCTTACTACTGTACCCTGTGAGCTGTGGTGGTACCACATCCCTTTTTGTAGGTGTTTGGTTGAGACTACAGGACACACAGAGGAATGGCAGAAAAACGGGAACTGAATCTGGATGTTGCTGTCCCCCTTCCCATCCTGTCATCCTACCTAGCTGTGCGAGTGGCTTGTTTGTCAATCCTTCTGTGCAGGGGAAACTTGTTAATAAGCAGCTCCTCTCTCTATGTTATTTGTTCTGGATCTATCACATTTCTGATATAACCTCTGTCAATTAAAGTATCTAGGTAAAAAGAATAAATTAGTTAAACTTGGCTGGGCCTGGCCTCCACACGGTATCTGTGTGGAGCTTGGATTAAAATGTCTGTGTTTCTGTAGAAATGCTAAGAGGAGAGTACTCAACCGACAGGGTAGGAAACAGCATGCACAGCTGTTATCTGACAGTGAGGCTTGCATGGGTGGCTGTTTTATGTTATGTCCCTAACCGTGCTGGAAGTGTTGTTTTTTAGTCTTTGTTCAGGTACAATTCCGGTTGCAGTCAGCTGGAGTTTTGGTTGAGTGGAGTAAAATGCAGTAAAATCCTCTAGGGCTTCACACTTCATTTCCCTAATGATGTGTTTGGAGTGGAGAAGAAAGAACCTCCTTGTTTGGTTTTTTGTTTTGTTTTTTCTCCCCTGGATAAATTCTGCAAAGGCACTAATCTATAGTTTATTGAAGATTGTGGAGAAAACCAATAAGTATGTTTTTGATGGAGGAGCTTCTTGCTAAGAGACAGAGCTTTCTTTGCATTCAACAGTGGTGAACCTCATAGTCTGTTAAAATACACTTTAGAAATACTATTTTCCTTTTCCATTTCAGTCTTGATTTCATCTATGATCTATTTGAACATGTTTCAAGTCGCAACAATCAGGACACTCTTAAATGTGGAAGCAAGCACCGAAAACCCACTGTCAGTCTCCAGTTCAAGGTTAGTTAATGTGTCGTCTCTGCTGTGTAGCTAATCAGTGACAGACAGGTCAGGAAAGATTAGGTGCAGATAAAAAAAGGCAAAACCTGAGCATTAAAGCATTGCTGTCTCTACTGTGACACTGCCCTTGCTAATTAACAGATGGACTGTCCTGGCTAGCTTCAAGTAGACACTAACCTTTCTATCACACCATCCCCATAAAACTGTTGCATTCCTCACTTGCCTATTTGTTCTTTTTTTAAAGCTCATCTATGGTGTTGGTCTCTCTTGTCCTGGTTTGTCTTTATAATCTAAATCCAGCCACAAAATCCCACAAAGCCTTACAGCAGTGCCTGTATGCAAAGAAAAACAAGTGGTGAATAAATACCTCATTAAGGTGTTGCTTTGCTTTAACTTAAAGTTTGGAAGGCATTTTTGTTAAACACCTTTTTATGAGGCTATATAGCCTCTCATCAAAAATGGCACCAAATTGAAATCTAGCATAAAGTCTATCTGCAAATTATTTAAAAGGGAAAGATTGGCATGAAACATCTCCTAAATTGCATGAGTGCAAGTCTGGATTAGTTGCCTTTCATTTTGTTTGAATTAATATACATTTGCAGAGTTCATTCACTTTTTTTCAAAAAGAGCAGACTCGAACCCCTTAAGGGCAGATTTTATCCTAATAGGCTATTGCTAAGTGTTGGACAGAACAGCAAGGAGTGCATTCTGGGGCACACACAATGTCGCTTATTAAAAATCACTGCTTTGTGCTACCATAACTCATCTCAGAAGTATCCATTTCTTGTCATGAGATGGTGTTGTTTGCCAGTTCTCTGGGGTAGCAGAAGGCACTGTTTCCACTTAGTCATTTGTATGTGTGCAAAGTAGACCTTTAAGATGTTAAAACAGACAAAAACAGACCCTATTTTTTCATTCATTTGGCAAGGCATAACAAAGTGTAGTAGTCTTGTTCTCTATCAGGGGACCTGGAAAACAAAAGGGTGATAAAACATGAAATCAAAACATTATTGCCTCTTATCTAGAACTGCAGTAACTGACCGTTAACCAGCTGGGCTGCTTTACAAGATCATGCCTTTTTCACATCATGCCTTCCCCAGAGAATTGAGTTGGGTGTTTTTACATGTTTTAAAGCCTTACAGGGATTAGTCCATTTTACTTCAACTGAAGATAAGAACTGTGCCTTCACAGTTTTATTCTCATGATAAATTAGTTGAGTCTTCATTTGATGACCTGCCTAATGCAGGCCTGGGGGTGCAGGCAGAATAGCAGGGTTTAGATACCATCTGTTTCAGCCTGTTGATTACAGCAGGGCAAACTCCAGATTAGCTCATCACCTGATAGTGACTTTGAGGCTTGCAGCACTCTGCAGAATCTGGCTGGATGTACCACAGGTGAAAGTGAAAATAGCTTAAATCATTTTTGTTTAGACTGACCAATTTTTCCAGTCTCTGTAAGTAGGAGCCTGGGATGAGAGAATTGTCCATAGATGTAATGTTCACACGGGTTTAATATGGATGAATCCTTTACTTTTCAAAGCTGTAAATATTTGTCTTTACACAAAGAGTTTTTGTCTTTGTATGTTCTGTTTGGTGTTTGCTGCCCAACTCCCTGGTCCATAGGCTGGCAAAGGCAAACAAACTAAGAGCCTGAATTTATGTTCCCAGTCATTTCACAGTTTGCTCCCTTTGCCCTGCACCAGCTCCTGTGCAGCTATAACTCTGACTGCTGCCTTTATCACTGCACGTTCAATCACCAAGTAAGTGCTTGGTCTGCAGATTAAAACAAGAATTTGTTGTAACAGACTGACCTTGACAGTTTTGCTCCTAGACATATGGCAGGACACACAGTGTTGCTCCTTTAAAATGTGCACTTTCTGCCTCCTTGGCAGCCTCTCTATATATTCTCCCTGCTGCCTGGCACAAAGTGCCACCTTTGAGGGGTGTAACTTTACCATTGCTAACTTTGTGGGCTCTGAAGAGCTTGAGCTCCTCTCCAGTCATTTGTATCTCTGCAAAGTAAATGCAAGACTTCAGTTTAAAAAGGTTCATCATACTTAGTGATAGAGAATGAGGCAAGTTGGAATAAGATACGGAACGATGGCTCAGACAGGAAAGGGGTGGATGTGTAATTAAAGTAATAATCATAAAAGGACTGAGAGATTTTGTGATTTTTATCTCCAGGCTGAGGTTCAGACAACTGATAATCTAATGTGCATTGGATCATTCAAAGTTCTAAAGCTAGGAAAAAAACGTTTTTCTTCAGGGAAGATGGAAAATGAGTGGGTTTAGGATAGTTGAAATGAAAAGAAGAAATCTGAGTTGGTGGCTTTTGCCATAGACCCCTTATCCTTCCTTATGACTTGCTCAAGTTTAGCTATTTGGGAGTGTGAATCCTAAGTCTTAAGCAGTCATTTGAATGATCCCTCAAAAAACAGTTTGGTATTTCCTTATGAAGAGTTTTCTTCGTTTCAATCTGTGAATCATTGTGAAGCAGTGATGCCAGTTGTGATCAGAAGAGCCAGTGGAAGAAGTGAACACCAAGTGTTGACCCCGTCTGTTTGGAAGCAAGAGCTTCCACGGTGCCGTAACTTCTGGTGTGCACCACTAGGTGTTGCAGTTAGACGTGGTCTGCAGTGCTGAGCTGCAGGAGCTCTTGTCCAGGGTTATGTTGTTTGTACAAAAATCCAGGTTATGAAGTACTGTCTTCTCTCTACCTGTGTTTCAGGAATCACTTCATTCTTTAATGGCGACGCTGAGTTCTTCAAACCCTTTCTTTGTTCGGTGCATCAAACCCAACGTGCAGAAGGTAAGATTTTAAATGGTGTCCATCTTTTCTGTACATCTCAGGCCTAATCTTTTGCTGCCTGTCTTTTTATTTACCACTCTGTGAACAGAGGGTAGCATTCTTCACTGATTTTGTAGAAGGCTCTGGAAGAGGAAGGCACACAAATGGCTTTTGAATTATTTTTTTTTTGCACATAGCCTATGCACTCTTTAATAGTCATTGCTCACAACTCTGAGCCTGGCTCTAAGGAATGTTATAAACAGAAGGTAGAGGGCTGCACTTCTTGTGTGACAACTCAGTGAGAGCCTTTCTAGGGAGAAAATATCAAAATCACAAAGTTTGTTTTAAGTCACTAGGGGCAGTGATTCAGATGTGTATAGAAAAACTGGTGTAAATGACTCTGTTGTCAGACTCTTAGACTTTCAACTTATGAAAATACCTGGAATTGTACATGCTGATGTTTTGTTCTGTTTCAGAATTTTGTTCTTAAAACAGGCTTGGAGACCAAGGTTTACAGTATCAATTTGTCTTTTGAGCTACAGATAATGAAAGGCAGTGTCAAGACTTGCCTAAATATGTTGGAGGGCTCTCTAGAAATGAAGTGGTAATGGTATAGTAGTCATTGAAATTAATATTGTTAGCCTGGTTCTGATATCCTGGGGTTTTGCAGATCTGTTTTGGGCATAATAGGCTTTAATTCAGGCATGGTCTGCTTTTGTCAAAAATAAAACAGGCAAAGGTGCTAGTGAATCTGATTTATGGTTTTTACATGGCAACTCAGAGATTGGTGACTTTACTATAAATTCATATTTACATGTTCCATTTTTCAGGGCTGTCTAGTTAATTGGGATACTAACAAAACAAATGTGTGCACTTCATTGTAGGTTTTAGTGCCACCTGGACAGTACATCCTTGACTTTACATATTTTCAGCTGCTGGCTGTTAACTGCTTTTGTGCTGCTATTTGTGCCAAATAACATGCAGATTTTGGGCACCTTAGCAAGAGGAGGGAGCAGCCTGGAAGCAAATAAAAGCAACTTTCTGTGTCTTGAGATGTTTGGTACTCTGAGGTGTGAAGCCATCAGGCATCTGAACCCACGTGGATGACAGAGCCCTAGCAAGTAGCTGGGATTTGTGAGCATGCGTGTTTGGCAAAGTCCCCAATCACAGAACAACAAAAGCAACAAACTCACAGTTTTCCTTATCTGTCCTTTCATACCTGACTAATAAGGCTCATATTCACAGCAGCAAAGTTTTGCTGTTATGAAGATGCAAGAATCTGGCATTTGTTGCATATCCATAGCAAGGAAAACACTGAGTCCCACTCCTATGTTCCTTGTTCTTCCAGTCTTTTCCTACTAAAATGCTTCATCCCTGACAAATTTTGCACGTTACCCTATCTACACATATATTTTACTACAACTGAAACACAGTTCTCACAGAATTAGCAGCTGTGCAAGGAGAAAAAGCTTGAGGCAGTCTCTGGGGTCCCCCTCTTACTGCAGGAGTGCATGCGGGAACAGACTGAGAAATTTATGTAGACAATCCATTCCAATGTACATGTAAAATCTCACTGAAATCTTATGCAAAAATGGTTGTACTTGTTTTCCATTTTCCTTTTTTTTTGATTGCAAATTTAACTTGAATCAATGGCTTTACTAGATAGGAAATACTGTTTGAAGAACAAGAGTCAAGTGTCACAGAGCTTCTGTGTTGCAGCTGACTCAGTGGAAAATTTGATTGAAAATGAGAAGGAAAGTCATATATAATGCTTGTTGATGGCATTCTTTTTTCAGGGAAGTGTTACCAAAATGCACCTTTGAGATTCACTGTTGGAAGTTCTACCTGCTGTATGCTGCTCTCTGTCCCCCACTCCACATTGAACCGACACAGTGATTTTTTAGTGCTGACCTTGTGACATTGTTGGTGTCTCTTTCTGCAGCCGTGCAGGAGCAGCATATGGCTGCTGTGTACCTTTGCTGGATTCTGTAGGTGCACATCCCATTGAACGGTTTGTAGTTTATCTTCTCATACAACATGTTGCTTCTTTTCAGTTAGACAAAGGAAAATAAAGTGACTCAGTTTGCACAGCTGTGAACCAGCATGGCTCAGAGACACAGGAGCTGTGCATGGACTACCAGAGATCACCACATACATGACTCACTGTGCAGGGCTGGTTAGAAAAAAAACTGCTTGAAAGATTCACATGAGCTACTTGGAGTAAACTTGGATCACAAGAAAGTAGAGGTTTTCACTGAGCATATTCTTCTGTTTTCCATCTGCAGTTATGGTGATGTGGAATGATGAATGGCACTCACAAGGTACAGTAATTTTATGCTTATAAACCGCACCTGGTTATAAGCCGCACTTCTGAGTTGTTGGAAAGTCCACAGCATTTGTCCATAAATAAGCCACACCGGGTGATAAGCCGCATTTTTTTTCTTTTTTTTTTTTTTTTTTCTGTCGAGCAGCAGAGGGGGCGCTCCCAGTCCTGCCCGCTCGCTCCGCCCGGCCCGGCCCTGCGCAGCCCTGCTTCCCGGTGGCACGGCACGGGCCAGGCTGCAACTCCCACCCCCTGTTCCCAGCGGCCCATCCCCACTCCCAACAGCTCCCGGTGGCCCCCTGGCCCGCCAGCTCCCAGCAGCTCACGGCAGCCCCCAGCCCCGCCCGGGAGTGCCGCAGGGGGCAGCCCCAACCCTGGCTCGGCTCAGGGCTGCTGCAGCTAGCACTTCCGGGTTGGCATTTCGCCGGAATTCGTCCATAAATAAGCCGCACCGGGTGAAAAGCCGCGCTTCCGAGTTTGCCTGAAAACTTCAGTCAAAAATGTGCGGCTTATAAGCCTGAAATTACTGTACTTAAACAGTGCTTGCCAAATACCTAAGTATGTGGAAGAAAGGGGTGTTTTTCTGCTTTTTTTGAGACACACAGCATTAAAGGAGAGCTGGACCAGAGAGATTTGTCAAGGAGAGAGCTGAAGTTGTGTTACTGGGAGCAAAGCCTCTCCATCTACGTGTTTCTCTCTGGACTGGGTACAAATAGGGGACACACCTATTGGTGGACATCCTCTGCAACTGGAGGGGAGGAGCTGGGGGAACTCAAGAAGCATGTTTGAATTCTGTAGGTGAATGAAGTTAAGCAAATAGAAGCCATATTCAAGCCTTTGAAAAGCAGAATGTATGGCAAACTACTTTCTCTACTGTTTTAGATATTGAAGCGTATTCATGCTGGTAGCAGATGTGGTTATTTACAGCAATTATTTAATTATTTTAATTTTTCAAAAGTTCCATTTTTAATGTTGCAGTGGCAAGCAAAAACAATTCAGCATAAGTAGTAAACCACTGAGCATTTACATATGAAAGCAGGTTCTACACTCATTAGTGCAATTTCCTAAAGGGAGCGCATGGAGTAAGTGACCTTTTGTCACAAGACATTTCGGCAGGCAGGCCTCAGACAGAAGTACAGAGGACCCATTAATCTTGGGGAGACCCCAGAACAATCAGGGTATCTGTTTTCACCATTTCCAATCTGTTCGGAACTATCCATAACATGGAAACTTTTCCACTTGGTATGCTTAATGAGTGTTTTCTGCTAATGAAGCGTCTTTTTCCTCAGCTCCCCTTATCTTCTCTGCAGCTGGCAGAACTATGTATCATTTCATCCTTTTGAACTTTAGCACATTTTTTTCTGTTTCTTGGTTTCATATTTCTTTTTCCGTCTCCTGTTCTATTTGATAATGATACTTCCCTGCAACCTTGCCTTTTCTGATCTCTGTCTCCTTTTCTTTGTGTACCTTAAATTAAAAAAACAAACACCAACACAAGAAAAACTCCAACCACGAAAGCAAGCCAACAACAAAAAAGGCTGTTTTTTAAAAGGAGCTGCAGCCATTGCTATAATCATCAGCTGAATGTTTCTTCCAGCTTGCTGCTATTAATAAAGTTGCTAAGCCTTGGTGCTATTCAGGAGACAGATCAGAGTAAATTTAAGATCTAAACTTCCTATTCAAGCTGTTTCAGAGGCAGAAGTTATCCTGTTGCCCAGAAGCAGCCAGCCTTGTGCAGCTTGCCTCAAGTGCTTTTTCAGGTTCCCTTTTCCATTTAGGCTGTTTCTTGCAAATATACTGGTGTAATCTCCAGTGGCCCAATACTAGTGTAATCATAGCAAGTGACCCCACCTCCAGCATCTGCAGGGCCTCAGCTGTGCTGGTCTCTCAAAACCTCAATTATTACAGCTTGTTTTTATAATCCCCCTGTTCTTGTGACTTCAACAGGTTCAGATGTGTCTGTTCTCCCATGTGCATAAATAGGTGCATGCAGTTCTCTTTGGTTACAGATCTAAGGCCAGTTTAGTCCTGCTAGACAAAATCCTGACTTAATTATAGTTCACTTGAAGTATCTGATGTATCAAGACAAAGATTTCACTTTTTAAATTGTTTTATAGGAAACTTGTGTTGGTGTGTGCCACCAGGCAACAGGATTGCAGGGTCTCTACTCATGTCCCTGTCCACTCATTTATTGTCTGCCTCATTCCTCTTTTGTAATGATGGTCTTGTCACTGTCAAGATAAAAGCTGCCTTCTCTCAGACTTTGTGATGTCTGCAGGGACAATTCTGTTTCTCTTCAGGTTTTTACATTAACTTTTTTTTTAATCTTAAAATTTAATTAGGTCAGGTAAATAAGTGAGACAAAATTAAATTTGTATTGTAAACCTACTGCAGGGTAGGGACTACAAGGAGCAAGAGGAAAAATGAAACTGGTAATACCTTAGCAGTTCAAAGGAAGACTGGTAGAAAAAAGTCTGTAATAAATTCTGTGAGATCTATTGCTGCTTAGAGCCCTATCATGCTCCATATTCATTCTTGGAAAATTAGTATCAAGGCAACAAGATTGTTAACATTGCTGCTGGAGACATAGCCATTTGAAGGGATCAAGGTATGGCTGTTGGCACTTGTGATGTACTTTGAGGCATAGGTCATTAATGACCATGAAGACACCCTGGAATAGCAAGCAGTTTGTCCTCTAGTATGAAATAAGATACAAACCTATTTCGCTTGGCGCCTGAATTAAAGTTGTGTTCTTAAAATAGCTCTGAATCATTACAAATGTAAGTATAGCATGATACCAGCCTAAACACCAGGTAGAAGTACAGCTCAGGAATGCAGTGCAAAGGGACTGTGATAGCAGAGCTTGACCCCATCTGCAAGGGTGATTGTGTGCAGGTTGTGGAGCAGGTACGAGTGCGAGGAATGCAGTAGGTGAGCTGGTTTTCAAGCTGGAATTTCAGTATTATCGTATTGAGACTTGGCTGTATGAATTACTGAGTTTGCCTTCTAGGGAGATTTTTTTTCTTTTTTTGCAGAAATATGGATAAAAAGAGTGCAAGTCTAATGGCACTACACTGGCGAGAGCACACATAAACTTGAAAGATTCAGGGAAACTGTGAACTATTCTATGGCACCTGAAATACACGATTGCTAAGCATCTGGATAACTTTACTTTCAGAAGTCTTTGTTTTAAAAAAATTTCTTAATAAGGATATTGAAATGTCTATGCCGATCCTACAGGAGTTGTATACCGAGCATTTGCTTTATACAGTAACATTCAGCAGACTCTGGGTCTCCTTACAGGGGAGCAGATGCCTTTGTGGGTTTTCAGCGATGTTGAGCCCAGCTAAAAAGTGTTAGGCTCTAAATTGAGGTGTCTCTATGGTTTAGTCAGTTGCCAAGCCCTGGGGTAGCTTTTCTGCAGCAAAGCTGCAGTAGTGTCTGGTACTGGAAGCTGACAGATCACAGGGTAATTTTGACTTGCTGTCCATAAGAAGAAGGTAATAAATAGCCTGATCACATTAACAGTTAGTCTGTCATACTTTGAAAGTAGAGGAAATAGATAATATAGCCCAGGTGGAGCTGCTGAGCATGTGTGTGGGGCTATTTGTAGAAAGTTAAGATCTAGCAGGATTCAATTACAGCTGTATAAGCAGTTCATATATTAGAGATCCTTATTGCCTTTTTAAAAAAATCTCTCTTTAATCTCAGTTGTTCTCAATGAATACTTGGTTAAGAAGGCTTTCTGGCTGCCAGTTACTGCTGTCATTGTTTCTAGAGGCAGCAGAGCCACAGACTCTGAGCACAGATTGCTCTTGCTTGGGTCAGACTGCTGCTCAGGCTCATCATGTGGGAGAAGAGCAACCATTTCCCAGAAACACAGCATGTTGGCCTGATCTCGGAGGTCAACAAGTGCATGGGGCCAATTGCAAACTATTTATCCTCCTTCCCCTTTAACTGGCTCATAAGGCTGTATTATTCATAGCCAGGAAGGCGCAGTTGGAAGGTGTGGTGTCGTGCGGGGCCAACACCACTTAATTCAGCTGCCTGGATCTTGTCGCCTTGGGTTTTGCAGAATTACATAGCTTGAGATCAAGACTTGTGGAGTATGTCCCAGCTGCATCATTTTCTGACACATCACTTGAGTAATTAGGTCAGGCGCTAGAAGACTCATTCCTTAGGTAAAAGTGATAAGGAGGGTGGGTGTGAGGAAAGCAGTTGCTCCTGCTCCCAGAGTCCTGGCAGTAATGTTACGTGTGAATCTAAATCCCTGTCTGAAAGAACAAGGTGTTTCATGCTGCATGTAAGCCATGCCTCTCTTCAGTGTCTTCTCTGAAAGATCACTTCCATTAGTGCTGTGCTGCAGCCTCTTGGTTATGCTGCCTGAGAGCCACGGGGTTGGCCCTTTGTCCCCATTTCAGAGTGTCCCCGCTTGCTGGGCTGAAGTAGGTCATTCCACTCCAGGCAGTCACTCAGACAAGGCATGTTCTTCATCAAGGTTTGTTGTTTGCTAAGCAGGGCTGACGAGGCATTCTTTTGCTAAGTGTATTAGGGTTTGTCTTTCAGTGACCGTGGTTAAGGAGTTTAAAATTGAGCTGTTTAAGGCTAGGGACAGAGAGCTAAGATGGGATGCTGCAGGCGAGGGAGCAGACACTCTGCTGTAAAGGTTGCACCCAACTCCAGGCAGAGCAGGCAAACACGAGTTCTGCATGTTTTGCAGCACGTACCATTTGGTAGTACTCTGTCCACAGGTGGTAGGAGCAATTTCTGGATCTTGTATAGTAACCGTGGCAGTTTGTAAGCAGGATGGAGGGACAGAGTTGCTGTTTTGGGAGGGACTTGGATGCGGGTGGCCCAGATGGCAAAGTACCAGAACAATTCTGTGGAAAAATCAAATGCCCAAGGATGGGATATTTTTAATGTGCAATGTTTGCTGTGTAGTTCAGTGTAATATCTAGAAGTGAGAAAGATTTTGACTGCTTCAGCAATTATCTGTCAGCAGCAGAGGATCTTACCGCCTACAGCTGATTTCAGACACTACAATAATTCTTGCGTGTTGGATGGATTTCTTTTGTGGCTTATGAATTCCTTTATATGTGGCTATGTGGCATGGATAGGCAATTGTGGAACTGCAACTACTGATCCCAACTCTGAAGTATTTGCTTTTTATAAATACCAGCAAAGAACTTGGCTTTTCTTCCTTCTTGTGCGCTCTACCAAGCATTTGAATTGCAAATATTGTCATGCAAATGTATGCGTTGAAAAACTGTGTACTTCATTAAGCTCTGAAAGTTTTCTTTTTTAACTACTACAAAAAAAAAAGTCCCCCCATCTCTAAATGGTAATTTACATTCAAATCCTATTTGCTGTGTTCTCATGGTAACTACTCCAAGGGAACATGCACAGTCCATGATAAATAGACATCACTAGGGCTCCAAAAGCATCTCTGGGGTACAGAGCATTGTTCTTTAGCAAAAACTTTAAAGTTCACAAGTCTCCTCCTTTGCAAGCTATGTCTTAGTGCATATTGTGCATTTTATCTCTCAAGGTTTAGGAATGGGTTGGCTGTGAAATATATTTACATTCTTGCTGCCTATAAGGTGAGATTAGCCTTTGTGTCCTGTTAGTCAGGAATATCTTCAGTGATTGCTGTAGAGCCAGCCCTCGCTAGGCTTGACTTCCTTTGAGTAGCAGCAGGAATGAATTAAGCAAGTACAGCCAAAGATATCACATGAAAGACTTGAAATACCAGTGAGCTGAAGAAAGCTCTGTTCTGTGTGTGTCTGTGTGTGTGTGCATAGCTGCAACTGCTAAAGATTCGGTTTTTCACAATGGACGAACGCTGAAAGGGGAAAACATCTTAAAAGGTAAGGGCTTTAATTAATGTAGGATTTTAAATTATTTTAATCTTGCATACTTGAAGTTGCAGTGGACTTGTAGAAAAAGAATAGAAAGTTCCTGGAGTTTTCCTAAGCAAGCTGTACTGGAAATGTTTCTGTGCTTTATTTTCTTTTAAAGAGGGTAAATGCATGCAGAATAAAGTTTATGAATGCAAGAACTAAATTTACTCGTCTAATCATATTTTCAAACACCAGGAGACCTTTGCTGCTAAGCAGTCTGCTTCAATAAATCACACTTTGTTTGAAAGTTAAAGGGCTGATTGTTTGCAGAGCTGGGAAAAAGTCGACAGAAGTAGAGCTGTGTGTGCAGAGAGGGAAGACCTGTGTTGTAGTGATGGACTGCTTCCTGGAGAGAGATCTTTTCTGTTGATCAGTCTATAGTGTAGATTCAGGAACACCAGCTATATAAAGATACGGATTATAGTACTCCTGCCATTTGTTAAGGCATAAGGCATGTATTTTTGCATTGATTGCATGATAAGAAGGTAATGCTGGGGACAAGTGTATTCAGGATGGGGGGAGTCAAGCAAGGTATCTTCAGAACCCAGAAGTCTAAATTAATTTTGTAGTTTGGAAAAACTTTGGTGGGGCACACTTAAAACAGTAATTTTTTTCCACAGAAATACAGGAAATAGAATATGCCTGGAAAAAAAAATTGCAGTAGTAATGGAAAGGACAGTAGAGCAGTTGGTATATTTTGACCTTCTTTGCTGTGTCAGCTCTCCCTTCTGCCCCCAATGAAATAACCCTCTAACACAGCAGGTAAAATAGCGCTGTTCACCACTGGTTGCCTTTGCTTCTGGGCTCTGCACTTTGTGCCCTGCTTTCCCACTTAAAGTGCTTGTCTCTGCAAACATTAGAATTCAGCCACAGGGTAGAAAATTAGGATAAAATTGCTTGAGAGAACCTGTTATGAAGGGAAGAGTTTGATCCTGCATCATTGTAGTCTATGGGAGTTTTATTCTGGTCTCAAGAAGTGCAGCCCTAGATTTGCCTTGCAAATCTAGATGGAGGGTATATGATCTGATAAAGTGCCTATGGGACCAGGAAACAGTGTTGTCATAACTTGTAGTTGTTCTTCTCTCACTGATGTTAAAATATGTCCTTTTAAACATCAAGTGGTAGCAGTGGTGGTAGGTCAAAATGTAGCAGGTTTTGTTCTATGCACATTGATGATATGTATTCAGTATTTCTTTTGCTAAATCTTCCTAGTTTCAAAAAAGATAAGATTTATTTTGTTTCTCATTTGTTGGCTTATTAAAAAAAAATGTATTTACAACCTGTAGAGAGGTTAACAATAGTGATTATAACATAACAGATTACTGAAAGTTAGAGTGCTGTCCCTGCTATTCACAATCTTTGTCAAAGCTACCCTTAGAACACAAAAATCTGTGTGAAAAGCAGAAGTAAGTGTTGTTTAAGAATAGAATTTGGATTAGTTACTAAACCTTTTTCTCTTCGACTATATCTATCCTTTTATATACAAACATATATGTGAATTTTCTTGATTTAGTCACAGGATGCAGCAAACACTTTGGGGGGGAACCTCACTATCATGCATTTGTAAACACAAGGAACACTTCAGAACATCTGGTGCCACCTCATCAGATGAAACATTAAACACAAAATGCTTACTGAAAGCGCATCAAAGCATTTTGTCTTTGTTGTCTAACACTAGGAATTTTCCATTTCTAGTGGGTTTAGGCAGTTTATAAACTTCATTATCAAGGCAGGTCCATTCCTAACACTTTTTGGAGTCAGGTTGTGGTTTCAGTTGTATGAGGTGGAATGTAGTAGCTGTAAAGTCTGTGTTTGAGTCTAACCTACAGGAAGTTTTAGGCTGCCACATGATGAGGTTTGAGGTTGCTCTCATTGGTTTGTCCCCTCTCCACATTCCTGGTGTGTATTCCCTGTTCAGGTAACAGGGAGCTGGGCAGGTGGTGCTGCTTAGAGCAGCTTTGCTGGGAGGTGCTAGCAGCAGGATTCTTCAGGCTTTGTGGGCAGTATTTGTTCCATTGTTTGCCCCAAGCACCAGGCCAGCATGCACAGTTCAGGTCTGTGAAGTTGCTGGTTGCCAAGAAGCCCATTGCACCATGTAAATCATTTGGGACACTGGCAAGTTTTCTGTTTTGGCAGCCGCCTTGGGCTGTGGCACATCCCTGTGAGCATTATACAATATCTAGTGTAGAGAAGGCAACTTTGTCACCAAACTGGTAGTGCTATGTTCTATTTCCACTGTTACCATGATGTAATCAATCATGGCATTTTTGAAACTCACTCTCTATAGACCTAGAAATCTCCTAAGTATGTGACAAGTAGGTGCTTTGGAGGGGTTTCCAAACCTTTATTAGCAAAGCAGAGATCAAGTAGATGGGTTGAGAGAAGACATCCACTCTCAGAAAGCCAGATAATGCCAAAGCATTTGTAATACTGACTTTCTCAAATGAACAGCTGCCCCAGATTCAGCATGGTGAAGATGAGTATGTCCATCTGCAGTGTGCCAAACTGTTTGTGCATACTTCCTATTTAGCCAGAAAGAAACAGTGACCAGCCTCATCAACTAAAAGTATTTCAAAGGGAGAAATAATGATTTTTATTATAAGTGGTGTAGCACTTAAATTAGCTTCAAGGAAGTTTTTAATGTAGCCAAACAATTCATATGTCAAACAAAATTGCTTTTAGGAAAGCTGATTTTATCTCAAGCGTCCCCTTCTGAGTCAAACATTAAGGGTTATGTTGGGTTGTATACTCAAGCCAGCCTAGGAATTTCTCAGGGAAGAAATGGCTGTTCAGCTGTCTGAAATTGCATTTCCCTGTGGCCCTTGGCATGCACAACACAGCACATCTCAAATCAGCCTGGTTCTTACAGGATGTGTACATCTCACTGACCTCAGTGATCTCCAAGCACACATGTAAATGCTTTGCTTAAGTTATTACTGGTGTAATGCTGCTTTGGCCATCATGTAGCAGAGCACCTGGAGCCACAGTACCTCTTGTCACACAGCTGTGAAGGGGAGAGACATTTGTGCAGCTCCCTTACAGTGCATGCCCAGCCACAAATCATCTGCACAGAGAAGACAAGACTTGTTACATGCATTGCTTCCAGTGGTGTGTGTTCCATGCAGCTGGCCAGTTCCTGGAGAAAGAGTGCTGGTAAGGCAGCAGTGAAAATGCATTTAATTAGTCATGGAGTCTCAAGTCTGTTTTCACCATGATCAGAGTAATAGGAAAAAATCCACTTCTAGGACAAGAAGGGGCATTCTTACTTGAATATGACGTAACAGATTGTAAGTCCATAAGTAAGGGCAGTAGTTTTCTCCGCAAAATCATCGCAAAAATTAATAGAGCCATCCAAATGCGTGGTTCATGTAACTAAGTGAAGATTGAACTAAACCTTAGTGAAACAAGGGGCTGTTGACCAGCATCCATAGCTGTGAATTCTGCAGGCTTGGAGGAGATGAGCAGTGGCATCACAATTAAGTCTCTCAGAAGGCAGTTGAATGTTAAATTAGTTAGAACCTGATGTACTGCTACCATTTATTACAATTCATTGTTTATCTCGCTCTTTAGATATGTATGTGTAGATAAATCAGTTAACGATTACTTTGATAACTATATTGATATTAAGGAGGTTTATTGCTATTCATTTAGGATAACCCTGCACCATGCTAATAAAACAAAGTGAATTTACTGTATAGTTAACTCTTACTTCACAGTTGTATAGGACTTTGAACAAAAAGATTGTATTAATGCTTGTCAATGCATAACCTGTTGGAATGAGTGATAGGGTTGTTTTTTTTCACAACTGAATGCGATTATTATCAATGCAGAAGACACAGGAGCTTCCTGCTGTTCTGGCCCAAGGTGATGTTGACTCACCTATGTGTGGCCTCTGTAGCAGCACAGAGAGCTGTGATCCACACAGGTCCTCCATCTCATGTTTATATAAAATATGAAGAAATCAGTAAAGGGACTTTTTGTCTGACTTACACTGGAAATTTCAGAATTATCAGAAATATCTAATTTGATTTTGATGTAGTTCTCAGAAACATCAAAGAACCGGAGGAGGAGACTCCCCACCTCTCAGTGGGAGGATGGTATAGGACTGTTGTGTTTTAATAAAGATGTCCTAGGAGAACATATTTATTGCCTTTTTTTGAGAAATTAATGTATGCAAGAACAAACAACTGCCCTCTTTTTCTGCCCCTGCCCTGCAAACACACACAAACACGCATTTCACTAGTCTTGTCTCTTGTCAGTTGCAGATCTGCAAAGCAAGTCCTGCGTATACAATGTAAAAATGTATAGTAATACAACAGCAGCTCAGAAGACCAAATTCCAAGAAAAATGCCAAAATTAAACTGATATTTTCTGAGATATACTGAGACATATGATGTAGTAGTAATTAACACACCAGTTACATGAGATTGAGCTGGACCGTTCAGGCAGGTCATCACACAATTCTTGCTGTTAGCTAGGTAGACATCTGTGCTGGTCACCATACACCTCTGTAAACTTGAATTTCCCCTCTCTAGACTTTAAAATGGTCTTAAATGCAGTGTTACAGGGCTCCTGATATTTAAAGATCTCCATACCACACACTGCAAGTCTGCTGGAGCCCAGCTCTGGAGCAGCCTCCCTGGTACCCTGGGCTCCCTCCAGTTGAAGCAAGCCTTTGGAAATGATCCAAATCAGACAGAGCCAGGTGCAGCCACTGGGGCATTATTGGTGCAGAGGGGCTTGTGTTCTGGGCACTGTGGCAAGAGCCAGCACAGGGAGCTGGGAGGCAGAGATGCTCCGGGAGGCAGCTGTGAATGGAGCCCTATGCTGGGTGGGAATAATCTGCCCTTTCAGTGCTGCCCGACCTCCGGTGTCCTAGCAACACAAAGCTGCTCGGCTGAATATTTCGTGGCGTTCCTCATTTGCACATATCAGATATTGGCTGTGGTTTAAGTCTGGCTGATTTCCCATTATGGCTTTCAAACAACAGGCTCGGTACGGGAAGGAGAAGGAGAAAGAGCTACTTAGAGAAAATTTTATAAAACCACATACTTTTTTTCAGCAGAGGAATGGCTCTGAAACACCTCCTTGCTTGAGAAAGCACAGAGCAGCAAGTCTGAGCATTACGTCAGCCTTGTGCTTTGTAGGCATCTTATATGGAGAGAATGAACTGTGTGCAGGGGCAAAATGCATTGGAGAAACTGCTGGTGGCCTCAGTATTAGAAAGGGGGCATGATCAAGTGCTGAATTTTAACATTTCTTGAATTTGATTTTAATTTTTTTAGTCATGAAGTTGCTGGCCCTTGGGGCCTTACAACAAGCAGGAACATTCCACATTCAAATCAAAAGCCAACCGACACTTTTATTATTCTAAATCTTGTAGTTTGCAGAGGTGTGATTCATGATTGTTGTTCACACAGCTCACACAGAGCAGCACAGGTTTGCTCACAAATCACTGAGCTTACTTCTGAAATAGCAGCAAATTTTAAATATTCTCTTTAGAGCAATGCCTCAAAATAGGAGAACATCAAGATGTAAATGGCATTTGGGCATGGGATCCTAAAGAGATAGTGTGTGATGAGATCTAGAGAAGCAGCAGGTGGAGGCCCAAAACTGAACCTGGGAATAAAGTCAGATTAGTCCCTCTGTGGAATGCAATGTTAGCGCCCTCCACCCACGAACTCAAGTGAGGTTCTTCCACCTCCTCTTTTTCACTTAGCCTGCAGTAAAGAAGAGGAGGCAATAACCCTATATCCTCCTTCTCCTGCACGCAGCTGTAGTCTGAGAAGAGGTTGCTCAGTTTTGTGTCACCAGGGAGAGCAAAGTAAATTGTGATAATGTGAATCAAAGTTATCTGCAATACCATTGGAGGATGTACCGCTGAAGTTATCCTGTGTTAGCATATCAGTGAGAACTGGCTTCTTGGAGGGTTTCAAGAGTGGCATTACTTGTAGTAACAGTACACCAGGTACTAGAAACACACAGGATTAGGTTTTTACACAGATTGCTATAAGGTTTTACAGCCATGTCAGGCTTTGTCTGTGCAAGAGGAAATTCATCTTAAACATGTTCTCTCAAGCATTTCCCTCCTAGTTTTCTATTCAGTGAGGAAGCTTTGTATCTTTTGGGAATAAATGCTTGATACCAAGCACCATTATCTGAAGAAATCATGTTATAGGGACCATGGTAAAACATGTCTTAACTGCTTTTAAGCATTCAGTAATGTATTTATATGCCCAGCCTGCCAGTAAATTGTCAAATAACAAAAAACCTCTTATAAGGTCAGAAGAAGTCTGTCATGGAGGAGTGACAGTACGGTGGAAAAATTAAAACCAGGAAAGAAAAAGAAAAAAAAAAATAAAAGCCCCAAAAGAAAAAGAAGAGTGAGGTCTCAGTCTGTGTAAATTATTTGATGACATGGAGGGTCAGGGTTTCTCCCTGCAGCTGGTCTGTGTGCAGCCTCAGCAGATGTGGAGTGTGCACAAGTCTTCTTAACCCATAATGAACAATGGAGATGTTGGTGTTGGTTCTCTTGACATGGGGTTGGTAAGGAAGGATAGCTGTTGCTGCAATTAGTACCTCACAGCATGTTTCTTCACGGTAGGTCTGTGGCGCAGGCAGCCTGATTGATTTTCTTCAGAAGAAGCCTGCTGACTACTCAGAGTGTGGGGAGAACAAGGCCAGATTGGGGCTTAGTCTGCAGGGACTGGAGGCTTTAGTAAGGACGACCTCAGATGAAATGGCAACAGATTACACACAGGTGGAAAGGAGGGTCCATGAAAAGTTCCAACTGGGGTCACACCTTCTGTCAGTGTACTGAGACCCTGCCAGCAAGGCTTCAAACCTTAAATCACTGTTTTCCAAATGCTTTTAATTGCCTGTCTCACATGGATGGTCCTGCAGTTCTGGGACAAACAGCCCATGGGACTTGCTGTGCATTTCAATGGAGGCCCTGAATAATGTATTCAAACAACAAGAGTTCACTTCAGCTGGAAGTTAAGGCAATCACTTACAGAGCTCTAAATATGCCCTTAGAAAACTTGGTATCTCCAGCGTTTAAGGCTGTGCCTTTAACAATCCCTTTGTATTCCATGAAATTATAATCAGGGTGTAAGAAATAAGTCATTCTGAGTAGCTAGCATTCCTCTGGGCCCATATGAGAGAGGTAGCAAATCCTGGCTTCCTTTAGAAGAAATTGTGGATACGTTTAAAAAAGAAGGTGCACAAAGAGGCTGCTATGTATTTACTCAGGGGTTGCTTTTAGTCCATACAAACCCAATAGAAGGCTTGAAATGCAAAAGTACAAAGTCAATAGCTAACAAAAAGTACATTAAATAGCCTTGCAATTCTGATTTTATTGTTGATTAAAGCTTTAATTCTCAGCAAACTAGTCAGAATCATTTGAACCTCTTTTCACCAACAAAAAAGCTACTTCCAGCTCTTTGCTGAATATAGTCAAGCAGGACATGAAAAACTACCACAGCATCTTTGTGGATGGATCTATTTCAACAGTGTCTTAACCTAGCTGAAATCTTTAAACACTAGTGCAAATAGTCAGTGTACCAATGTACTGCCTCATAGCTCTTAAATAGGCTCCAGTCTTAAAAATGTCCTTAGGATGCCCTTGCTTGTAAAGTAAGCTGGGTGACAGGCTGAATATAAATACAAAATAATTTTCACATTCATTTATTGAGTCTCCTGCTTTGACTGTTCTGGTAGAGTAGAAGACCTCTAAAATTACAGTGTTCCTTCTGTGCACTACTATTTTTAGCACAGGAAACTCTAACCTGTGGCATGAGAGTAGCTAATTTTGCAGTCTGTCTCTTATCTGAAATACTCAGGGCTGGAAGATGAGTGATGCAGGTCAGATGCAGCAATAGGAGTTGAAGTGATCAGCTAAGGGTGTAAATGATTGCTGCTGGTAAATGCAGTGCTTTCATGTCCAGACCTGTACAGACTGTAAAAAGAGCCAGCATGTCATTACTGAGCTTGCACTGAAATCTGGCATGGAGTTTGCAGCGGAACTTTTTTGAGGCACAAGGATTGTTGCAATATACCCATGTTCTTTTTCTAGCAAGTTACCAGCAGCAGTGTAAGTCATTTTTAGAGGCTTTTTATGGATTTTTGGAGTGGGTGGGTGGAAAAAGGCCAGGAGAACTTCGGACATGTGAAACACTGTTAGTTCAGGTTTATTCAAATATTCCTTGACTTGCCAGTGCCATACAGTAGAAATCCCAAATAAATAATAGCTGTAGCATGTTCCTTGCTTGTCCTGTATTTTTATGGTGTTTATCTGGACACGAGTACTCTGAGACAGTAAGGGAATGCCTTCCAAAACAAAGCAGGCATCAAACTTGTCTGTGTTTCAACCCAAACCTCTTCTGATTAGATCTCGCTGCATGCTAGAGAAAAATGTAAAGGTTTTCTTCCTTTGAATAGGCTTATTAGGTGAGGGAGGCATGATGCTGCAGGTCTGTGGGCAGGACACGTACAGGTTTAATGCTCTCCTTGTGCTGGAAGCACATAGATCCTGAGGTTGAAAATCTGTTGAATAAACTGTTGTCATCAATGCTGATGATGCAAATGACTGAATAAATGATGGCTAGAAAAGCAGGGCGTAAAATGATTTGTTGAAGGTAGGGGGATGACACACACAGCAGTGCAGCTGCAATCTCCAGGTTTGACAGGCTTATGCCTGCCTGTCCTGGTGTCATAGAGCATTTTCATATTGCAGGCGGGGGCATTTCCCTTTCATTTCTTTCAGGCTACTGGCTTGAATCCTTGACACCAGTAAAGGCTGCCAAGCAGTACATTTGGATGAGAATCACTGAGCATAATTTGGTTTTTAAAAAGGCAAGCAATGGACATGCAGAATTCTTCATATCACTTCAGCTAGATCATAAATATTAGAAATTTAATTAGTCACATTTTTCAAACTTGTCTGTGAGGAAAGCCTGGCATTTGTTTTGACACATGGTGCTGTTGACTGAAATCAGAACACCATGGGGACCATTTCAGAAATGTCTAGCTTAGTAAGTCTTACTATTTCTGACAAAATACACATATTTGTATGTGAAAACAAGTTCCAAACGCCATATAAAGCAGAGAAAGACTGACCTCTTTTTAATTTCTGATTATTTTCTCCAGAGTAAAACTGCCAGGATTTCATATTAGGAGTAAAAGAACAGATTTAAAGAAACTAAGACATTGAAAAAAGTTACTGGTGTTTAAATTTTAAAAATTACTTTTTTACATCCTATCTGTTTCATCTTTTCTTTCTCTGCCTGTATCTTCCACAGAAGACTTTTCTAAGCCAGGAAAATCAACAGTTTTGAGACACAGCAGCAAAGCTGACATAGTTCTGCTCAAGTTCTTACAGAGGAATCTAGAAACAAGGGAGTGGGATTTTTTCCCCCTCTCTCCTCTCACCCCTGTCCCTCTCGCCAGTCTCTGTGAACTCCCTCTTGCCTACCTAAAGTCTGTGAGGCTGCTGTAATTCGTCAGTAATGGGCCTGTATTCTGGTGAGGCAGCCAGGAGTTCAGGGAGGAAGAAGGATTTCCACAGGGTGAAGTCAAGTGTGCTCTGTGTTTCAGCAGATGATTGATTTCTGTGCAAATGATGCACAGAATGAAAAAGTGCTGTGTTCTCTGTGTTATTCAGACAATGGGGTCTTCACTAAGGGTACTGTCCAAGGAAAGGGTTTTTTCTTAAAGCTCAGTCAGGTTGTAATCTGAATAACTATGTTATTATTAAAATTATGCGTAGGTGTTAGATGTCTGTCCTAATGGCTGCTTCTAATTGTGATTTCAGGCAGAAGCTTTGCCCTTTGCAAGACTCACTACAGATCAGAGCAAGCATGCAGCAGCTTAAGGAACCAAAGTCTCGCCAGCTGAGACTCCAGGTCATATTAAAGTCTTGGCTTTGGTGCTGTCTGGCACAAATTCAGTGGAGACTTTTGGATCCAGGAAATCATGAATTACAAGTTGTGTCTGCACCACAAAACAAAGCACCCTTATCATATGGAACAGACCTGGCTTGTAGTTATTAATTTTACATTAGTATTACTCAATGCCTTAACATGACTTGACTGATGTGATTGTAGCTATTGTCCAGTGATTTTGTGTGCTGGAGTGGTTCAGCACTGCCATTCCATTATAAAAGTGAAATATCTGTTGAAAATTTAGTTGATTGCATCTCAGAGACAATTTTGGAATCTGTTGACTTTCTTTTCTGTTCTCTTTTGTAAATTTGATCTTTGCAGGGGTCTTAGTTTTAGGAATGACTTCAAATTTTTGCTGTGGAAGATGTACTGGTTTAAAAGCAGCCATGGTTCTGTTGTCTATGTGAAGTTTTCATAGAGAATACAATTGCTTCCCAAGTGTTCATTTGTGAACCAAGTCAAGCTTTAAAAGCAGTACTGGTAGAAATTCAGGAGACCCCAGAGCCGAGTCCTGTCCTGTATTACTTTGGTATCAATTGTAAAGTTAGCTTGCTTACCATAGGAAGTCTGAAGGAGCACCAGTAAAGGGGGAAAGCTGATCATGAGCTGCACAGGTAACCCTTCACACGGAGATTTGATCCTACCGCAGGTTTAACTCATTGCTGCACCAAGCAGTGTTCAAGTGGAGGGGGTTGTCACTCTGTCCGAGAAATGTTGGAGTTCAGTAGTGGGATTTGTGCAGTTTTTGCACTCTGGTTCAGCAAAGGCATACACAAGTGATTTCTTTAATTGTGAGGACTCCTGCTGGAACTTTTGTTTAAGGTTATCCCTGCTGTGAGGGGGTGAGGGGTAGTCTTTTAGTATTTCGTATTGAAAAGCATGAGTCCAGCACATCTCTTGTCACCAACCCTTGGTTTACTCAAAGCAGCCATACTTGTTGGAGATGTAATTCCAATGATATGCCAGGATGATTTGACCCTTCAATTTAATGTCTCATGTGTCTGTGAGTAATTAAAAATACCAAGTAATGTAAAGTGATGGAGTAGGCGCTCAAAGTGGTTAATTAAAGTTGCAATGGTCTCTATGTTGTCCTGTGTTGATAGCTCTAACAGCTCTTTCAATGTTTAATGCTTTTTTTAAAAAAAGGCAGGTATTTGAAGTTAGATATCTGTGTGACATTTCCACTTTCTGGTGACAGAGCAGGGCTGTTTCAAACTTCTGTAATTGAAGGGAAAATGTTATCAAAATGTTTCTTCTTCCTCCGTGACTCAAGTTTTTTGTTTAAACAGCAACATGAGCTTTCAAGTCAGGTGTGGTGCTGACTTTGGGCTTGTTAAGTGCCTAGAGGTGGCAATAAAAGGTTTAGGTGGTACAGCTGCCATCTGTCTCTCAAAGCAGGAGCTGCTCCCATGCAGAGGGAGAGGCTGCCTAGTGAGAGAGACATCTGTCATGTCAACAGCATTTTGCCTGCCTGTGGTGTATCCCCACTCTCATCCATGTCTCCTCCTCCCCACTTCAGCACACCAACAATACTGTTGTGTTTGCAAGTCTTGAGAAAAACGCCACCTTTTGAGCCAGCAAGTTTGTGTGCAGCAACAGGACTAAAAAAAAAACCAAGTAGTTTTGGTGTTAAAGAAAAAAAAAGCACTGTGTTTCCTTGTGGCAAATATCAGCCTTGAGTTACACAACGCAAAAGGCAAAAGCTTTTCCTTAGGATTTCTGTGTGTACCACTGTGTCCATTCTCTGGCTTTCCCGTCATGTGGGAGTTGGACTGGCAGGAATTGCCAGTGAGCTGGCCTTGGCAGACAGTGAAATGGCCATTGAACTAAGTCTCCCAGAAATGAAGAACTAGCCCATGGGAAACACCTAGTTAGGTTATGGTAAGAAGAATGGGATTCTGGGAATTGTTATGTAAATGAGGTCATTCCATATAAGGTTATGTTCCAGTTGATGATTGGACAGTTATATTTTACATATAAGGTAATGTTCTGAATTCTTGTTGTTCACTGGTTCACTTCCCTGGACCCTAGGTTATATATTGCTGTGATTGCCCCACCCTGAGGTCTTCTGAGATCACCCTATAGAGCGCATGGCTTTTGTCCTTTATTGTTTTATCATTATTAAAGTTTCTTTTGGGGCATCTCAGTCGTTCCCATTCCTATTTCTTTTGCCACATCCCCCAGCTGGTCCAGTCTCATAGCCAAACCCCAACGCGGCAAGGTGGCAAGGTCATCAGCCACCTGCAGAGAAGGAGGCAGGCAGGGACGTGCAAAGGGCAGCTTTGCCAGGCTGGTTCCTGACACTTGGATGCCATGCAGTGGGCACACACAGGAAACCCTGTTGGCAATACCAGCCGTGACACCATCAATTCCCTCACTGAAAGCATTCATGCTGCATGTTCACAGAGATTTTACTTGTGGTGGGAAAATCTAAATGAAACATTGCTGAGGAAGATGAGCTTGTTCGCATCTTTCACAGAGAAGTTTTCTCCCTTTGGTGTCACCACTAGCACACAGCAGGTTTTTTTCATTAATAAAAACACTGAAAGGAAAAGGTTATACTGGATTATTAAAATGAGCTTTTGAGTCTGTGCTTTCCTGAAGGTATGTTTTATAAAAAGTTAAAATTTGGGGGTATAATTTATTTGTTGAGTTGAATTTATTTGTCAAGTTAAAATAAGAGGGAGTAATTTGTTTGCCAGGTTGAACCAGAGGCATGATTAAAGCCAGTTAATGAATTCCAAGACAGTCCTCTGATTGACAGTTTCCCAGTGCTTGATCTTGCTGTCATTTCTGTCAGCTGAAGAACTTCAGATCTTTATGTGAACCACTGACTGCATCTGTGAGCTCCCACCTCCTGAACTTGCAAAATCCTGAACACTGTGCTCCAGCTCTGCAAATGACTGTGGAGGAGGGTCATCTGATGGGTTAAAGTTGATGATGATAATTCATGCTGATGAATTAAATGGTGTGTTTACATGTGGTGGCATTTCCATATGGGGGTTGCCTGTGTTTTGCCAAGCAGCAATTAGTGCTGTCTTGAGCAGCTTTGCATGGCTCTGTCTGGGTCACCTCAAACCATGGTGAAAACACAGGTGACTTGTGGGGTTCTCAGATGGGATGAGAGCGTTCCTGAGGCTCCCAATGACACAACCATACTGATCAGTATTCAGAGGTTTCTGAGTGGCTATAGGGCTGAATGGAAAACAATGCTGAAAGAACTGCAGGCAAACCAAGGGAAACTTACTTCAGATAAGTGGGGACAGGGGTCCTGTTTACAGAAGAGAATACTTCTACAGTTCAGGATAGCAATAAATAGAAACTCTTTTAAATAGAGCTTATTTAAGATTTGAGGTACCACTGGCAAACTTTCCTCCCTATCCATAGCAGATAATGGTCAATACACTAAAAATTGAATATTTTCTATCCTTCTGGTTTTGTTTCTGATTCAATCCATATGGCTTGTATTTGTGTATCTTCAACACTTGGGATCCTCTACAGGGACTTTAAATTCAGTTGCTGAAGAAACAAAATAATCAAGCTTATAGCTATTGACCTCATAGCTGCCTGGGCTTCATTCTGTTGTTTCTCCCTGCACAGCAATAGCCTACAAATGCACATCAAGTGGAAAGAGGCAGTTTATTAGATTACATGGCTGTAAATGTTCTGTCTATGGAAATTATATTCTGTAATTAACCTGTGATTTCCCTTCTGCAGGTATTTTTATATGCTCAGAACTGCTAATATCCTTTAAGACATTGTGTAGCCAGTTGTTAGGCTTTGTGCATTTCAGATTCATACAATCTGCCCTTCTTTATTTCCCCTGACAACTCTAACCATTGCTATTAAAATTGTTGTTTTGAACCTGTCATTTCAGATGCCAGACCAGTTTGATCAGACAGTGGTGCTCAACCAGCTGCGCTATTCTGGGATGTTGGAGACAGTCAGGATTCGGAGGGCTGGTTTCCCAGTCCGGAGGCCCTTTCAAGACTTTTATAAAAGGTAAACACACTGACTTGTGGACTCAAGTGTAAGTCAATATTCCCATTTTGAGGAATAAAAGTAAAAAAGAAAATCATATGGCAAAAATAGAACTTACTCTCTTAAATGAAGCAATAAATACTTTTTTGTTGCCAGGTATAAAGTCCTCATGAGAAACTTAACTCTCCCTGAAGACTTAAATGAGAAATGTGCCGTCTTACTTCGTCTGTATGACAACACAAGCACTGAATGGCAGCTTGGAAAAAATAAGGTAAAATAACCTGACTGTGCATGTTGTGGTGCTGGAGTGTAAAGCTGGGGGGACAGGAGTTAGACTGCACAGCTGCAGAGATGTAGTTCTAATGGTAATTACTTCTGGCCTTTAAAGAAGCTGTGCATGCCTGTTGGTGCTCTTGAAACTCTTAAAGCAACAATTAATGGTTGTGCTGAGGAATTTGCTGTCTAAGGCACTTAGCAACTGACTGGTGAGTTCATCACAGAGAGAGTCCACCTGAATGTTTTGTCTCTGCTCACAAGTGGTAGCACAGGTGAGGATCAAAACTTAAGATGCGGTATTTGGATGTTTTCATTTTTAGAAGTGTGGAGCATGGGTTAACACTTTTGTTCTGCAGGGAGCTCCACTCATAAGAGTAAACCAACCTAGGTCAGGGGGACGAATTTTAGCCAGTGTTCACATGGCAGAATTGAGCTCCAAGTATGTTTGCCATTCTAGTCTGAGAGACTTTTGCAGAGGTCCATTAGACCCTGATATGTGTTCTACCAGATAACCTGAACTTTGCCCGCTTTTTTTTTTCTTTAAAGAAAAAAAATTTAAATTATTTTAGAATAAATTGAAGAATTAAATTTTAATTTGAGAAATAAAACAATCAAGGTGGTTTTTTACATGCTCATTTTGCAAGTTTAATTGTAGACAACAGCTTGTGATTTGTGCTCTTGGATTTCAGCAAATGATGTGAAAGCATTGCAGTCTTGGGAGAAGATTCCTCGTTTCAGGCTTTGAAATTTCCTAAATATTAAAAACTTTTTTAAAACGAATTTTAATGCCATAAGGTAGCAAATATATTTTGTAAAATATGATTGATTTCTGTAGGAAATGCTCTTCCCTTCCTCCTTTTCTCCCCACAATTGGATGGTTTGGAAGGGTTTCTTCTCTTCCACTGGATGCTTTAGGACTCTTAGATTTACATTGGGAAAGTTGTTTTAATCATCTTACAGTTACTGTAAGAAAGAAGAAAGAATCAGAAATATTCTAATGGCAATTGATATCATCTTCCATCCCATTTTTGTAGCCAAATAGCACAGTGGTAGCATCTGGCTGCAAAGCTGGGCTGTGCATCCCATTCCATTTCAAATGTAGCATATTAACACTATCTGTGCATGGACTCTGGAGAGTGCTTTGGCTTCTTAGGGACACATGTTTATCAGAAATTAGGGACACATGTTTATCAACTGCTCCTCCAAACCTTGGCAGCAGCCAGAGCTCTGTTGTAATTTCCCTTACTGTGGCCTGGGCTCATCCTCCCCCAGGAGCTGCCTGCACATTTGTGAGACTGCATAAACAGCAGAAGAGCACAAGAGGACACTGCTTTCAGACTGAACATGGGATGAGGCACTATCCTGCCCCTATATTATTTTAAAGAGATAATAATGGCATTGCAATGATTTGGCTTCAGTGTGATTTTTCCCTTGTCTTTTACATCTCATGCTGCAATGCATCTGGTCAGGAAAAGGTATTAGCCTTATCTTAACATCTGCTTACCACCCATTTTTGTTCCAGAAGCAGCTGAATGCTTTTCTGAAGAATTTTGTTGTGTTTTTGAAAGTCTGTGTGTAAAGCAAAGAAAGATTGCCCCCTGAATGAAAGAGAAGACTCTTTCCATGAGGGAAAGCTTCACTCAGAAAGAGCTGCACAGTGCAGCTGGGACTTCTTGATGCTGGGACTTCAAGAATTTCTGTGGGACCTTTTCTGTTACTATTTCTTGGGTTATTTGTGCTAGAAAGTCCCTTTCTAGCTTTGTTCAAAACTCACAAGTGCACCTCTCCTCGAGAGTGCTGCTTTGGCTTTGATGATGGGCTCTTTTTCACGTAAACATAGAGGAAAAATCAGCTTCTTTTGCATGTGAACACCTGCAAAAGTCCATTGGGTTGTTTGGGTTTTTGTTTTGGTTTTTTTTTTGGTGGGGGGCTGGGGAGTAAGGGATTTTTTTGGTTGGGTTTTGAGGGATTTTTTCACATCAAGAGAAAACTCCCAGCACTTCAAAGATGCATTCCTGTTTCCTGATGTCTTTGCATCCCTCCTCTCTTAGCAGAGACCACCGTGTCCATGAGCTTTTTCCATCCCCACGTTGTGGTGTGCAGCCTAGTTCTCATCCTGCATGATCAAAGTGTCACTGAACTGGCTATTTCCAGCTGCCCATGTGTTAGGCAGCAGCATGCCAGGCTGTTGTCACCCAGAGCTGACACCAGCATACTTGGCCTTTAAAAAAGAAAAGTTGAGAAGAGCTGGGAAAAGCGCTGACAGCAGATAGCTCACCACTATGTGAGTGTGTGGTAAAGAGCAGATGTCAAGGCAGGTGGGAGAGGCAAGCTGCCTCCCCCACGCCCCTGCTTGACTGGAGAGGCAGTTTTACTCATTTAAGGCAAAATAGGCTGTCTTAGCTCAGTTTATGTCAGTGCCTTGTGCTAAAGTGCAGGTGAATGATCCACGTTAGTGCTTGGAAGAGAGCCTGGGAAGCCTTCTGTCTGTGGGTGGGTGTCTGGTCCCCACAACTCTCTCCATGTAGTGCAGGAAAACACAGTCGAGTCCATGTGAACATGGAGACACTCTCATTTCTGCCTACTTCTGCAGTCCTGTAGCAATGTCTTTGCAAGCAGCAAGCTTTGTAAGGGGTTGTGGAGCCTGATGTGCCTGTGAAACATGAATTATCAGGGTGATATTTCTGCTGCTCTGATTAGAAAGTTCATGCTAAGTCCTGTAGCTTCTTTGGTCTGTGTTACTCTGGTGGGAAAGGCTCTTTAGTGAATCCAGTAATTACGTTACATTTGGAAAAACTCTGCTCCTAATTAAAAGTTACAATATAGTAATCTGACCCTTTCCATGGAAATCCAAAGTTAGAGGATCATCTGCAGGAGTTTTCTTTTAAAAGGAGTACATTTTGTTTTTTCTGCTGAGGAAAGAGTACATTTTTCTCTGAATTCAAAGCTGAATCTTGCTGCTTGGACTGAGCTGGCTCTCCCCTAAGTATGATGCTCACCAAAATTTGTTAAGCCAGAATATTTCTTATGTAGGTGTTTCTCCGGGAGTCCTTAGAACACAAGTTGGAGAAACAGCGAGAGGTGGAAGTCACCAAGGCAGCAATGATCATCCGAGCACACATCTTGGGGTATGCAGCCCGGTAAGTGACTACGTGAGAATACTGATAGTCAGGATTTGAAACAAATGGATGAGTTGTCAAGAAGTTAAATCTTTCTGACACAATTCTCAACTTTTCATAGGGGCCAGGCATTCAAGTCCTGTACGTGGACTTTAGAAAACAGCAGCTGAAAATACCCATGAATAATGCAAAGTTTGAATTATTTTAATGTAATTAATAGGACAATGCAGAAATTTGGAGGTCAGCCAGTATCCCTCTGATTGTATCATGGCATTATCATGGTAGGAACTCTAGTTGGATGGCACCTAGTGGGGCTGCCCCAAGTCACCAGCTGAGATCCTGATTTATCTTTTCTTCTTCATGGTAAGAAAACTGAAGGAAAATAAAACTAATCCATTTGGTTCTTGGAGAACCAAGACATTATGTTACTGATTAATATTTGACTTGTTTACCTGGCTTAATGCATTACGTGTTGTGGACTTGCTCATCCCATCTATTTATTTCTCTGCTTTTTCTACAAGTCAGTTTAGGGCAGTTTAAGGAAGCTTATTTGCATAATGAGGTAATTTCTTTGCATGTGCTTATTAGTCCTGTTCTTATATTCTGGCCTGTATGTTACTTAAAAACAATATCCCTTTTTAATGCCAGCTATCCTGCTGCACATGGTCTTTCTTTTCAGAGATGTGGGATGACTATATATATTCTTTCTCTGCATGTGTGCACACACAGAACTGTCTTTAGCATCTCCTTGGCATAAGAACATGTAAGACGTGCATTTCCTTAAAGAAAACACACGTGGTACTGTCAAGAAATGAGAGAATCTTGCTTCTCAAAGGGAGAAGAATGTGAACAGTAAGGGAACTATCACAGAGCTAGAACTACCATGGGCTTACTGTTGCAGGTCACCATGGCAAGATCCCCCACAACTGTTACATTACAAATTCGCTTTTTTTTTCTCCCCCCAGAAAGCGGTATAGAAAGGTTCTTTACTATGTGGTTGTGATACAGAAGAACTACAGAGCATTCAGTGGAAGGAAGAAGTTCCTGTGCCTGAAGAAAGCAGCCACAGTCCTTCAGAAGCAGCGGCGAGGCCAGCTTGCTCGGCGTCTTTACAGGGAGCGGCTGGAGGAGAAGCGGAGACTAGAGGAGGAAAAAAGGAAAGAGGAGGAAGAAAGGTGCAGTCTCTGGCTTACATCACTCTTCTGCCTGTGCTGTAATAGGTGTTGGTCTGAAAGCCTTTATTTCAGGCTATTCTTGAACAAGTGATTTTGGAAACCTTAGCTATTTTGCTAAAAGACGCATATAGCTGTCATGGTAGTTTCATCTTCACAGACATATTCGTTGTGATCTTATTTTTGGCTGCCTTTTCCCAGTGGCAGATGATCTCTGTAAGATGAGCTACTGCTGTAGCAAAGGAATATGATGAGCTTATGTTGAGCTTGATTGACTGACTTTTTCTTCACTCACTTTTAGGGAAAGACAAAGGCAAGAAGCAGAGCGTCTTGCCCAGCAGGTAAATGATATTCTTAATGCTTTCAGCCACCATGTTTATTTCAGTATCTCAACACAGCAATTAAAAAAATAAAAGGTACCTGTAGCATTAAAACTAAACTAATTACAGGAGCTGGCAGATAAAGTCAAAGGAAACTCAATATAGTTTGCATGGAAATTTCTTTCACCTGATGCCTTGTTTAATTTTGTGGCAAAGATTGAATTTTCTGCACATACTTGGACTTCCCCTGCCCAGCTAACTCTGGGCAAATGTAATCATGCTTTAATTTTTTTATTTTTCTTTCCTTTTCATTTCTTGCTGATATGAAGATAGGGTTCCTTTAAATGAATGAGCATGGTGGAGTATAGAGCTTTAGAAATAAATTTTTAAAAAGAATTTTGCATTTAGAGGCCTAACTTGATTTTATTTTGTTTCATTTTATTTTTATGCAGGCTGAAGAAGAGAGAAAGAAGCAGGAACTGGCTGCCATTGAGAAAGCACAGAAGGAGGCAGAGCTGAAGCAGGAGGTGGAGAAGCAGAAAGAAAGCAGGCAGGTGGAAGAAATCCTGCGTCTGGAGAAAGAAATTGAAGACCTGCAGCGTGTGAAGAAGCAGCAGGAGCTGTCCTTGACAGAGGCTTCATTACAGAGGCTGCAGCAGCGTAGAGATGAGGAGCTCCGGCGGCTCGAGGATGAAGCGTGTCGAGCAGCCCAGGAGTTCCTGGAATCTCTGAACTTTGATGAGATTGACGAATGTGTCCGAAACATTGAGAGGTCTCTCTCTGTGGGCAGTGGGTATCCTGCTGAGCTGGCTGAACAGACTGGAAATGCCTGCAGTGAAAAGCCCAATTTTAACTTCAGCCAGCCATATCCTGAGGAGGAGGTAGATGAGGGCTTTGAAGCCGATGATGATGCATTTAAGGATTCGCCCAACCCGAGTGAGCATGGCCATTCTGATCAAAGGACCAGTGGCATCCGAACAAGTGATGATTCCTCAGAAGAAGATCCTTATATGAATGATACCGTGGTGCCAACAATTCCTGCTGCCAGCGACACCATGGTCATTCCTTCTGCCCACGACACAGTGAGCCTCCACAACTCTTCAAGTGGCGAATCCACATACTGCATGCCAGAAAATGTGTCCTGCAGACCCCCAAACTCTGTGGAACTTATTTCTCCTGATGGAGACTATGATTATGACCAGGATGACTACGAAGATGGTGCTATCACTTCTGGCAGCAGTGTGACCTTCTCTAACTCACACAGTAGCCAGTGGTCACCGGACTACCGCTGTTCAGTGGGGACCTACAATAGCTCTGGAGCATACCGGTTCAGCTCTGAGGGAGCTCAGTCTTCTGTAAGTAGCAATGTTTTTATTGTCTAATAATTGATAGGTGCTTTGTGATTATTTTTTTTTCCTGCTGTGCAGCAATAGATTCACTGTAGCTGTTCTTAGAAAACATTGTGTAGCTTGATTTGCTCAGAGCGCTATGGAAATAGTGGTCTGTTGCCATCTAGATGCCATTAGGGTGACTACATTAGAGTCAGAGGCAGCTCAGATGCTGTTTGCAGTTCTGGGCTTCTGCACAGATATGGTTTTAACTGCTTTAATGCAGCACTGTGTGTTCGTGGTGAGGAGCTCAGTGCACAGTGAAGTTCTCTCTGCATATGTTTGGAGTTGGGGTACCAGTTGGCATGTGGGGGAATTGATTTCAGGAAAACCAAATTTAGTTATGTGTGCAAGTTGCAAGAGTATTGAAGAGTAAGATGCTTGCAGAAGTCCCAGACATGCCAGATATAGTTTGAGATCACTTGGAGAGTAAAGTTCACACAATGGAAAATGTTTAAATTATTGAGGCAGCCACACATTCTGCAGAGAATTTTTTCAGTACTGTTTACTGAGCATAGTGTGGGATTTCCTTCTACAAATATTTTGGAAAGAATTTCCTCTACTACTCACACAGTGTTTCTGTGAGAATTGGGAAAGTGAAAAGGTATTTCAGGAGCACTGACTGTTTATAAGGAAAACTTTAATGATATAAAACCTTACTACAGTGATACCTTACTACAGCAGTGATAACCAGTCCAAGAGCCATTGTGGGTGTTGGAATAAGTCCACAGTGCTTGCCTGAGAAAAAACCACTTTCAGTGTCTCTGTTGAGAATGCCTTCCTGCTGCACGACTCTGGATGTGTGTCAGATACAGAGCAGAAATTCTGACTTTCTGGGGTGAGAGAAAGCTAGTACCACAGCTTGTGCAATGTTTGTTTTTCAGTACTTTTTTAAGCTGTTTCTCATAGCACTTCTGTGATAGGGACAAGTAGCACATGGTAGCTTACCCTGAGCATACTCTTGCAAAGGGGTAACTTTCCTGAGCAACTACAAAGATTTTATACAGATTTGTTGTGTAATCAAACAGTTCAAGCTGCAGCTTACTACCACGTACTCCTTCCTTTGTTAGGGTGAAAACCAATGAGGAATCATGTCCTTTCAATACATGATAAAATGCTTTATCTAGAGTCTTCTAAACCAACTTGATCTAAACTCTTTCCTGAGAGGTTTTCAACTTTCTTTCTTTTCTTGTGTAGTTTGAAGACAGCGAAGAAGATTTTGACTCCAGGTTTGATACCGATGATGAACTTTCCTACCGGAGGGATTCAGTCTACAGCTGTGTCACCCTGCCCTACTTTCACAGTTTTTTGTACATGAAAGGTACTGGATGAATCAGAATTTGGCAAATAGACAAAATAACCAGAAATATTTATTGTGTATTACATTCCAGCTCCTGTAGAGTTAAGCTATTTTCTCATTTTTCAAAGGGTGATGGAAAAGTGACTATTTAATTTGAGCTGTTCTCAAGTTAAGTTACTTGCAGTGGCTTAAGTCTAGCAATGTTTGTCCCTTCTGCAAAAAAAGATCAGTATTTTGGGCTGCCTCTGTTTCATCTTACATCTTTGCTGACTTGCAAACCATGAAATATTCAGTATAAATACAGAAAAATAACTCACAAAGTCAAATAGTAAAAAATGTTGGGGAAAGCCAATTCCTGCTCTCAAAACCTTGTAACATAGGCAGCGTTCTACATAGCAGACCAATTTTACTGACTGTAGTCAAATTTCACTTTGGATCTGGAGGACATGAAGAAGGTTACATGCAACAAAGAGGTGTGAGAGACTATGAAAGAATAGACACAGGACTTTTCTGCTTAAAATTCCTGGGTTTATCTTCTGATGGTTGATAGCAAATTGTAATCTAGCTGAATCCTTCTATGATTTCATCACTATAGTATACCTTATATTCCTGGAATAGGAACATTCGTGAGTGTACGCACCACAACATTTGCGTAAAAAATAATGCAATTGACAGTAGCATGGCTGTTACTGTCTGACACACCTAGCAGTCAGTTTTTGTGGGATGACGGGAGCTTATCAGTTTGGTTAAGGTTTTTATGATTGTGATGTAACTCTAGTGCAACGTGCATTGCCTACTCTGTGGCCACACTCTGGTGTCACTGAGCTCACATTGGTGTATTTTGTACTCTAAACACAGCTTTGCTGGGTTTCGTGGTTTTGAGTTAAACATCATTACCTCATAATAACCTGGAGAGAGGAAAGATCTTAATGGGAAATCTTTTTTAGACTATCACTGAAATACATTGAAAGCTGCCTTAAAGATCAGATTCTCATGTGCAGCAAGACTTTTCAGTAATTTATTACACATATGTATATGTAGATGTAATTATATGTATGTTAGATATGATTTTGTAATACCAAGACTTACTACAATTTATAATTTAAGGTTGTTTAGATTGACGATAATGTTGGTGGCCATAAGGATATGCAAAAAATTAGGTTTTTTGACTTGCAGCAGAGACTCAGTTTAACTGCAGTGTTGTTGGTCAGCACCTCCCAGTTTTGGTGCTATTCACAGCATCTGTTTTATGATTTAGCTGTTTGTTTTAACTGCATATAAACTCACATTTGTCTCTCTTGCCAGGTGGCTTAATCAACACATGGAAGCGACGCTGGTGTGTCCTGAAAGATGAGACCTTCCTGTGGTTTCGTTCTAAGCAGGAAGCACTTAAGCAGGGCTGGCTTCACAAAAAGGGGGGTGGATCATCCACACTTTCCAGAAGGAACTGGAAGAAAAGATGGTTTGTTCTCAGACAGTCCAGGTTGATGTACTTTGAAAATGACAGTGAAGAAAAGCTAAAGGGTGCCATGGATGTCCGAACTGCCAAGTAGGTTTACATGGTTTTATGTTAGCCATGGTTCCTTCTAAGTAGTACTTGGGACTCAGTCTGGGAAGATATTGAGTGCCCTGCCTACAAATTGTGTGAATGCAAACAGAAGAGTGTGTGTGGTGAAGCTTGTGAAAGCGAGTGTTGTCCTTAGTTGGCTCTCTCTTAAGTCTAGAGAGTGCTCCAGAGCTAAGCCAGTGCCAAATACTTCAGAAAAATGCTGCTGTAATGAACCCATCTATGCTTTCTCCCAGATTAGAGGCCCTACTTAGTCTGTAATGATTCCCAAGGCAAATTGGGGCATGTTGCCAAGTCTGTAGCTGCAGGCAAACCCATAATGAAGAGGGTGGAATTAATAGGCCCCGAGTATATTGAAGTTCACATGGGTCAAAGCTAAATCTTCTGTATGTATTTAGATTTTTTTTCATGCTTTAAATAATTGTGGTAATGTAGAAAAGTCTTTAAAATGCATATATTCATTAAAAAGACAAGATTACTAAACCTAATAACTTATGTCTTGTTAACTGAAGTTTCTTAAGCCTAAGAATTTTACACTTCCTGAAGCATGCAGAAAAAATTTTCTACTGGATGGTATTTTTCCTTTTAAACAATTTAGGATTATTTACCTAATTTAAAAATTAAAGTGTGCTAACATTAGTTGTCTCTTTTCTTTACAAAGTGTACCTAAACTTTCATTCAAAGTAGAGAGAAACAGAAATGGTTAGTAACACTCAGTTCCACTCTGTGCCTTGTAATCTGCAACTATCCAATTTGTTTGTAACTTTAGGCTTTAGAAAACTTAAACTAAATTGATATCTTTGATTAATCTTTTCTTGGCAGTCCTGGCTTGAGCCTGATTTCAAGTAGGACAGAGAAGAGTTTCAGTAAGAATCCTGACTTGCTCCTGAAAAACCAATGGGCTGTTGGCAGTCAAGTAAATCTCTGAATAGAAGCTGAAGATCCTACCATTGATATTGGTTAAAACTAGATTTGCCTCTGTCTCATGTATCATAGCATTTATTTAGCATATTTTTCTAATTGGGGGGTTAAGTTTTTGATGCTTTAGGTACTATTTGTTGGGTTGTCTTTTTTAGTGAGCAAAGCAGCTAACAGTTGCTATAAAGTTGTTTATTGCAGAAGCACATTAGTCTTAAAAAGCAAAAGTCACAGGTGCTGAAGTCTATGCTATGTTTTGGTATAAAGTTTCAAATAGAAGCAGAAGCTGCTCTCGGAGGTCCCGGCAGGGCTGATATTGCTGGGCAGCTCCTGTCTTCTCTAATATGCTCAATCAATCATTCTTTTTTGTTGTTGTTAGCTCATTGCTTCGTTGGCTGTGCCCCATAGATGTTCTTTGCTGCACATACCTTTAAAATTGTCGGACAAAGGTTACTGAACCTAGTTTGAAATGTAGGTTCAATAAATGACTATCTGTGTATAAATTAGCTAAAAGAAAGGGTATATGTATTTAAAGAACTGTATTTAATAAGAAATAAACAATAACTTTTCTACATAATGTTAATATTTATTGAAGGCAGCCCTAACCTACAGTGCAACTCACATATTTCACCACTCCCTATTAGGAGCCCTGTTTAATTTTAAAAATCTCAGGCTGATTCACTTAAAACATGGAGCAGAGAGGTATTCTATTGGACAAGGTTACTGAGAGGGAAGGAATCAAACAGTACAAAATTACAGCTTTTTATACTGATAGCAGATAGATTGTCCTCATGAGTCTGATATGCAGAGCTCGCATATACTGTTTATAGGACAGAGATTTATGAGAATAGTATAGCTGATAAGGAAATATAACCAGTTAAGGAAATAGTAAGCTTTAGACAAATGCCGCAAAGCAGCAAAAAGGAAATTAGGTTTATTTCTTAAGCTACAGGGAAATCTAATGTCATACATTAATTATTGCTAAAATTGTCACAGTTGTTTTTATATAAATACTTAGATGTCCAAACTAAAAATTAGAAATATGTAATTTTTCAGCAGATGAATGCTCAGCTTTTTCTGAAGTCATGTTTGGAATTGTCTTTATGCTGACTCACACACAAAATCACTAATCCAGTTTTTGTTGGCTTTCAGTTTTCAGTCTTCAACATCTTTCTTTTTAGCACTCCAAAAATCATTTGGTTATGCAGTCAGTTCAGAAATACATCCATTTCTTAACTCAGTTATCTTTGCCTCTCCTGGGCTTTGATAATGTTTTGTTTTTTCTTTACTTCTTGGTAAAATGGTAACAGAATGGTCACTTTGGTGCAGTGACATTCATTGTAGTTTGAATATTTGTACTGTATAGGCAGAAAACACAGCAGTAGTTTGGCAAACTAATACTGGGTCTGTTAAATCATGTTGTGAGTCCTGCAAATGAGCCTGATGAAGACTGACTGCTGTTGTTTTAAGTATCAGTAGTTTGTGAGCTTCTCAGCAGAACAGAATTTTCAAAATGTTGATGATCTGTAATGCTCAATCTTGGTGTTTTCCTTTTTTTCAGAGAGATTGTTGATAATACAGGCAAAGAAAACGGCATTGATCTAATAATGAGTGATAGGACCTACCACTTAATTGCTGAATCTCCTGAGGATGCAAGGTATGAAAATCATCAGGCCTCAATTCTTTTCCTTTCTTTTCCTTTCTTTTCCTTTTTAACCTCTATGACATTCTGACTTTGTCACTAATTTGTTTGACCACTTCCACAAAATACTCAGGCTATGTTAAACACGTTGCATTTAACACAGTTTGTGAAAGGCTTGCTGAGGAAAAAAACTTGTGGTAGACAATTACTGGGAAGAGTCATATGGCCAATGAAAATTTGCCTAGAATTTGGCTGTTATCCATCTGTTCCTAGCAACTTTCTGAAATACAATTTGTCTGTAGAGAGGCCGTCTTTAGCCACTGATCCTTGGCTTGTGGATTACCCTGCTGTGTTTAGCTGCATTAATCAAATCAGTATTTGAGACCCTGTCTCACTGAAATGAAGCACTTTGTTCTTAGGGATGAGATCTATTTGTTTAATAAGAACCTTAAATTTTTTCAGATAGAAGCTGCAATGCAGTCACTGTATTTTGGAGCAAAAGCACATTCATATAAGAGGAGTGTGTAAGAGAGTGCTTCCCATTCTGCATATTTAAAAAGGGTCTTACTTTTGTTGCTAAAGGATCCGTATCTAACCATGGGGGAGGCAGGTGGGTGAGGAGCAAGTCTGACTTGTCAGATCAGTTGTAGAGCATCTTTTAAAAAAATCCCCATGTTACAGTTCATGCAAGATAATAATATGCTTGCCTAGAAAAATCAAGCATTTAAATAAAGGTGACTTAGCAGTCAGAACTTGTTACCCATTGCCTTGCTGCCCCAAGGCCAGAATACAAATCTTTGTCAACATCACTTGAGTTACTTTGCCCAGAAGCCTCCAAAGTTCTTTCATATTCTGTTCTTTGCAAAGGTAGAATGCCTTCCTATATCACAGGACCCTGAGTACAGATGTAGAGGTAGCAATGCAAAATCCATCCTCATTTTTTTAGGTATCCTTAAAATAACTTCGGAGCTTTCTAGCAGTTACTGTTAAGATTCTTGTGGGGCTGTAAGCCTATTTTAAAATGAAGGCTTAGCTCAAGTCTCATCTTATCAGACTTGTGTGCCCTAGGGACCAATAAGCAATTATCAGCACACAGACTTGTCTGTTGCCATGCATCTCCTTCATTTCTTTCTTAAAGATGGAGGAGGAGACACTATACACTTCTGTTGTGTATAGTATGAAAAACAAACCTTTTTTCTCACTTATCCCAGAAGACTTAATGAGGAAGATGTGTAAGGATTTGCAGACACGCTTAAGTCAAAGCCTTGTTAACAAAGCATTGTGAAAAGTGAAGTATGAATCATTGGGCTGTGTTTGGTCCACATCTGCTATTGAAAAAAAATGTTGTACCTGGGTTGGATCAGGATCTGAGGTTGCTTTTTGTTCCAACTAAGAGAAAAACCAAGAAAAACATGGCAAAGGCCTTCAGAAGAGGAGTTATTATTATTGAAGAAGTAATGCTTCAGTGGGGAGCCACTGCTGAGGATTTGTTTCTTTCAAATCCCTAGCCTTTTTCCCTATTTCTGTATTCTGGGACTCAGCTGAAAAACAAAGGAGGTCCTGAGAGGGAAGAAAGCAAAAATAAAGTCTGCCTTTGTCTTTTGCGAAGTGCCATGATTCAATTAATTTTCATTGTTTACACAAAGATTAAATGAAATTAGGAAAACTCTGAATTGTGCTTTAAAATGTGCATACAGTGCTATGAAGTCTTAGTCTTTTTTTTTTTTTTAATTGAAATTGAAGTTTCACTTTAAATACATTTGCAATTCCTGAGCCCAGAAAGGAAAGTTGAATTTAATTTGTGGGAATCTTTTGGTAGGTGAGGCTTAGTTTTCTTCCATTTCTTTACTTCAGTTTCAGCTTTCCTTTAGCTGGTGGTTCTTCCTCTCTAGATGACAGCTTCTCTCCTTTTTTGTGGCATTGCTTTACATCCAGCGAAGTGTTAAGTACAACCTCTCTGTGGATGTCTCTGAGTCTTAAAAAAAATCAGAACTAAATATGTTGTCATCTGCTTTATGGTCTGGCACTCTCAGTCTTTGTTTTTCTTCATTGTTTGCACTGTTTCTAATAAAATCGTGAGCTGATAAAAATAATGAAGGGTATGGCAGCGATGGTAGTGTTTGACAGACTACACAGCTTTTCTCGAGCTGTTTTGGCAGTTCAGTTTCCAGAAATCTACATTTTGGGGGAACACTTGGCTTCTGAATGCTGAAATTAAGAGGCAGCTCTTCAGTGTCCTAGGCAAAAATTCTGTGACTAAAAGCAATTACAGAAAAGATAACTTCACATTTAAGTCCAGTAGTTTGGCAGTAGGTTGAGTGTTTCCTCAACCCTGTGATGGCAGAGGAGCCTCTGCAGAAAAATGAGGAGTCTGTTTTAAAGGCTGGGCTTCTGAGCCCTTTGAAAACTTGGCCCCAGGTGGTTTTCATTAGAATGGCAAATTCATATCTCAAAGAATGGCATTCAGGAACCTGTTGAGCAGGCCAAGCTCTGCCCTTAGATTTCAGTGGCATTCCTTAGAGCAATAGAGCTTTATCATATACAAGTGCCAGAAGGATAGAGGTTTCCCAGAAGCAGAAGGTGTGGCTGGAATTAAATCCATCTGCAATTGCTGCTCAGGACTAGGGGCTGAAGCACTGGAAACCTCTGCCACTTTTCCTGTTGTGGATATATACAGTGCCACTGGAATGGCACAAATCTGCTCATCCTTCCACCAGCTGGATTTTTCAGTTCTTCATAGAGAACAAAAACTGTAGAGGTATTTGCTTTGGGGACTTTATTCTCTTTTCCCTCTCAGTTGTGCTTGTACAGAGAACTCAATGGATTTGGGTGGTCTTTGCAGAAATACCACTGTAAGAAATCACTACCAGTCACACTATGAGTGCAGCACAATTTATAATCTGAAGGTTGGGATTCCCATTAAAGGCTTTGTGTGTAGCTAGCAATGTATTTTATTCCAGATGAAAACATGTGGGATGTGTTACAAAGACTCGAAGCACTCAGATGTTTCAGTGTTTACAGCAGCTTTTCAGAGATCCCACCTAGTGCACAAGTGTGCTTGTTGTCAGCAAGAAGGGTATGGCACAAGCTTGGATGGGAGACCTGGAGGGGCTTGCTTGCACCCAGTGCTACTTGAACTGACAGAAAGCCTTGCTGCTTTTATGCCTGTTGACAAAAGGAATCTTAAGCAATTTCAAAAACCTGCAGAACCTGCTGGATCTCTGCAGAACAAAGGTGACAGAAGGCCTGTGCAGAGCCAAAATTTTACTTACACTGCTGCCTTTCTCTCCCCAGCCAGTGGTTCAGTGTACTGAGTCAAGTCCATGCATCCACAGAGCAGGAGATCCGGGAGATGCATGATGAGCAGGCAAATCCACAGAATGCTGTGGTAAGTCTAAATCTGAAGAACTTTTCAAACCAAATATTTTTAGAAAATAGGGGCACCGTGGTGGCCACAGCTTCTGAGAGTCACGACCTACTTTATTTAAATGTGATGGTAGCTGTGACACTGGCTAGAGCTTCTTTGGTCCTGTAGCTGTACAAGGAGAGAGTGTGACTTCTGATTCCTCTCCCATTACTCACCTTGATGAAGAATGACTGTTGATTTTGGGGGTGTTTTTTTCTGGTCCGCTTCCCTATTACATCACAGCGTATACTTGATTTTGAAATTTTGCAAAGATACTGTTAATGAGTAAATTAAAATACCAAGAGTTAAAATGTCGAGATTTCTCTGATCCTGCATTTATTATTCTGTACAACATACATTGGTAATTAATAGAATACATTTGGAACTTAATATCAAGCACAGAGGAACAAAAACTTATGCTTAATGGCTTTAGAAGTTTGTTTTGAGAGGATGCCATTTATATTGGGATGGCAGGTTTCAATGAAAAATTCAAGCATGTTTGGAAGCATAGAAAAGAGCAGTTTTTGAGCTGCCTCCATCCTACCTACAAATAATCTTTTACTAGATCTATTCATCCAAGTCTCTTAGTTTTCCCCTCAGCAGTTTTAATGGTTAAGAGAAACTGATGCCCAAACCTGCAGTTCATTTTGCTTGATCAAAGCTGTTGCTTCTTTCTCCTGTCTGTCAGAAGAGTACTGTGAGTAATGTAATTAGTGAATGTCTTCCTCATTTTCTGGTTGGATATTTGCTTATAGGGTACACTGGATGTAGGACTAATTGATTCTGTCTGTGCTGCTGACAATCCAGATAGGTAAGTCAGAATCATGCCTGGTGACTTTCTTTTTCTTCTGTCTCTAGCCAAAATCAGACACTTTATGCTTTCTTTAGTCTCTACATTCTACTGGCCAACCATATATTTAAATGATTCATTATTGCCTCCCTTTTCATAGCACTAAACACCACATGTTCAAACCTGGAATAGGAATGATGGTGCGTTTTGGGGGGGACTTTAATAACTTCTGTGACACTGCTTCATACCTGAACTCTTCAGCTCCTAAACTGATCCAAAACTGAAAGATTTAATATTTCTTTCATTTATACAAGTAATGCTCCTGAAAAACAAGAACAGCTGATTTTTGAGTTCCTTAGTAATGTAGTAGGCAGAAAATTTACTTTATTTTTTCTGTTCAGCTTCTCTTTCATGAATGTTGCATTCTTCAGGGATGAAAATTATTTCCTCAGAATAAAAATGTCTTTAACAAAGAAGACACTGCAGCATAAGAACAACAAAAATGTCAGGTTATTCTTAGTTCTTGAAATACTGATGGTAGTTTTTAGGGAATGGTAGATTTTTAGGGAAATAAAAAGTACAGTAGTTTCACG
>VRYO01001463.1:74461638-74588370 GCA_009812075.1 Sialia sialis | reverse complement strand
GCTTATATTTGTGAAATTACTGTAAGTTAAATTGATTTGTAATGAAAATTAAATGCATTGGCAAGTGGATTTCTGTTATATCAATCCCTGTAGTTACTCAGAAACTCACTGATGGCATTTATTACTGTTGATTGATCTTCTCCTGTTCTACTATATAGCAAATGGTTAAAAATTCTTCCCGTAGTTACCTTCTTTCAGTGGACACTAGACATAGATAAAGACTTCTGTATGGGATTAAGATTTCTGGCTCTTTGCAACACCAAGACAGTGACATTCGGTTGCTGAGCAAGACTGATTTGATCAAGAACTGGCATACCTCAATTTTCATACATAGGAAGGGTTTTCTACATCTTCCCTGTAATACAGTATTTCTTCCTTGTTCAGTTTAGGTTTTAAGGCACCATATTACACCACAAGTCTACCAAAAGCCTCCTCCCAGAGCCTACTACTGTAGCTCAGTCCTGAACTGTTTATTGTTGGATGAGAAATTTAGGCTATAGGTTGCCTTGGTTGGGCTTAGAAACACATCTCTGTCTGTTGTTACCTCTAAAGGAGTCATCTGGTGGGGTTCTGTTTGGGATGAAGTTCAAACAGCAAGAAGAAAATCTATGAGAAGTCTGCTATGTTACATTATCGGCTTAAAAGGCAGATTCAGGCAGTTTTCTGTATAAACAGCTAAAACAAGCACATTTGCTGAAGCAGATTGGTTTCATGTAGCCTTCTGTGCTGACTAGTGTTTAGCCAAATACTTTATGTCTTGCCAAAATGAGTAGTATTTGTTATAAAGCATGACATTCAATCCCTACCAGCAATATTACAGCAATACCTTGAAGAGGTAACATTATATTCTAACATCAATTCTGTTCTATATTTTCTAATTATCTGCTTTTGATGTCAGTCATCAACTTTTGTCAGACAATTATGAAAATTCCCTTTTGTCATCAGTTTTAACTCTGCAGTCTCCATTATTTTAAAGTCTGAATACTTTAATAATCATAAGGCACTGAAGAAAAATCTCTTGGTTCTTCCTCATTAAAATACTCTCCTTCAATTTCTAAAAAACAGCTCTTTCTTCTGCATGTGTACAATGTCAGGTAAACCATTTTGCATGTTTAAAGGCACATCTTGTACACCTAAACAAACTAGTTCATTACTTACTGTGAATTATCTCGGTTTATTATACTTGCAGTTCCTGAATCTCCAGACGTGATGCGTATTTGTTTTCTCTGCTACTGTCATATGAAACAAAAAAAAACCTAGCTGCAGCACGTTTTCACAGGTTTAAATGAGTGTGCAGAGAGCTTGGATTTTGAAAGAGTCTTCTTGGTTCAGAATCTCATCCCTGATACTACAGAGCACTGTAATATGTAGAGGTTGTACTAACTTGATGTGGGATCCATTGAAGATGTAGTGTTTCTCTCAGTAAAATTACAAAGCTGTCTTAGAGCTTGGCTTGTTTGGCTGGAAACCTCAGCTTTCACAGCCAGATTATCGATAGCAGTAAACAAAACTGGAGACCCATTTCTTCTTAATGCCCTTGAACATAGATGGCTTCTCCTCAATCAGATTTAGATCTGTTTAGATCCTGTTTTCTTCCCTTTACATTTTATTTTCCTTTTTCATAGTTCAGTTACTCTTAGATATGGGAGTTCACTAAAAGCTGTCCTAGTAAAAGTAATTTCCATTTTGCAGGTTACTCAGTTGCCTTGCAGTTCTTCTGCTAAACCCAGTCTTATCCAGCTTAAATTTGCCAAGAGATTTACCCCACTTGATTTATTTAATAGATCATTTATTTCAGGTCCTGGGTTTGCCTGGGAGTAAATCTAGTCCCCTTGTTTCTCATACTTCTTTCAAAGGCTGCTTTATAAAAAGCTACCTTTTTTCCCTTTGATAGGCTCATGAAGCAGTGATTAAAGGACATTATCCTGCTCCTGAGGAAACCCTCCAGGTCCTTGCAGCTTTGCGTCTTCAGTACCTTCAGGGAGATTACACTGTGCATACCACCATACCAGAACTGGAGGAAGTCTATCCCCTGCAGAAGCTGAAGTCTAGGATTACACAGTCGACCAAAACATTTACTGCATCAGAGAAGGCCGAGAAGAAACGAGCCAGCTTTCTTGAAGGAACACTGCGGAGGAGTTTCCGCAGTGGCTCTGTCAGCAAACAGAAGGTTGAGGAGGATCAGATGTTAGACATGTGGGTCAAAGAGGAAGTCTCAGCTTGCAGGACTAGTATTATTGACAAATGGAAAAAACTCCAGAGGATGAATCAGGAGCAAGCCATGGCAAAGTACATGGCATTGATTAAGGAATGGCCTGGCTATGGTTCAACACTCTTTGACGTAGAGGTAAGGCCATATGAACACTCAAACTGCAGCTTACACTGTATAGGTGATGATTTCATTCCACAGCAGTGAAACCATAAATACAGTATCACAATGCTCAGACAGCTGATGTAATAAACTTTGAGCTATTAAAAGCCTACTCCCACTGGCAAGCACTGTAGCTATTTAAATCTACCAGTTAACTGTAAAATATAAGGACAGAATGCTACTCTGACAGGTCGCAAACAAGTATAAGAAGTATAAAAGGCTACATTTAAAGAGGAACAAGCAATATGCACTTTTAAAGAAATGGTTACAGACAAAGACATCAACAGTGAGTGTTGTGTGCTCCCACTGTTCCGCTTGCTGTTAATTTACATTTTTTTCTCTAGTGCAAAGAAGGAGGATTCCCACAGGAGTTGTGGCTGGGAGTCAGTGCTGATGCAGTTTCTGTCTACAAGCGTGGGGAAGGCAGGCCTCTGGAGGTGTTCCAGTATGAACATATCTTGTCATTTGGTGCTCCGCTTGCCAATACCTACAAGATCGTGGTGGATGAAAGAGAACTGCTTTTTGAAACTAGCAAGGTAAGAGCAAGGTAGTTTTGTTGTCGTGGTCTTCCTTTTCTGATAGCAAGGCCACTTAGTAATTCAAGTAATGGATGCAAATGTTAGAGATTTGTTCAAGATCCCGGTAAAGATAAAGGGAAGACAAAATGACATGGACAGAAATGCTGAGTATTTTTATTTGCTTAGCTGCAAAAGGGTTTTGTTGGAAGCTTTTTTACTGTTTGTGTCCCAAGAAATTCATTCATATACTGTTACCTTACCTTAAGAACTGTGCTCTTCATACTCTTGGCAGGTGGTTGACATTGCAAAGCTGATGAAAGCTTACATCAGTATGATCGTGAAAAAACGCTACAGCACCTCTCGATCCGTGAGTAGTCATGGAAGTCAGGGCAGCTCCAGGTGAAAACAAAACCAGTTCTACTGTGCCCTAAATAGAATATATCACTCCTTGGCCTCAGAACGACCTGGGGACATTGATCACCTTTGTTGACAAGCTAACCAAGAACCAGAGTTTCAACGGAAAATATCTTCAATGTTTCAGAACGACCACAGAGGGGCAGGGGAAAATCAGCTGAAATAGTCACATACTACAAGTGCTGACTCATTCAAAACTTTCCAAAGCATTATTACCTTCAGCTGATGTAACAAATGCCTTAAGACTAGATCCACTGCAATACAAGCAGTAATAAGTGCCTTACAATTTTAAGCCTAACTTGTTTTGACCTAAAATTGCTGATAAAAGTCAAGAGGATTTCCTTTGTCCTTTCAGAACACTGAAAACAAAGTTATATTCATCCATTCTGCACTAATCTACTGGCCTGTATACAGGTGGGAAGGGGGAGGGAAGAAGAGCAAGATATATCTTTTTGGAGCGCTGCTGGCAGCTTTCCTGATGGACGCCAACACTTTGTTTCTCCTTGCTTCCATGGATGTGCACATTGTGCATGCGTATTTGAGCTGTCAGTAAAATTTGACAAATTTTATTCTGTATTTCACAAGTCTTTTGAAGCAAAGGGAATAAGTATGTGCAATGGTGTAAACAGTCTTTCTGTACATTTTAATAGTTCAGAGTTATAGTTGTTACAATTGTATGGTTACTTTATAAGCAGTTTTATTAACAAGTAAATTCCAAAATTTTCATACATTGGTTTTACTTTTGCAAATATGTATTACCATATAAGTAGCAGAAGTCTGCATTCTGTATCTGCTGTATGATAAAGAGAGATGTAGCTGAGAATATTTATAGACTACCCTAATATGGAAATACAGTTATCAGATCAATTCTCCATAATGTCAGCTTAAGTTTTTAATATTAATTTTTTCTTTGAAAGACATCACTGTTTTATACTTCTGGCTGGACTGTTCAACCCAGACTGACTGCCAAAGGCCAGAGCCCTTCAAAGTTGACTAGAGAAGGCAACATTATACAATGCAACTGCTTTAATACAGAGTTCTCTATTTTACCTGGTTGCCTGATGAAGGTTCTTGACAATACCCTGTAAATAAATTGGGGAATATCAGCTAATAATAATTTGATTTTGGACTTTTATTTTTGTACAGAAATACTGTAATATAAGGCAAAACTTTGTTCAAATGTATCTTTTTGTCCACAGAAAAAAAAAAAAGAGAAAAAAAGAAACCTGAAAAACCTTACTGTTATTAAAAACCTCAGCCTTTAAGGAACCATGCCTACTTACAGGGAAAAAAAGTCCAGCAATAAAGAAAATACATGTACCGTGCTCTGTTTCTATTTCCTACTGAGTCAGACTTGCAACAAAACCCTAATTTCCTGTCTTCTCAGGAGGCAAGCCTTCAGCGCAGGTTACGTGTGTGTGTGTCTGTGTATCTGTGTGTGTGTGTGTGTTTGTGTGTGTGTGTCTGTGTCTATGTGTGTGTGTGCTTTTACTGGAAAGGTGCGTGTGCTGTGTATTGTTCTGGGGCAGGTGCCCTTGTCCATGCAGTGTGTCTTTACACACATAGAGGGAAGGACTGCTCAGCAATTCCATGCCACAGGGAATGTGCAAGTGAAGCTTTTGCTATTTATGTAGCCCTGATGAAAGCCAGGCACATCATGGCAGTGCAGCATACACCGCCCTCATACTGTACATAGCCTTTGTAGACTATAAGGCTTGTTCTGAGAAATCCTCCACCCTCTTCCCATTGCCAGACACTTCTAGTCACTCCATCTGTGACACCACTCCTCAGTTCCTAAAGGCTTCCTAAATCACACTACTAATTTCATATCCCCACCCTCCCAGAAAAGCTGAACTTAATTTAAGGAAGACAAGAAGAATGAAAGAAACTATAACTTCAGCATGTATAGTTACACACACACAGAGTATCTGAGACTGACTTTTTTCTTTTTTTTTTTTTTTTCTGTTTTAAATTTTTCCCATATGCAAGTTGTTTAGAAAGAATTTAGCTGCTCCTAAAAAGGCATCCTTGGAATAGCACAATTTATAGATTTCAGCCAGCACAGAAAAAAGTTCAATTTTGCCTGTGCATAACATGCTCAGAGAAGTCTCTGCACATCATCATAATCAGTAATTGGTTAACAACTCAGGATTACACAAGATGACAGTCTTGTAGAGGGTCACAGTCTTGAGAAGCAGACACCACTACCTTATTCATTTGCCTCCTGACTGACTTCTGGATGCTCTCAACCATTGGGAGGGATGTTTGCTCTTGGTCAGTACATAAAAGTGCCTGTCACTGCATCACTGTAATTAAGAGTGTCTCTTCATTCATGCCAAGTCTATCAACCTACCATGCAAATCTTAGTCCAATAACTGTTACTGAGGCAAAGAGAAAAAAATCGTAATTGTCAATACTCAACAAATGCACAGATTATCAAAATAAATACAGCATAATAGACATGCCTGAGTTTGGAAGTGGAATGCCTGTCCATGCACTTGGAACTGACCCCAGTTGTGGAACTAGCACTCATTCCCCTCTGGAAGATGGTGGTTACACCAACTCTGTAAAAAACCCTCCGGGAGCACACACTGCAGCCTTGGACTGCACCTGGTGGAACACAGCCACACTGAAAAGAGCCCAGGAACCCACCAGCCAGGTACCCTGCAAGAGCACAAGGCTGGGCAGAAACCATGCAGTCAGGCCTGGAAATAGTGTCAGCTGCAATAGAAATAAAATTGTACAGCTTCATGTTAGTATGCCTTTAAATCATAAAATTGCAGAGTGGTTTGGGTCTGAAGGGACCTTAAGGATCATTTAGCTCAATCCCCTTGCTGTGGGCAGGAACACCTTCCACTAGACCTGGATGCTCAGGGCTCCATCCAGTCTGGCCTTAAACACTTCCAGATATGGGGCACCACAGCTTCTCTGGGCAGCCTGTGCCAGTGCCTCATCGCCTCACAGTAAAGAACTTCTAATATCTAATCTAAACCTGCCCTCTCTCAGGGCATTTTGAAGCAATTCCCCCTTGCTTTATCATTACATGTCCTTATAAAACTCCTGCTCCAGCTCTCCTGTAGTCCCTTTTTAGGTACTGTTAGTCTACTCCAAAGCCTCCCAGGAGCCTTTACCAGGTAGAACAACCCCAACTCTCCCAGCCTGTCTTCATAAAACAGGTGCTCCATCCCTCTAATCATTGCTGTGGCTCTCCTCTGGACTTAGCTGGCCATGCCTCAATTCCTCCTACATTTTGATGCTTCTGTCTAGCGCTTTCCCTGTGCCTCATAATACAATACAACCATTTGTGAGGGTGCCAGAATTCTTAATAAACTTAATTACAGAAGCTATGCAGAGGAAATTGCTTCCCCTCAGAAGTGTTGCATCAGAAATCTAGGTTTCCAGCCCCACATTTCTGAGGCATTACACGTACACACAGGTCTGCACCAGCTCAAATGCCCGACACAGGCACGCTACAGCACTGCCAGTCATGCTGGCCCAAGTCCATTTTACAGAAACATGGCCAGAACAGTGTCTGCTTTTTTCAGTGCTGACAGACTCTTTCTCACAGCACATGCACTCCACATAATTTACGACTCTGTGAAGTAAGTACAAAAGGGTACCAACCGCATATGACAGCACTGTCCTGAATAAAACGAATTCTTTGTGGAGCCCAGCCCTATAACGTCACTGCATTTCATTCCACAACCTCCCATACCATCAGAACAGACACAAGGCCTTTGGTGCAATACAAAAACTCCCTGTGCCACAACAGCCATGGGAAGCCAGCAGAAGAGGGCAGCAGTGATCCAAGGAAATGAACTATACACCGAGTGGTTCCACTGAAGTATGAATGTACCTGGTCTTTATCAAGAAATTTGGGTTGGAGAGGGAGCAGGGAGGGAGTCTTATCATTCTTGCTCTCCACCTGTCACTAACAACTGTCTCAGGTCGCTCAAAGAATCACCAGCTAAAAGGTACCAGCAAAAGCAGATTTACTATGAAAGTGAAAGTGTGACAAAATTTGTTGAAAGGTTTGCCCTACTGCTTACTAGATGGTTAAAGCACACAGAGAAAAAATGGACTAAAATCTAAAATCAGTCGATCTAAATCTAAAATCTAAAACTTACATGGAGGGTGGGGATGGAAAAAGGGTAAGAATGAGAATGGATCAGGATAAAAAGGATGAGGGAGACCCACCTATTGAGTCAGAAGATTCAGAGTGGACCCCTTTGCCAGACTGAGTCCCAGAAGTGACCAGTGGTTTACGCCCAAAGGTTTAAATTGCACTTAACAGCACTTAATTGATAGCCTAATTGTTCGAATTACAAAAAATTCTACGGACTTTACTACAAGCACAACAGTAACTCACAGGCCTAACTTAATAATCTAACATATTTAAGGATCTAAGAGACCAATATTCACAGTAAATTTTCTATGGCATATTCACACTTGCATGCACACAGACCTAAAGGACCATGCACCTGTGAAAAATTCCCCTTGAGTTCAGCTCATGCTGGATGCCTTTGCATCTTTTCAAGGGGCAAAAGGTTGAACCTCAAGCAGTGGGGGGTCTGTCAGTGGTTCCAAGTATAGCAAATTTGAGAGTTCACTGGCCCTGAGATGCTCCACTCAGAAGGAGGCTGCTAATTGCAGCCCATTATGCACCTGGAGAGTTCAAAAGGTCTCACTTAGGACTGATGTTTATAGGGTTGCAAGAAAGCTGGCTTAAATCATAGTAACTTTCCATCCTGGCAGCAGTTCAGGGCAGTAATTTCTTTGAAAGTTTGATAACAAAACATTGTTCCACTTGGGTTATTCAGGCAAGAAAAATAATTTTCTGAGGTGTTTGTTGAAAAGCTGGAGCTCATCAGACAGCCCAAGTTCCTGGGAACAGTATTTCTGATGAGCTCAAGAGGAGTTTAGCCCAGGTGTTACTTCCTTTTTCTTGCATAAAAGTTCTTGCATAAAAAATTTTCCTTTGCTCCCTGACACCCACACCTTGGGCAGACAGGAATCGCACTCCTGGTATTTACCAGCTGTTCCACAATAAGGGGGACAGGAACAGAGGCAGGGCCAGACTTGCCAGAGGTTTAAGAAAGGGGAGAACTATTAACCAGTCTAGTAGTAAAAGGAGGCTTAAGAGGGGATACTTAAATCAAGCACCAGCAGACAAAATCACAAGCACTAGACAGGACTATGGGGTAGCACTCTGCACCACTGGGATATTAAATACTTGCGTTAAATGCCTGTACACCAACACGCAGTAGGGGAAACAAGCAGGAGGAGCAAGAGCTCTGTGTGCAGTCACAAGGCTTTGACATCACTGCAGTTACGGAGATGTGGTGGGATAGCTCCCACCGTGCAATGTTGCCATGAAGGGCTACATGCTGCTTAGGAGAGACAGACCAGGAAGGCACGGTGGTGGAATTGCCCCCACTGTGAGGGAACACTTGGAACTATGTCTCAGGGCAGATGAGCAGCTTATGGGTCAGGATAAAAGAGCAGACAAGTGAGGCTGACACTCTGGGTATTTGCTCTGGGCTGCCTGACTTGGAGGATGAATTGGGTTAGGCTTTCTACAGGCAGCAGCCTCAAAGTCACAAGTCCTTGTTCATGACGGGACTTCAACCACCTTGACATCCACTGGAAAGCTACAGCAAAGCACAAACAGGCCAGGAGCATCCTGGAAAACTCTGATGACAACTTCCTGCCACAAGTGGTGGGGGATCCCACAAGGAATGGTGTACTGCTCCATTCATAAATAAACAGGAAAGGTACATCTGGAGTAATTGTGTGCAGTTCTGGCCTCCTCAGTATGAGACATGGAGCTCCTGAAGCAGGTCCAGCAGATAGTGAAAAAGATGATTCAGGACTGAAGCATCTCTGTCACGGGGAAACGCTGAGGGAACTGGGCCTGTTCAGCCTTGAGAAGAGAACTGAGGTGGAGTCTTATCACTGTTGATAAGCATCTGAAGGGAGAATGTCAAGAGGATGGAGTCAGGCTCTTCTAAGTGCCAAGCAGTAGGACAAGAGGCAGAAACTGATGCATAGGAAGTTCCACCTGAACATGAGGAAGAACTTCTTTACTGTGCAGGTGCCTGAGAACTGGGACAGATTGCAGGAGATATTCAAGAATTGTCTGGACACAGTCCTGTGCCATGTGCTCTAGGGAACATGGATGACCCTGCCTGAGCAGGGAGGTTGGACCAGATGACCCACTGTGGTCCTTTCCAACCTGACCTATTCTGTGACTCAGTGAAACATCCTCTCATTTGAATAGGTTAGAATTAAAAAACAGTAGGTTCTGATGACATTCCATCTTCAAGCCCTGTTTTCTCAGTCATAATGAAGGCTCTTGCATGCACTCTGCACAATTCCATATAAAGGACACTATCTATTTTGCATTCTTAAAACATTTCCCCTTTTTCTTACACCCTGCCTTCTGAGAGAGTAGTTCCCTATCCATGCCACAACATCTAGACGTCTAGGTGCAGTGCCAGTGTCTACTAGTCATTTCTCTCACTAGGAACTTCTCCGTTTACTAAACCTAACATTGCACCTAATGTTTTTACTTAGATCACTGTTTCTACAAATAAAGCCAAAACGTCCAAACTTGCTGATTCTGATTCACAGTAATTTTGATTCTTCCTCAACAATGACAATTCCTGTATGAGCTTCCTGTTTCATAACTCTAAACAAATGCTAGATTCAAAAAAGCTGCTGGCCTGCTTGGCCTGCTCTCACACAAGGTTGACTGAAGAGTGGAGCTAAACCTATAAAGTCATTATCAACTCCGAACCACATATAATCAAACAGGTAATGCCACCTAAGAGATTACTGTAATTAGCTGCAAAATTAGATACATGAAAATCAATTATTCTTACTGATCTTCTACGTGGCATGATTAAACAGACAAGAAGATCAGCATAGTTCAGTGTTAAACACCAAATGTTGCCTAAATATTTTATAAGATTGCTGTGCAATACTATTTGTGGGCTAAAACCCCTTGTTTTAAGTAGCTTAACTGGCTTTGACCATAGCTGTTGACCCATACATTTTCTTCGGAAAACTCCCTTGTCCCAAGTCCTAAGCAGTTACATCAGAAATACTACTCCTTCTAATAATTGAAGACATATAAATGATTACAATTGCTAAAATAAGTGTACATAACTGCTACAGTAGCTCAATTCTGTAAAAACTTGATTCAGAAAAATATGGCACTACATTTGGGCATAGAATATTTACTACTGCCCTTGCACACTTTTACCAAACAAAAAGGAATATCTGATGTAGGAGATATTAGAGCTCCCTGATCAGGAGTTCTATTACAGAAAATATAAAATTGAAGCATTATTCTTCCATACATTAATTAATTGTTGAGTTCTACTCTTAAAGCTTTGAGTTCACAGGCATTAAAAAGCAGAACTCCTAGCAGCGAGGGGAAAAAAGTCCCAAACACTAGCATTTTTGAGTAAGCAGCAGCATCAACACTCATATTTTTGTCACTTGTGTTTAATTTTTCATCTTATGCCACCTGATATTATGCACCTTGTATTGGGCTTGCATGAGAAGGTTGTGGTGGAGGCAAGGGGAAGGAGAGGAACTACAGGGGTGGCTTCTGTGTTTTGGTGGCATTGCCTGCCAGCTCCAAAACAGACCTGCTGCTGGCCAAGGCCAAGCACATCAGTGATGGCGATAATATATGTAATAATATATGTAAGAAGAGGGAAAAACTGCTGTGCAACAGCAGGTGGGAGACAGGAATGCAAACGTGTGGGAGAAAAAACACTGCTGACACCAAGGTCAGTGAAGAAGGAAGGAAGGAGTTGCTCCAGCCACTGCAGCAGAGATTCCCCTGCAGCCCTGGTGCGGCATGGTGGGGTAGTTATCCCTCTGCAGCCCACGAAGGTCCATGGGGGAGCAGAGATCCACCTGCAGCCAACTGAGGACCCCACACTGGAGCAGGGGGATTGCCCAAGTGAGGCTGTGACCTTGTGGGAAACCCACGCTGGACCAGCTTTAGTGGCAGGACTTGTGACCCCACAGAGGACCCACACCAGAGGTGCCTGTACCTAAAGGATTGCACCACATGAAAGGGACCCTATCCTGGAGCAGGGGAAGAATGTGAGGAGTGCTCCCCTGAGAATTAAGGAGCAGCAGAGACAAGGTGTTATGAACTCACGGCAGCCTCCATGCCCTGCTCCCCTGCACCACTGTGGGAAGGAGGAGGATGAGAAATCAGGACTAAAATTAAGCCTGGGAAGTAAGGAGGTGTGGGGGGAAGATGTTTGGAAGGTGGTTTTAAGATCTGGTTTTATTTCTCATTATTTGACTGGTAATTAAACTAATTTCCCAGTACCAAATCTGTTTTCCCTACAACAGTAACTGGTAAGTGATCTCTCCCTGTCCTTATCTTGACTGCTGAGCCTTTCATCATATTTTCTCTCCCCTGCTCAGCTGAGGTGGGGAATTATGGAGTGGCTGTGTGGGCATCTGGCACAAAGCCATGGTCAAGCTACCACACAGTTTTAGTTTACAAGGTCAGTCAGGTTCCATGTATTCCAGCTGCCCAACAGATAAATATTTCAGTGGAACACAAGTATTTTGAAATGCAGGGACTTGTACATAAAATACTTTAAAGATATGTCACATTCCTAATTGTATTTTGCATATCAAAGGACAACACTTAATGCACTTCTCCTCCATAGTTAAATATTATATTACAGTTAAATAAAAGAACAAAGAACTTGGGATGTAGTTTCAAACATATTCCTCAATAGAGACCTTAGGGATGTTGCAAAGACTAGAAGGGTGTGCATCAAAGGAGAAAACTGTTTGCCAATTATTAATTGGAAAGTTATTCTACACTTAAATGGTAACTAGAAAAGATATTAGAGTTTAGTGAAAAGACACAGGAGAAATTCCACAATAGCATGCATGAAGCTTCCAGATGAAACAGAATTAACTAAAAGTGCATGGTACATATGTCACCTATGACACTAGTCTTTATAGAGTTTTGAGGGATCTAGGCAACTAAAGACTTTTAATGTTAACTACTCAATATTATAATAAAGCATATGAGTGGACACCTGAAGAAATATGATCTGTTGAGAAGTGACAGCATGGGTTCTGATTAATAAAGCTCTGCCCTAGAAGACTCTGCTGACGTTCTCTGACAGATGTCTGAATGGGGGCAGTCTGGTTTATCCAGATTTCAAAAAGGCTTCTGGCAAAATTAATCACTTAAGGCATACAGGAAGCTATGTATCCACGTAAGAAACCCTGATGTGGACAAATAACTGGCTAGAAGATAGGGAACAGACAGTAAGAGCAAACAATCCGTTCCAAACAAAGGAAGGAGATCATTCCTGAGGTTCAGGAGAGGCTCTAAGATCTTCAACCTACTGAACAGTGAATTGAAAAAAGATGAAGAGCAAGCTTGGAGTTTAGTGATGACATCAAGTTACTCAGGAAAGTCAGGATAAGGGCAGACTAAAAAAACCTGCATGACATTACAAAACTGAATAGTTGCCAATGAAATGGAAAATAAATTCCAAGTAGTTAAAGTGAGGTGAGTGAGGTGAGGTGAGGAGAGGGGGAGAAGCCCAATACCAGAATGAGCTGTACTGTGTGGCAGGCTTTCAATATAACATCAGCACTTAGGGACAAAATGGTGACATTTCATTAGTTACAGAGGAAAAAAAAAGAAAATTAAAAAAAAAAAAGGAAAGCAGTCCTTACAAATTATTACAAAAGCAAACTACAGTGTAGTATTATGAAACTATTCAAATCTATGATCTGTTCCTACTTCATACAAATGCAGAGATGATGTGACTAGAACCACACAAGAAATATTTTCTTCTTGAGAAATCTTATTTCAGTTATAGAACCAAAAAAAAATTCAGGAAAAGCAAAGATGGATGTTCAAAGTCATACCTTATTAAGAGTGTGCTGCAATAGAGTGACTAAGACACAATTCCTCAGCCTCAAAGCAGAGACAAATAAGAAACTGCCATGGGTATGACTGGGCAAAGAGTCAATAATCCTGCACTAATTATAGGTCACTAATAGGACAAGGGAAGTGATTCTTCCCCTCCTTCTACCATTTGTGAGACCACATATAGTATAATCTGTCCAGTTTGGAACAACCCAAGACAAGACACACACTGACTTACTGGAAGGAGTCCGGAGGGCCGCAGAAAGTCAGTGTCACACAACTGATGACAGAGAAGGAAAGGCTGGGAGAGTCAGGTTCACTCACTCTGGAGGACAGAGGTTAAGAGGGCTCAACTTACAGAGTACCTGAATGTGTGGTTATAGAATGGATGGAGACAGAGCCCTTCCCTACAAGGTGCAGAACCGAATTAGAGGAAATGGGTGAAATAAGAAATTTAGAATAGACAATAAGAAAATATTCTTCACAATGAATGTGGCCAGATGTTCAAACAGGTTGCCCAGAATGCATTGCAGAATCTTTAGCCCTCAGATGATCAGAGCTGATCTGGGTATGACATAGAGCAACACGTCCCAGCCAAGTAACAGAGGTGCTGAGTGTGTATGTGGAGAGAAAGGTCAGACCAAATGTCTTACAGGCGTTCCTTCCAAACTAACCTAGTCTGTGATCCTGTGATGAAATGAAGCTAATGGAAAACAAGTTTAAACATAAAAAAAAAAAAAAAAGAGAGAAATTAATTCTATTTTGAGTTGGAATCCTCAACTGAATTCAATGCTTTATAATGACATCAGCATTTTCAAACATGTTTCAGAAGCATTAGAATGCTTTTATATTTGTGAACTCCTTTGAAACAACCACTTACAAACCTTTCTCCTTGGTTTTCATCCATCATTTACACTGTAGTTCCTAGCACCAGACCCACAGTCCCTACCCTAACTCTGTGCATTACAGCTCACACATGCAACTGCTCACTGGTTGCTAGCCCTAGATTTTCCCATCCCAAACTCAAACTGCACACAAACCTTTTAAATCCTGGCAAAACATCAAAGTACAGGAAGATCAAAGCCAGACAACCTATTTACTACTTTCTTTTTATTTTTTCTGAAAAAGACATCTAAACTTTCAATGGCTGGGAATGAAGTATCCATTTCTTCTCACACTAATGTTTATACCAGAGTGTTTTCAGTAAAATCATTCTTATAAACCAAGCCCAAGAAAAAACAACAAGGAAAAACGAGAACTGGCATCCATCAATCATACTTTTTTTCCATTAGCTAAATTACAAAAACTATTCTGGAAGAGCTCTGCAGTAATTTCTGTTCATATCCTTCATGGTATATGTCAAGAAAGGAGAGGCCAATAATCTAGAATGGATGCAAGTTTAATTAAAATCCAAATGATTTCCCTTATTTGTAGTCTACCCTTTCCACTGAAACCTCACGTCATCCTCCCCCCATTCCTAGATGCCATCTCTTTTCTGAGGGGGGAATTTTTGAACACTAGTGATTGAAGTGTCACAGAGAGTAAAAATTTGGGGCAGGGGGAACATACAATCATCCTCAAGTTTAAAAAAAGAAGTGAAATATTGGTAAGGGAGAATTGCCTCAAACCTACCATGGTTAGAATCCTTAGGGCACTGGGATTATACTGCCATCATCCGACAGTTGGTTAAACCCAAATTTTAACATTTTAACCCCAGTGTGCTTTCTGAGTTTAATTATCCCATGGTCACTTTAAAAGTGCATGAGGAACATTTGACTCCTTCCCAGGCTTATTTATTAACTGTTTGGAGTTAGCTAGATTTGGATGCTGGATAGAACCGCCCACATTACTGAAATAACTGAATGCTAGCAAGGGAAAGTAAATTGCCGCTGGCTAAGCTGGGGACGGTTTTTGCAAGTTATGGGCAGTGTTCACTAGAGCAGCAGCTTGGCATCCTGCAATGACCTGAAAAAAGGGTGAGTATAGGAAAAACTCTCTTATTTGTCCCCATCTCTCTACCTCATTTTCCTTGCAAAAAGGCTGTTTTTACTCCTGTGGACTGTTAAGATTTCCTCTGCTCCCTCTCTTAAAACCAGGGAAGCAAACTACTACTACTCAGCCTAGGAAAGCATGAGATGCCCAAGTGACAGCGGGACAAGTGCTCAGTAACTGTGAGCAGCTGCCTGCTTTCCAGTACACTGAAAACAGCCTGTCTTTCTAGGACAAATTTTTATTCATCAGCATAAAACTGAAGCAAGAGAACAAAGTATTTCTCCAGCCTTGCTGTAACTACTTCCCTTTCTTTTCCACGTGTGTTTCGGGTTATTAGAGGAGCCTGTCTCTTTCCTTTTGCTCTCTCAGACTTTCAGAGACAACACTTAATCACATTTTAGCTGGGCTTATTATTCAGGTAGGTCTGCCTGGCTCTGGGTTCTTAGACATAAGAGCATAGAAGCATAATTAATTAGCATAAAACTAAAATGTCCCTTAGAAAAATGTTTATTGGCTACATAAAATAACATTCTGTATATTTCCCCTCAGGTGCTAGAGAGAGCATGTGGAATAAGAAAAATAGAGTAACTCCTTCCCATGGCTATTTGGTGAAAACACACAGTAGACCTGCAATCCACAGCCAATGTTACAACTTAATGCTGTAATTTTATTTTGTCTTCTTTTACATCAGAGAAAAAAAAAAAAAAAAAAAAAAAAGACAGGCTAACCTTCAGGACCTCCCATTAAAAAAACCACATTCTAACACGGTAACTCAAGCTTGAAACAGATGTCAATTTCCAAATCCAAAATTATTATTCTTGCTCTTGCAGTAAAAATTAATTTATTTTAAACACTTTATCCTGTGTAACACCTTCAGTGATTCTGACTTTTGGCTCTTCTTATTCAGCAACAGATGCTCAAGTGACAATTCTCACCAGGCATGCTCCCCAGAATTCAGATTCCCAGCAGTCACATCAGCTATTATGCACATCACCAGCTTGAAAATAAAGCCACACTTCCATCTGGAGCCTGGGGCTGATTGGTAGTAATGCAGATGACAGGCCAGCACAGATTTTAAGTATTTTTCTTGGATATTTAGGATACAGATGTAAGGCATCAAATTGCCATAGGCTTCTTTGTGGTCTGACAAGCTCCCAGTTATGACAATAGCAACTTATTTTCATTTGACTTTTTCAGGATTTTGGGGACTGTTATTACAGAAGCATGGAATCACAGAATGTCAAGGAGTTGGAACAGACCTTGAAGATCATCTAATCTCACCTCCCCTGCCATGGGCAGGGATACCTCCCACTAGACCAAGCTGCTCAAGGCTTTGAATGCTGCCAGGGATGGGGAATCCACCACATCCCTGGGCAACCGCTGCCAGTGTCTAACCACTCTCACAGTAAAGAATTTCTTCTTAATGCTTAACCTAAATTTCTCCTCTTTCAATCTGAACCCATTACCCTTTGTGCTATCACTGCATTTCCGGACAGAATCCCTCTCCAGCTTCCCTTAGGCTCCCTTCAGATACAGGAAAGCTGCTATGAGGTCTGCACACAATCTCCTCTTATCCAAGCTGAGCAGCCCCGATCTCCTCAGTCTGAATTCGTAGGGAAGGTGCCTCAGTGCTCTTTTCAACTTGGTGGCCCTCCTCTGGACGTGCTCCAGCTGTGCTTAGCTGTGGCACATGTACGCGAGGAGGAGATGAAGGATGGACGAGTCTCACTGGCAACACGTTCCGGCGAGCTCCACCTTCCCAAATCTACAAAGCAACGGGGGTGCCCCGCTTTCCCGCAGCATGGAACTGGAATGCGCTGCCGGTCTCTCCCGCAAGTCGGGAAAGCTCCCAGCAGGGGCAGCAGCCTCGGGCGCCTCCCAGCCCGCCATGGCTGCCGCCCCATCCCCGCCCGCCGGGCACCGCCCCCGCCGCACCTGCGCGGAGGCGGGCGCGGGGTAACGCGGGGGCAGCGCTGCGCTCCGCCCCGGGCCCGCCTCCGCCGCCCCGGCCCGGCCCGGCCCTGCCCAGCCCCAGCTCCACCCGGCCGAGCCGCAGCCCGGCGGCCGCACCGAGCCATGGCGAGCGCAGCGGTCCCCGCGCAGCCCCGTGAACCGGAGGCCCCGCAGGAGCGAGGCGCGGCGGCGCCCAGGGAGCCGGAGCCGACGGAGGTGTCAGGCGGGGCCGGGGCGGCGGCGGTGCTGGGAGAGACGGGGCTGGCCGTGGGCTGCTGCATCGCGGCAGCGCTGAGCTGGGAGCGGCCCCTTCGCAGCCTGGGCGGCTTCGTCTGCGCCAACCTGCTCTTCTGGTGAGCCAGCCGAGCCGGGGTGGGCGCCGAGGCCGGGGACGGGACCGCCCCCCGGGATGGGAAAGCCCCCGCCCGGCCATCACCGCCCCGCCCGAGCCGGGCGTCTCCTCCCCCCGCCCCGCGCTGCCCTCAGCGCCCGGGAGGAGCGTTCGCCCCCTGCCCTGCTCTGCCGACCGCCCCTCTCGGGGAGCTGCCCCGCGCCCCAGCCAAGGAGGCTTCTGCTTTTCGCTTCACGGCATCCCTGCCCCCGCCGCCGCTCCGCTCTGGCCATGGCCCTCGCTCTGAGAGCATCTGCCTGGCTGGCTTCTTTCACCGTCGGTGTCTGCCCCAGCCCGCGCACACACGGTCTGCCCCCACAGCCCACAGCAGGATGCGTGATCGTGATGATGATGAGGAGGCTCAGATGGAAGCTGAGCAGGGCGGCTGCAGGACGCCCCGCGGAAAACTCGCGTTTGTCACCGCCGAGATGAGCCGCGGGCCCGCATTTCTGTGCAGAGTTTTGAAACCTGCTGAAATCAGGTCCCGAGCCCATCGGCAGTGCTGTGCTGATGCCATCTGGTCTAGTACTTTAGAGTTCACTTTGGGTATATGTGCTTTTCCAAATTGGTGGCCTACTTAGTGGAGTCTTTGTGAAGTGGGCACAGCCGGAATGTTACTGCAGTGCACCAGTTCACTTTTGGACTAGCTTTTTGTAGTTGGAGACACTTTATTGAATAAACCCCAGAGATTAACATAGGGATGTGTTTATTGTTGTGTTTCTGATGTCTCTTCTGTTAATTTCTGTAGGAATAAAGTTGTCTTGTCGTGAAACTTCTTCAGGGCTTTCCCATGATCTTAGGTTTTGCCAATGCCTATGTTTTTTTGCTTTCTGATCTAAAATGGTGTTTTATGCCTGCTTGATCATGTAGAGTGATTGATAAATTAGTGCCCTGTCTAATAATACTGCAGAGGCTCTTATGACTGAATAGTGTTTCCTCTCCTGTGGGTAGAACTGCCTCCTTTCCTCTTAAGTTAGCAAGAGGTAAACAAGCAGTGCTGTGGATTAATAGCAAACTCTTCTTGGTTCTCTGTAAACCTAACAGTGTGATGTTTAAACATGAAATCCAAGTCATAGAGAGAAAACTTCCTAGAGCTTTGTGCTGCACAAGGAAATCTTTGCAAATATTTTCAAAATAATTTTATCTGTTTTGACCCCAGGAGCAGAGTGTGTGTGACGTCTAATTTAGATTGACTTTTATTATCTGTCTTGGTCTTAGGTATCTGTGGTAAATCCTTTCATTGAGAAAGTTGCATGAGTTTGCTCTCATTTTCTGCATGCTTCAGAGGTCACCTGTTCGTTCAGCCTTTTGGAAGAGTCATAATGCTTTATATTTCTTTTCAATGTGGCTCTGATAAAATTTTCAGCATCTAGCAGAATACGTTTCTATGTCTCAAGGAATAGTAGCTGCTGGGCAACTGTTGGCTATTATTTTGTGAGATTTGATCAAAAGCAAGGTATAAAAGGCCTGAATTATTCAATGCCTGGTAGTCTTACTGGCAAATTGTTATGTGACCAATATTTGAAGTTATTTTATCAAAATTTATAGGTCACTCTACTTTGTTACTTTCAAGGTGAGTTGGAACAGCAAAAGTCAGGGCAGAGATTGCTCAATTTAATTTGGTGGTATTTTACCTCAGAAGGAAGCTCGCTAACCTAGTGCCAGGGAGTTTCAAGAAGTGTAGATGGGCTAAGAGATATGTAGAAGCAGAAATGATGACCAGTAAACTTCTGTGGTTTGAGAGTACCAGGAAAGATCTCGTTAACAAACCTATGAAATCTGACACTTTGAAAATTAAACAGTCATTTAAATCTAAGGTCACATTTCCCTGCTTTGGTATTGGGATTGTGAGTGTTTGCAGCACAGTGTGTTGGCTGCTTCTCCTTTTCCTGTTTGACATCCAGCTGGTCAGCCTGGTTTGTGATGACTCAGTCACTGCTGCTTCAGGACTGGGGACAAGAGTCCACCCTTGCTGCCTGGAAAGTCTCTCCTAGCAGGGCTTTGTGCTGGCTAGAGCCTATAGGTAGAAGGAACATTTCCTAGCTGCGGTTTCACGTGCCTCTTCTTTCTTTGTCGTGTGCCTACAACTATCCCTGCCCCATAGAGGGACTCCAAGTGTATGTGGTCTCTAATCAGGATATCTTGGAGTTGAGAAGTCTGTACTGCTGGATGGGAGACTTCTCCCACTATAGCAGCAACAGCGCTGGTGGAAGAGGGAAAAGGGGAAGTGAGGTTTAATTTTACATTTATTTTTTAATTTTGGAAAAGCAATACCAGGTCCTGCCATCCATTTAATTTTGTTGGGACTGTTTTTCTCAGGGTTAGTTTAGTTCTTCTATGTCTACCCATCAAAATACTTAGCGTATAAACTGTTGAAGTAGGAGCTTCTGAGAGGGAACTGTTTCTCTGGTGTCACAGGATTTATTTTAATATTCCATTGTAGCCTCTTTTGTGTTAAAAATCTCTTAGCCATTGTACTGTATATAAGTGCATTTTTGACAGTTACTGCTCAAATATTGTACTTGTAAGTACAAGAAATTTACTAAATTAATTTCATTCTGATTTCCTTGATTTTTTAAAATATTACTGACAAATAATTGTGGACCTTTTAACAAGAGAGTAATAAAAGCAGACAAATCTGGCTACTGAAAAAGTGTTTTTCAATTACCACATCCATTATTTTTTCACCATTAACAGCTTTAAGCCTCTTGCCCCAAATGAACCTGACTGAAAATCCTTAAAATTAACAAGGGTTATAAATATATATGTAATTTTGCACCTGACTATCTGGAATATTATTTAGATTCTTATGCTGTATAGAGTTTGAAGACGGAAGTCAAAATAACAGTTTTGTTTTGTTTTGTTTTTTGTTCCCCTGTTTTACAGCCTTTGTACTGAAATGTGAGTGATTGGCCTGAGAACAGAGAAACTCTATGCTGGTGCCAGAAGTTCACTCCAGGTGTTCTAAGTGTTAGGCTGTTGACTGATAGCTTTCAGTCTTGGGTTTAATCTTAGCCAAATATTAGCATTCAGTCCTAGATTTTTAAGCTAGTATTCTAGCCTAATTATTATTCTCTGTGTGTATGGAATACAGGGGATAGTGTTAGTTTTTTGTTCTCCCAGTCTGTAATTTTAAATTTCTGCAAGGTCAGAGGAACAAGTTTATTTTCAGTAATTCTGTACTGTTCCATGTGTTTTGTAGTTTGCAGATATCTATTTGAAATATGTATCTTCTATCTGCAGAAAAATGTTTCAAACCTAAGTACATTCATGTCTGCAAAGTCATCCCTATATACACTGGTTGCATCTGTTCACCAATTGCCCAATTTCCTGCTTTCCCTAGGATTTTTTGTGAAGAGAGGTAGCAGAAAGACTAAGATGTAATAGATGTTTTCTCTTCCTGTCTCTTTCTGGAATGAATTTATTGCGTTACCCTGTTTGCTATTCTCTTCGCCAGCCCAAACTCACATTTTTCTTTGAGGATTTTAATATACCTTCTGACCCCAGGAGGTATATTTGCATGTTACTGCAGGTCTGTTCTTAACAATGTTACATGATGTTATTGTACTGGCTCAACAAATTAACTGACCAACTCCGTAAAATATGTCCTTGATTTAGACAGTTGTGCAGGCCTAATTTGCTCTTAAAAATAGTCTTTTGTCACCATCCATACCCATATTTTTTGTTTGTTTGTTTGATCAGTCTCAGACTGAGTGAATATTTCCATTGTCTGAGAGAAACAATCAAGAAAGAAAATAATATTGCTTATATCTGAATTGTCTGTGTGCATTGCATCAGGTAAAGATTGTGTATTTTCCAGACAAAAAGTCTAATTACTCTTTGAATGTTAGTAACAAAACACACATTCAGAATTTAGAGACCTGGTGCGTTTTGTTTTTAAGAGTCCATTTTGTTTTAGGATTTGTTACTGAAGTGTTTCTTTTGTTTTAAAGTATCCAGTTCAGTTTAAGATTTGTTTTTGAAGTGTCTCTTACTTGAAATCTCTGCTTGGCAATGATAAAGTATACCATGAAGAGATTTCAAAGTACTTTTCATTCATTGATTTATTTTTTCAATGTAAGAAAGCAATACTAAACTAAGCATTTCTTTCATGTATTTGCACACAACTTGTAAAGGCTACCACTACTATACCTCGATGGAGAGCTTGCCTATAAAGCAAGATTTCTGCCCATTTAGAGAGCAGGATGCATGCACAATGTATGCTTGCATTTTTATTCTTTGTTACAAGAAAGATACTGACCTTTAAGACATGCAGCAGCCCTGTTTTATATATTTATGGACTGTACATTTTTGTTCACTACTGGCGCTGACTTGGCTATTACTGGTAATGTAATCTGGGGAACTACTACTACTACTTTTGTCTTGGTGACAAAATATCAAATTAAGTGAGAATTGGAATAAAAGAAATCTCTGAAATCAAAACATAAAGAAAAATACATGAAAGTTAAGTGAGTTGAAGTAAGGCAGGGTGTTGATATTCTGAGGCCAGTTTGTAATATCTCGGTCCTTCAGATCACTTAATTAAATTCGTAACATCTTCCAAGTCAGGAGAACACATATGGATTTTTCTTTATAGCACCTACATGGTTTTGAATGTGGGAAATTTTGGTCTTTGGCTGTCTTTGTTACAGGAAATCTTAATCTTAGGATTACTTTCCTGAAATCCAAAGTATCAGGATAGCACACAAGTGAATACTCCTGCCTTAAATTCTAATGAGAGTTTGTCTCTGATCACTCAGGTAGGAATGGTAGAGTAGGTTAAGTATTGACATTATTCTTTTGTAATGATAATACATTCATTATCAGAGAAGAGAAGTAAATTCTGGCACGGACTGCTTTGAAATTCACGGTGCATTCACGTGAACGGTTGCTAGTTTGTTTCTTCTAGTCTGTTAGTTCTAACTTAATTTGCTGATTTGTCAAGTCTTTGTAACTTATTGACATCGAGATTTATTCTATTACACCTAGCTATAGTATAGAAAATTGCTGATATTTCCTTTGCTTCCTAGAAGATAGTATTCCAAAAACACTCTTCCTCAAGGAAAGCTAAAATTCCAACCTCAGCACAAGTTGTGATATAATTTTAGGGTCTACTTTTTTTTACCCAGGGAGTTTCAGGTTTGTGTTCACTTTTCCAATACAAATTATGAAAACTTTTGAAGGCTTTGGAGGTAGAAAAGTAGAACAGAAAATTAAATTAATTTGATTTTGTTAGCAAAAATAATTAAAAGCCATTAACAGCTTTTTAGTGACAGTTTGCATACTTTTGGCTGAGAGATTAGTTTACAGGAATGAAAATTGACATTGTTTAAGAGCCAGATGGTGTTACATAAAAACCTGGACAGTTGACAGCATTTTTCAACCAATAAGGTGAAATCAGGATCAGTCAGGAAAGAAATCAAAGGGGGTAATTGAGGAAAAGCAAGCATTACTAAACAATTTAGGATCAAATCTAGGATGAAAACTTTAAGGAAGGTGGAAATCCAGAACAGAGGAGAATAAAAATTAATTGCAGCATGGTTTATGTTTATTCTGTCTTGCTGAAACATACATGTGCTGTGTCTAGAGCAGTTGTTTGAAGAGAGAAATTTTAATTTCTTTGTGTATTGCTTAAAAATAATGAGACCTTTCAAATAGTAAGTAGAATTTTGAAAACAATGGACGTTTTAGAGGGATATGCTATGCTCCATGGTAGATGTTACAGGACTAATGAGAGCATTAAAGAAAAGGAGATTTAGGGCAGCACGGTAGAGGTGCTACTGCTCAAACTGCTGTTACTGTTGTTGCTGTATGAGAAAATGGGATTAAGATTTCTTCTGTACTTTCCCAGAGCACAGGTTAATTGAGGTCATCTGGGCATTTGTCTGTAAAAACAGAGCAAGCAAGGTTATTTGATGTTATGTGTTTATATCAAAATAATTTTAACTTCCATGGAAATATCATCCCCTGTTTTCACTGATGTACCAGTAGAATTTGATATCACAGTAGACTCAGAAGATATGTAGTTTAGGTCATTTAAACTTTCTCCTCTCAATTGTTTTTTATGTGCCTGTCTGAATGGAACAGGTTGCAGTAACTCTGATCCAAAAGCACAAATATTGAAACATGATTCTAACTGCTGTATTCCTCAAGAGGTTTCCTTGTAAACAGTGTGAGATAATTTTGTAATGTGAAATTATTAACTTACTCCTATTTCCCTATTCACCAATATACTTCCAAATGTACCCATTTATAAGCACATTTATCTTTGGTGATTAAATGCAAAACATTGGAACGATTTTTATAGTTTTTGGTTTTTTTTCTTGGAGACTTATACTATATTTGGCTTTATTTGTACGTATTTTTAAGTTTAAGAGCTGGTTTCTTGAGTTGAGGTAGAGAAAAACACACTATTTGACTTCGTATCCCATGTGTTGAGGTAGCATTGTCTTTGCTTTTGCCCTGAAACCTGTGCACAGACCTTCTGGAGAACTACCCCTTCTACAGATGGCTGTCAAAGTAACTGTAATTTGAATTTCTGGGAGTCTGGTTCTTAGGACAAGAGGTTTATTTATTATTCAGTTCTTTTTTTTTTCCTGCTAAATTCTAGAAGATTTCTAAAGAAAAACTGATTTGGCAGTGCTTTCTGGCAGAATAAATATGATCCTAATCTTTTCAATGAAACCTGACAAATAAGCTCTTTGAACAAAAGGTTGATGGCTGAGTTTTTTTGTCTTAACAAAGAAAAGGTTTTAAAAGTGATGCAGGTTTTAGAATAATAAGCATGCCTTTTCTGCTTGAGGGTTCTTTTTTAAAATTATTTGTTTATTCTTATGTACCTAGTAATAGAATTTTTAGATTTCTGGGTGCTATCCAATGGGACACTCTTTGCTAGCTGGCACATGGGTGACAAATCAGCTGCTTTTCAGTGCTTCATTTCACTCTCTTTGAAATATCTCAAATACCTAAGTTTTTGGATGGAACTCTTATTTAAAGAAAAACTTGAAGTGAAAAATGGTGCTTCTTTCTAATTTATGTCTTTATGGAAGGCTTTTCTCCACTAAATTAGACATTTTTTAATATGCATGTTTTAAGAAGCATTCTATTACAGCATTTCACAGGTTTTCAGCTAAACAGATGTGCGGCTTTCTAAGTTCAAGGTACCCAGAGTGCTGGTGTGCATATTTTAAATTTTAATTAGCAACAGATGTGGAGTAAATGCTTTTGAAGTTATTTTATTCAACAAATTATGTTTTTTTGAAGGATGGGAAGATTTTTTAGACTGAATTTGAGTCTTTGTTCCTTCTAAAATTTTTGACAGCATATATACAGATGAGCTTTTACATGTAATTCCTTCTCTTTGTCACAGAATCTGTTGTACCACTTTTGTGCATTTTTCAGACATACAGGTTGACAGTTAAATGTAATATAAATATAGTAATATTGTACCAAATTCATTTCTATAAAGAGATTCTATCAAAAGAAGTATAATTTTTTTGTATAACTAAAGTGTAACTGCATAACTTACTCTGCCTTAAGTGAAAATCTACACTCTTTGTGTAGGAATTGGGATGGGATTTTTGCACTATAATTCTTGAACAGCTATCAAAATACTTTGGCTCAGACCAGGTATCTTGGTTTCAGCTGAGATGGAATTCTTTTTCTTGCAGGTGCAGTGTTGCAGTGCTGTATTTTGAATTCAGTATGAGAACAAAGTTGATAACAAACTGATGTTTCAGTTGTTGCTGGGCAGTGTTTACCCTAAGTCAAGGAATTTCCAGTTTTCCAGGCTATGCCAGCGAGCAGGTGCACAAGAAGCCAGGAAGGAGTGCAGCCAGGACAGCTGACCCAAGCTGGCCAAAGGGATATTCCAAGCCACAGTGTGTCGTGCCCAGTACACAACCTGTGAGGAGCTGGCCAGGAGCTGCCCATTACTAAACAGGTTGGGCTGAGCACTGATCAGTAGGTGATGAGCAGTGGTTTTGGCAATCACTGGTCTTCCTTGGATTTTATTCCTTCCTTTTTTTGTTATATCACATTTCATTTATTTTTGTTGTTGCACTTATTAACTTTATTTCAATTATTAAAATATTCTTAAGGCCTGGCTTTTACTTCTTTCCATTCTCCTGCTGGCTAGTGTTATATCACAACACCAAGATGTACTGAAGGAACAATAGGAGAAATACTGGATTATTGAGTACTGATTTCCAGTGTTTTGAATAGTCGAGTCTTGGATTTCCATATTTGTAGATTCAGCATTTTGATATTTACAGAGGCTTGAAATGAAAATAATTGATATAGAAGAGCAATTCACGTAAAAGTTGTAAATTTTGTACACATAAAAACCAGGATTCTCAAACCTGCTTTGGGATTGTTTTTCAGTTAGGAGAGTCTAAGCATTAAATTACCTGTAAATAAAATTGAGTTAAATATATATTTTTCTTTCCTGATTAACAGGAGGGCAAACAAAATAGTGATCAGTAAGGGCACAAGCTTTCTGATACTACTTTTACCTTGTTTTTCAAAAATGTTGTTTGGGCAATGTACTTCATTTAGAAGAAAACAAGCCCTCTTCCCCAGAACTCTGCTTGAGACAGTCATCAGCATTTATTGCAACCAGACAGGTGTTGATTTCTCCAGCAGTTAACTGTGGAAGAATGGTCTACATTCAGCTCCAAGCAGGAAACAGTTACCATCAGGAAACAGTTATTACCACATATTTTCCTTACCCAAATGCCTTCAGTGTAGATGTTTGTCTGAAACAGTGTTAGGTAGTCCCCCTGTAAGAACAAAGTATACACAGCTTTGAAATTGGCAGTTCAGTATTCTCAAAATGCACTAGAAATATCTTCTGTCCATAGGGGAGGGCCATGCTTGCTTATCAGTGTCTGATTGGAAGAAGACCAGTTCTATGGAAAGCTCTGGCTGAAGGGTGTCAGTAAATTTTCACCTAAACATTTTATGAGGAAACACTTATGTACCAACCTGTGCTCTTTAGAACTCCACAGAATTACTCTGAAGAGTCTGGCCTCTGGTATTAAGATGTAAATGAGTTTGTGTGACACAGAATTTAAGTCCACAAGTCATTCATGCAGCCAATAAATGTGTCATAAAAACTGATGGTAAAACAAAGCTCCATGCTCACATTTGTGTTATTGACAGCTTTCATTTATTTATGTGATTATCTCTAGAATTCATCTAAAGATAGATGGTTATTAAAAATGTATCTGCTAAGACTTTCCAGAAATAACTAGCATTAGTTGCTGATAGTCTAAATAATTTAATTTTTGAATAAAATGTTTTCTTATGTTTTGTGTTTACAAAGTGCAACTCATTCATTGTTCTAGACTGTGTTGTAAAAAATCCAAAACCTTAACAGCTGAAATGAAAGAATCAAATTAATTTATTTAACATTTGAAACAATTCGGTACTTCTGTGCATTCCCTGTATCTCATGATACAATTAAAAATAGCTTTTGTCATGCCCCATAAGTTTTTATTATGTTTACTGACTGCAATATTGTATGATGTTGTTAACCTTCTAAATTTCTTAGCTGACTCATGACACTTGAATAACTTTGTACAATCCAGTTTGTGCAGTTAATTGTCCTAGGTGCTCTGGGAAAATTCTGGTGCACTGTGAGATACCTACTTTTTGATGCAACAAATTGACAGTATTGACATATGACCATCCCGTACTCTAAAGAACTGGAAGAAGGAGAAGGTGCCTTAGGGTACTTTTCTATCTTTAGGTTCACCATCATGCAGTTGAAGAATTTCTACTTTTAATTGTGGAGGTTGTCAAGCTTTGATTCTTACTTGCACAGCTTAGAATCACTTCATCATTGTATACAGCTTCAGTATAACCAGGCCCAGAAGCAGAAACTGTTGTGCCTTTAAGTTCTAAGGTCAGCATCTTAACAAAAAATATTTGCCAACCACTTCTACTAGCCTAAAATAGTCACAGAATGAAAGTACCATTCAGTCTGGTAGGAGCTTCGTGAGATCTTTAGTATGACTTGCAGCTCAAAATAATATCAGTACTTAATTCAGATCAAATTGCTCAGGCTTTTGTCTTCACAGCTATCAAGGCTGCAAATTCCACAACCTTTGTGGACAGCCACCACTTAATTATCCATTAATATCGTTCCTATTTAATTTTACAAAAATGGGTTCTCGATCTTCCACAGCAGAGTTGAGTGGCAAGCTTGGTCCATCACACTTAAATTCTTCCAACACAGAAGAACAGAGGTTGGAAGGACAGCTGGAGGTCATATAGTCTGGCTTGCTCAATTGTTCTTCCCTTGCAACACATTGCTTGGGTTCTTACACAATTAAGCTTCTGAAAGTCCTACTCCAGAGTGGTCTGCCATCTGCTTAGCACCTCCAGTAGCTCTTTCACTTGAGTGCTCTGGACCAGAAGACATCCTTCCCAGTGCAAGCACTTGCCAGGGCAGGGGGCAGGCCTTCCTTGCAACCTCAAAGCCAGCTGGCTGTAGCCCAGTCCTGGGCACCTCATGACTGGGTTTTTTTGCAGCCCTGCACTACCTACAGCAGAATTTCTTGTCCCCTTGTTGTGCAAGCTGTCCTGTAAACTGCTGAAGTAGTTATCTAGAATGCATAATTCTGTACATTGTTTTAATCTTTGCTTTCTTAAACCCCCTATTCCCCCAAAAAAAACATTCACAAAATACTGCAGAATTTAAGCGAGGAGCAAGTCTTGGTTATGTCTCTAGTAATGGTTTGTATTTCCTTGTCAAAGAAATGAAACAATTTGAACTTCATTCTCTTTTCTTTATTGCTTAAAAAAGAGAGCATGTTCAGTAAGCTTCTCTTACACAGCATTCTTCTACAAGACAGAAAGAGTGCAGCATATGAAGATTTCATTCTGGAGCCTTTTATTTGTCATATGTGAGTGTTTAAATGGGCTGTTCTCTTAAGCATTTATTCATTTTTTGGGGTTTTTTTTTTGTTTGTTTGTTTTGTTTTGTTTAAAGAGGGGGGAAAATGCCCTAACTTTTATTAATAAGCTAAAGTACCACAGAAACTGTTATTATGCCTGCAATGCACAATGTTGATAATTCCTAGAAAAATTCTGAATCCTGACAGTGGTGGTAGAATAATAAGTGATTTTCAGATCCCTGCATCGTTGAACTAATAATTTGATAAACTCATGATAGATATATGCCAAAAAAGTACAAGGGGACCTTATCAGCTTTTCACCAGAAAGGACTTGAAGGACATAGATGTATGACATATGGCTCACGAACAGTTTTTCTAATGTGTTGCTGTGGCATCTGAGGGCTGACACAAGCTGGATGAGTGAATTCACAAGGGACAGTCTTTCTTGCAAACATCACAGTCTCGATAAAGAGCTAGTAATGTTAAAGCATGGGAAGTTCCATCAGAACAAGTCAAAGCTCTCCAAAAAAGTGAAGAGTCCTTGTTTGGTGGCTACATTAGCTGCTTCAACTAGATTACAGTTTTTTTCCTCAAACATTGGAGCAGGGAGACTGCAGTATCAAGTAGATGGAACGACATGACTTGGAAGTATCTTTCAGAGAGGATGCTGCCTTGTTAATCCTTGTTTGCTAATCCTGGTCCGCATTAGTGCAATTGTTTTTAACAGCAGGTGACAGCTGTGATTGCAGTGAAACTAACAGTGTGGTTTAGTTGTGAGCATAAAGTAGGTCAAACATATTCTGTGTGTTTTTTGAAAGACACACTAAGCCTTCTTAGTAAGCATCCAATCTTACCTTGAAAAGTTGTAAGATGTGTGTGTCCGTACATAGTTGTGTATCAGTTTTGGTATTGATGTATGTATTTGACACGAACAAAGAGTGGCCCATGATAATTGCCAAGTCAGGGCATTCTGTGTGATTCTGTAAACGTTCATGCACAAGCATCATGAAGACCCTATAGAATGGACATAGTGCTAAGTCCAGATGATTTGAAGGTCTGCATTTGTTACAAACTTCTGCAGCCCACAAATTAGATGAAGAATTCTTTACTTGTTTTTTTATACAGTATCACATTTCAAACTTAACACACAGTCAAAGATTTTTAATGCTGAGTAGTATTACCAAGAAAAGTAGTAGGACAACATGATGCAAAGCTGTTACAAGTTTTGATTTAATCAGCTGTGATCGGGCTGTCTTGATAAAGGTTGCCATGTAATAATTTTTCTCTACGTTTCTCAGTTGGTTTTCTTGAGCTGGCTGAATTATACAAAGGTGCTGATTCTATACATTTATTTTATAGAGTAGTATTATCATTCAAATTCTCTACAGATATAAAAACCCTTTATTCTTGGATAAAACCTTCAGAATGAGTTTTGTGTTTGCACTGGAATTTATATATTGTCTGTTCAGGGTGATTGGTAAGGTGAGTTTGTTTTAAATGTGAAAATTAGTGACATGGATGTTTTCTTTAATGCAGTCTTTCTTTTTGAGGTTTTCGAAGAATACTGGAACAGTTTGCTACTACAGCAGTGTGTTCTGAGCTTGTTAGATATATTGTGAAGTCAGTTTTCTTTCTAAAAATCTAAGTGTGCTCAAAAGCCTCTAGGCCTCCTGCATTGGCCAGCTTTGCTGCTATTTTCACTCCCCTTCATCCTCTTTCTTGCAGAAAAGCTCTGCAGCAGAAACTCATTGGATGACCAGCTGCCCGGTTTTCAAATTTGAGACGTTTCTTGAAAACATCCTAGCTTTTTATGATTTTGTTTCTGTTGGTATTATCATTTGATCCAGTGCCTTAGACAGTGGCTTCTAACTGGTTTTGGCTAATCTCAACTTTTTAAAATTAATTGCTTTTATTTGGAAAAATTATCTTCTTCTCTACTTCCATTCAGATCTTGGATTTACCAAATGCTCAAAAACAGCTATTAAAATACTTCAGCTTTTTTATTTAGTTAGTTGAATTTTAACTCTTTTTACTTCACACCTTTTTTTTGTGAGTTAGGGTATTAGCCAGTAAAACAGATAGAAGAGCTAATCTTGAAGCACACCTGGATAGAAAAGTCAGCAGTGCATGAGATTATAATTCATACTTTCTGAGTCTAGGTCTGTTTGACTTGACTAGACATGTTCTAAATATTATGTAATTACAAACAAAATTCATGAAAGCTTGTTATGAAGACAAGTTTCAGTGTTATGCTGTGATATAGATTTACCTCATCTTTGTGTTTGAAAGAATAATTTGTATAACAATCTTGCTTAAACATAGATTCTGTAGGAAACAAAAGAAAATTTTAAACTTTTTTTTACGCATTGTGTGAAGACAATTGATTTTAATGAAGCCACAGTTAATTTAAAAGTAGTATTTTCTATGCAATAATTAAAATATTTTGTTTTCTTTGTTTTCTCTGTGCGTAAATAAAAGTGTGGACAAATATCTACCACAAACTCAGTGTTTAGTCTTTGTATCTTTGAATTTCATGCTCAGAGCTCTCAATATTTGCTTCTCATGGAAAGGATGGGGAGAAACTGAATTCAATTATTGCAATCTATTTCTTCCTATTTATTTTCAGTAGTAGTAGCAGCTGTCAGTTTTTGCATGCTCCCAATGAGTTTTAAAGTATTCAACATTTATTTCTTCTTGACATTCTAGGTTTGTTGCATTGACCCCTTGGAGAGTGTATCATCTGACTTCCCTTATAATACTTGGAGTATTAATTTTTCAGATAATGAAGGATTTGGTATTCTCAAAGCTAAAAGGTAAGTGTACTGCTAGAGTTCTGTGCTTAAACACCTGCAATTTGCAACATGCTAATTCATTACTACAGCCAGGTCAATATTACAATTATTTTAAAAGTACCAGCTAGTATTAGAGAGTGGTAGTAGATCTATGGTAGTCTATTGCCATTTTAAATTAAGTTTCGCTATATTTTATAGGAAGTGCATTAGGAGATTTATTTTAGCATTTAGATTAGTGTAATTGTTAGGAGTGGACAGTCATTCTTGTTTCTCAGCTGCTAGGTCTGAAAATGCATTCTTTCTAAAATACTAAGTTTTCCTAAACATTCATACTTCTTCCACCATTAATCATACAATTTTTAGAAATTTTAGGACATCCAATATAAATTGGTGAAATTTGTAAATAGATAGAGAAATTACCTACCCTAGCACAGTTGAAATAAGAAAAAGCAATATTTTCTTTTTCCATTGTATAGCATTTCGGCTCTAGAGTCTTATGTGAATAAAACCGCTTTTGAAAGGGATTTTGAGTTTCTTGGCTGGTCGGGTGTTCTGGAGGGTTTTTTTACAATTCCTGACCTGTCCTTCATTACTATCTTGAAAATTCTTTGACAAAATGATCATCGTAAGTTTTTAATTTGCATTGCCGTGAAGATATTTTTCCCCAATATTTTTATTTTTCGTTTTGTTTATTGTTACATCCCATGCAAAGTGTTTGAAAAACCATCTGAACACAGTGCAAAAGCAAGAAATAGTGTCAGAGAAGCACGGTATTCCTCTTTGAAGTACTAACACATAATTTCTGACTGCTAAAGCCTTTTTTTCCCTGCTAAGTTACAGCAGGTATTTACTACCTTTTCTGAAGGATGATTTATAGGCATTCCCTTTTCTGGGAGTCTTGGTTACCATTCTGTTTCCTGCTTGAGTATTACAAGCCCAGAGGGCAACTTATAAAGCTAAGCAGAATTAGATTTTTTAAGCTCTGTGCTGTATAAATCACCACATTGAATGCCTTACTAGCTGGAAGCAAATGATATAGGTAAACTCACTTGCACCTGTAAATAATATTTTTGTACTGACCAAATCCAGAATGTATCACTCTCATCTTTGAGTGATTATTTAACCATTCATTGTGGAGATGAGTCTAGGAAGACTTCTGTTTCCTGGCTTATAGAATAATTATTTAGTGTAGTAAATTCATTTATTTTAATATTGTCTTTGATGCCTTCGTAGACAAAGTTCAAGAAATGTCAGGCTCTTGAAGTAATACTGTAGGAGTCTTGTGGCAGTAAATATAAATCAATGAAGTGACACTCCAAAAAGCAGAAAAAATTCCTATATAACACATCTGTGTAGCTGCTTCACGCCTCCTGCCAGCCACTAGATGGCAAGACTATTACAGATTCATGAGGAATGTAAAGTGGTTGGCAGTATGTAGAAGTAAAGGGTATGTTGATGTAAAAGTTTTCCATTTATGATTTTTAACTGCATGTTAATGTACAGGAAGCAATTCAAGAAGTTGAATTTGGGATATCTTTATCCTATAGTGTTAGACAAAGATAATATAGCATTACTGTTTGACTGATACAGAGAATTCCTAGGTCACTTTGTCCCAGTTCTGAACATGTTGTATGAATGAAAATTAAAATTCTTTCTGATTTAGTGCATTGTGTTTCATCTTACATTCCTACAATTGCAGGTGCACAGCTTTGGAGGGCCATCACTGGCAAGTAGGTATTTTATTTTTAATGCACGGTTATTTATTACTTTATTTTTTAAAAATTTTTTAGAAGTCTCTTTTCATCTAATAAATTGCTGAATTATTTTGGGTCTGAAAATATTTTCTAAGTTTATTACTGCTTGTTCATAGCTTTTAATAAATTCTTTCTTCTGATTTGAGTTATAGGAAAGTATAGAGTAATAAATCAGAATAGTTCTACAAATGCTTTTTCTTACACTAGGATTATAATGTTTTGTGTTTCTGAAAATGAGTGCTTTCTTTGAAAAGTGGAATAATACTGTGTTGGTCAAGGAGGTAACTTTTAGAATGTCATTATACTAGTCCTGCTGACTGAAAGTAGGTAAGCTTGCTGGGGTTTCTTTTTAAATCAACACAAGTAATTGGTTGTTATAATTGCCAGTAAATATTAATTGATATCCGTATGGATAGAAATTAATACTTCTGAAGCCTGTTGACGTGTCATTGACCTGTCTTAGGCAAATGTTTATGTCACGTATTTAATTTGTGGCAGTTGTCCTGGTTCCAGCCAGGACAAGGTTAATTTTTGCACTAGCCAGAAGGGGCATGGCCAGGACCCAGAGGTTTTCTCTACCACCTCTCCTCATTTTCCAGGGATGGGGGCAGGAGTCCCTGCTAGGTCAAGTAGGGTCAGGTGTGGTTGGGGGTTTACGTATGGCATGTGAATCATTCATCTGCCACATGCACTCTGATATTGTTGCTCTTGCTGTTTGTTGTTCATTCTCATTGCTGTTTCCAATAATTTTTTCTTATTTCAATCCATGATCTTTATCTTTTTTCTCCAGTTCTCCTGTCCAGCCCTCTACAGGGGAAGGGATGATGGGGGAGTGAGCAAACAGTTTGGAGTGGTTTGGAGTGTTTCAGTGGGAACACTGAATTGGGGAACACCATTCCTTAAGCATGGCAGTAGTACAAGCAATGTCTAAAGGTTTTGCAGACAATCCATTTCCAGAAAAAAAAGGTTGCGTATTTAAGGCATTATTCTTCTAAACAGACCACCAGGATTTATTATGTAACTGACATAATTTGAAAGCATATCCACTGGTAAACTATTGACAGTGAAGAAACAGTAATGCAGAGTTAAAAAAGGGAAGATACCAGGTTTTTTTCTCCTTCTAGAGACAGATACCAGTGTCATAGAAATTACAGAAAGCAGTTCAGATGTGCAGCTTCTGTTCAGTTTCATACCTCTAAACTTCCACAGGCATGAAATCTCTTCAGACTTTCCTGTAAGCATGAAATGAAGCAATATGGAATAGATGACAGCTTAGTTCATGAACTGAGCAGAGTAAAATGCATCTTTTACTATAGCTGGTGCTGCTCTGTGTATCTGTGTAGAGTGGCAGTGCTTCAAAAATTTTAGTTGAGAAGTTATTGCTGTGGTAGAGTAGAGTAGTGTGATTTGTGTTTTCTTTCTTCCACCTGTGAATTTACAAAAAATTTACTGTCTTCCGGGGTTTAGAATCTGACTTTACCTGTCTGCTTACATTTGAGAAGAAGAAGGCAAAGGCAGTCAAATTACTTGTGAAGTTGAAAGAAGCATAGGTTTTTAACTGCCTTTTGTTTCCATGAAGAATAATTCTGTAGTCTGATATCTTTCTTTTTTTTTTCTTACTCCTCAGTTCATCAGGTCTCCAAAGCAGAATAGTTGATTTTAATGAAAAGACTATGAATAGTACTTTAAATAACTTGGATTCAGGTTTTCAGTTGTTCAGAATCCTGGACTTGATTTGCTGTTCTGTGGGGAGACAATGCAGAGAGTGGAAAAGAGAATTTGATGAGCTCACCATAGCTCATGCCCTTGGGTAATATAATACAAGCATTGTATGTGTCCATCTAGCCCAAACATGTGCTCTCTGAAGGGATCCAGCCAGGAGAAACACAACCTCTGGTAATGTCCTGCGTTAAAGCAGATGAGTTTGCAAGGTTCTCCTATTGTCCTTTCCCTGCAGCTGCCATTTGAACCTTACCCCCACCACACCCCCTCAAGCTGTTCTAGGTGAGTTAGTCTTACTGCTTTTGTTTTTACAAACTGCTGTTGTTGGCAACGTCCTGTAGTACACAGATCCACAGCTGAACCACGTGCTTTGTGAACAGTCTTCTGTTTGTTTACTGCTCTATAATAACTTGTAAGCTCTTCCTACATTTTTTCTTGTTTGAAGAAATACTGAGCAATTACTCTCTATTAGTATTCTCCAGCAAACTGTGACTTTTATAAACTTCTGTCCTGTCCTGTTACTTTTCAGTTCATGACTGCTTAATTGTTCTCAAAATAGAGGTTTTCTGAGTTTTGATGTCTTCATTGCACTTTTCTGCACTTTTCTTCCATATCTGTGCTCCTTTATGTTGGGGGGACAGAATTACAAACAGCATTCAGTATTCAGGGAGACTCTTAGATTATATGTTGTCCCACTCGTCTTTTCATGAGAAATCCCAGTATGTGACTGGGATTTTTTTAACGTCTACTGATCTGTGAAATGATGTTTTCATGGATATATAATCACTTAAAGGTAATGTCCTAGTAAAGTAGTAGTAGTAGTAGTAGTAGTAGTAGTAGTAGTAAAGGTCAGCCTAAAGCCCATGTTAAAAGTTTTTTGGGTTTTTTTTCTCTTTGAATTTCTTTACATTTCATCTGCCTTTTTGTAAGAAATCATGTGATACTTGATTAAATTTTGCTGTTCTTTGCAACTGGTCTCTGTCTTTACCAGAATAATTCCTCTCATTTCTCATGGCTTCTCAGGCTCCGTAAAAGCATTTAATAAGAGACCCTGTTGAAAGCCTTCTCAGAAATCCAGGTGCTTTTTATGCACATCAGTGTTCATCTAAAAGCAGGTTCACTTTTTGAAAGGACAGAAGGTTTGTGATACGATGTCCTTTACAGCTTGCATTAGGACAGGCATGCATGTCCTTTGTTAGTTTTCCTGACAGTTTGCACAGAGCAGAGATGAGTGTTTAGTGGTTTGCAATTCTCTGGCTCTTGTGTACCTTCCCTAAAAATAGATATTGCTTTAGACACTTCACAGTGCTCTGCCTTAAGGCAGCTTTAAGAGACACCATTTAAGATAAATGAAATTTCAACGGTTGCACCCAACCTTTCATTTTTATCTTTTATACATTCACATAAAGACTTTGCATTCGTTTGCACTGTGGGTGGGTTTTTCTTTTTCTGAATGCTACTATAAGTGTGCCTGTTGATTTTGTTGAAATTGAAAGAACTTCTGTAAGATGTTGAGGCTGGGTGCATGGTTCCTTTTTATTTTACTCAAAATTGGATATGAAAAACTGTTTTCATGTTATCATATACGAGCAAGACATGCCAAGTGTATCCCCACATCCAGCAGAGAATCACCTGCTCTTAAGTAGCTTACTGAGAAAAAATGTGGTAAATCTGTGATACTTGCAGTGAGAGACAATGCCTATTCTAATAAATATCTGTTCTAATAAATGTGTGCATGCTTTTTCCTTGGCATCATGGCCCTAGAGCCCTGAATTCATAGTTTGTAACTGCCTAAGGACCAGGCAGAATGGCTGTGAGCAGGCAGGAAAGGATTTCTGGTCTGTACCAACTTTGAAACTCCTTTGGATTGTTTTGGCAAGTGCTAGTTGTCATCTGCCAGAAATGTTCTACGAACTATTTTAATGGTTTAACTGCAGAACTGACCAATTCTAGTGCCTGACAGAATTGCCACACACAGTTTGGTTTATCAAAACTAATGTAGATGGAAAGTACCAAAAATTATCTGAACAGACTCATTTCCTGCCCTACCTTTTTGTTATGTGATTCTGGTTTTGAAAATTAGTATCAGTCAGTCATGTCACAGTAGGATGTTTCATAAATGGCGGCACTGATTTCTGGTGAGTTTTATAGTGAAATGATAAACTTCTGGTAGTTGGAGGGTGAATTACCAACTGTGACTGTCCTGAAACTTGCATTTTTTCAACACTCATGTGCATAGTGTATTTCGTCTGCTGCATGTTCATTCCAAGTGTCAGAGATTGAAGTACTTCTATGAAAATGCTGTTAATTTGTGGCACTTGTTTCTGGTCCTTCTTCATCTTTGTTGAGCAATGCTGACTAGTCAAAGCAAGCATAGCCTCACTTTTTTCATTGCTATAACTTAAATATAGAATGCTTGTTGTCTCACATGTAAAATGTGTCTGTGTAAGACCTGTGATTGTATTTCTAATGGAGTAATTTAGTACTATTTTAAGTTAAGAATTTCAAACTGAAGATAAGCTGAACCTTCCTTAGGGAAGGTAGCACTGTAGCACCTTTTTTCCCTAAACCGGTTCTGTTTTTGAACAACTGCTGTACTGGTGTCTTGCCTTTTTTAAAAAATGGGTGACAGCTGTTAAGGGAGCCTGGAAAAGATCACTTGTTAAGTTACTTTTCCTCATTATAAAGCTGTTTTATTTCTTCCTATCCTAGTGAAATTTCTTTGAACTCTGGTGCTTCTCTAGTGAGTAGATGTATTAGAATATCCACAGGAATTGTAGCACACATTCATTTCTTGAGTGATCAAACTTAAGAACATCAAGTTAATATTAACGCAAAATTATTATTTTATAGCAAGCCTAAAATTACCCCTAGTTGCAGCCTGAGAAGGGACTAAGCTGCAGTCCTTTTAAATGGCCATCAGAGAGTGACTGGAGAGAATAATCCAGAAAGAAAGGAGTTAATGCTCTGAGGACCAGCAGCTCGGCATCGCTTGTTTTCATTCCCCTGTTTTATCATTTTGTCAAATCAAAGCTGCTGGCTTCTGGGAGGAGCCTTGCCTGACCAGTCGTAGTGTTAAGTTCCCTGCTGCACTTATGGCTGCTTCAGTCACACAGACTGCAGCAGGAATGTAGTACTTAGTACTGATGCCTTGGGTTCTAGCTTTTATATTTTTCAGAATATCTGCTGCTTAGTGTGTAACTCTGAAATTCATATTAGGTGTTAGTAAGGTCTCTTCACAGGGTAGTTGGACAAAACAGTTCCTTTCTAGCTAGAGAATCAACCGGTAACCAAAAAGTAGAAACAATGTTAAGGAAAGGGGGCAAGCCAGGGGGCTGGTACTTCATAGCCTGGGCTGTGGTTGGACAATTGACCCCAATATGTAGATGAACCAAAACTTGGAATCCATCTTGGATTTGATTTGGGTGTAGCCCCAGCCAGGCTCTTGCACTGTCCAAGGTGTATCCTTTCAATAAATACCTATTTTATTCTGTTTGCTCTGCCTTGTCTCTATTCCAGGTCAGCCTTTCCAGGCAACACAATATTATTATACATTGAATGTTTTGGATGCAATCCTTTGGGCTATGAAAATAAATCCTGCAGGGCTTCTCCTGGCCTTGTAGGTTGAAAGAAAGATTTTTTTATTCCCAAAGCACATGTTCTCCTCTGCTCGCAAGAGGAAGGAAAAATAACCAGTGCAGCACCATAAACAGCATGTCTCATCTACTGCTACTCATATGATCATGTCAATGAAGATTTGGAATTCCATAAGAAGAAACAGTAACATTTACAAAAGAAAAAGGACACTTCTTGGTCAGAGCTTTTAACTGCAAGCTGTCTTTACTGAAGCACTTCAGGACTTGATGTTGAAAACCATGGGTTAATATTGAAGCACTCTTGAAGCTCGGTAGTTAGCTAGCTGGGATATTTCTGAAATAATAGCCTTCATTGATAGAAGGTTACAAACAGACACACAGAGGTTATTTTCTAAGCCCAGCACATTCCTCTTCCTCACCACCTCTCTCCTCCAGTCCCTTCTTTGTGGATTCTTTTTAAGAGCATTAGCTGTGATGATACTTGTGGACTCCCAGAGCCTGCCCACTTCTAGGTGAGCGTTATTGTTTGTTAAGTAACAGCATCCATTACTGGGTCAGCTGATGTTACAGATCAGCTTCAAATTCAGGTTGTAGCTTTTTCAGACCTGAATTCATCTTTTGAACTACACTGATTTCACACTTGCATCAGCCCAGCTCATAGACATTTGTATGCATTACAATGGTCAGTGTGTTCTGAACAACAGTATTCTGTGCTAGCACCATTCAGAGCTTGACAGACTTCATGTAATGTGTGGCTGTTGGGCTTTCTCCAAGAAGAAAAAAAAATTTTTTGAACCTAATCATAATTCCATACTGCACTTGTGAAAAATTATTCCTAATTTATCACTGAGAGCAATGAAAAAACCTCTTCTCATGTTATCCCTAAATATAAATGAGATAATTGACCTTTTCATCTAATCAGCATGCTTTGTTTATTATATCGGAGGCTTTACATACCTCTGATTTGCATATGTTTTGCCTGCTGGGTTTGCTTAAGACAATCTGCAAGTCATGTGCTTAAATATTTCTGACGTAGTCTGTTTAGTCTAATTTCATGATCAACGAAGAAAGATTTGAAATACTTAATGAGATGTATATCCTGATTTATCTCTTCCCAAACAAATGTCTCTAGGCTGGTCAGGTATACTGTGTCTTAATGGTGACTGTTTCCCTTGATTATATTAAGGAAACCTAGGGTGATGAGACAATGAGGGCATTTACAGCCCTTATGTCATTGCTTGCTGTTGATCTGAAGGCCTGTGTGTTTCGGAGATGCCATTGACTCCTTCAGGGTGTTGCAAAGATATTTCTTTGCAGACAAGTGGAATAGGAAATAAGAGGTCTTCTTCCATTAGGAACTCCAACAAGATCAAGGCTGTAGCAGAAGTGTTCCTGTTTCACACTTGTTAATCCATTTCCTTGATGTTATAGATAGGAACAAATGTAATATAAGCCAGTGGTAGTCATGTGGGCCAGTCAGTACCAAAACATGGCTCCATCAGTTCCAGTTTCTGTTGCGCAGTCTCTTTGTCTTGTTTTGGTCATCCAGACAGGATCCATTCCTTACAGGCCCTGCACAACTACACAGTCTGGTTACAGACTGAAGAAAATACTTCCTGTGGACCTACAGCAAGGCAGAGGGCAGAATATAGTCTAACAGTTAAACAGATGCAAATAGGCTCCAGAGAGCAAATATTTGCTTCTTCAGTTATTTCAATGTAATCTGAAGGCATCTGGAGTACTCAAAGACTTCCAGCCCTGGTATTTCATAGTGGTTACTGTTCTGTTCATTTCGGCTCATATATTCATATGAGGTTGTGTTAGGAGATATATATGGCAGGATAACATACCTCAAACAATTCTGCTTCAACTAAGGTTCCCCCAAATGTTCTTAGTGTATAAAAGCTGTTGCAGTCCTTCAGGAACTGGATGCATACTTTTGGAAAGCAAATGGAAATTGAGTTTTATTTGCAGCCTAAACCTGTACTTTTTCAGTAGCCTGTACTGTTCAAATACCAGATTGTAATTGTCCTTTGTTTTATATAAAATGTGTTGCCACAACTCAGGCAGCAATATGTGTGGTGTGGCTTTTTCTTAAGGTACTTTACACATAAATGATCAAACCTAATGCAGATTGCAGAAAGATTTGTCTACATTGCAAAAACCTCTCAATGCTTCAATTTTTTTTTTTTTTTTTTAATACTGTGTGACCTTAAGGGCAGAAACAAAGGACCAGCAGAATTGTACAGGGGCTGCTTTAACTGTTTTTATACAAGGCTATATTCTAACCCAGTTATGTTTACAGAAGCTGTCATTATTTGTGTGTTAGTATCTGCATTGCACTGACAATGATGCTCAAACTGGGCAACATCAATAAACACTTATATTCAACATAGTATTATGTAAAAGTCATGACTTTTCCTATATATGGTAAACGTCTTGTAAATGCACCTCAGGCATAGGTTTTTTTTCTAAGACTTGTAAATAACTCAAGTAGTAACATTCTCCTTTTCCGCTGCACTGCTTTTCTAATAAATTGTTTCCCATTTTGTGTTTATGCACTTGGCTTGTCAAATACAGTGTGTCCCTAATGAGTTAAGGCAGTTGATTTTCTGCCATTTCCCAGTCTGAGCTCCTATATATTTTGAACCCTGATTCTGTCCTTTCAGTGTCTGCCACTCCTCCTGGGGTATTGCAACTCACTCATCTGAAGGATTAAGGCAAATACTGAATGAAAATGTTAAGGACATACCAGTCTCGTATAACAAGGCACTTGTTATACCCTGTCCTTGCCCTTTGGTATAGCTTTTCAGTTAAATGTGAAGTTATGGGAATTGCATATATGCTGTATTTTTGTAGTTTGTTTTTAAGTGTCATAAAGCAGATTTCAAAAGCATTGTAGCAGTTGAGATGTATGCTTTCATCTTTTCTTCAGGACAAGCTGTGTACTTTTAAAAAAGAAATGTGCCTTCTTTTTACTCTTTTGGATACTGATAATCCTCCTTGACTGCTTTAACAGCTTCTTAGCTTTGTTACTAATTTGCTCAGTATCTTTATAATATCCAAGTGAGAGCAATAGATCTAAAATTGCTTGTATAGCCTTTTTTTTTCTCTAGTTTTACTTCATAAACTGTAATTCCTAGAGAAATATATTACTCTACTTATTTGTAGATTGGCTAGTTGAAATCAAAATTATTCAGAATTATTTTAAACTTTTAGTTCTATTTATAGAGCTCTGAAAGCATTCTATGTTGTTTATTTTGGGGATCCAGTACTGAGATACTAAGGAATCATTCGTAAGACTTCTGTAGTGTATCTCTGGGAAATTTTTTTCTTCTGTTCTGGTAACAGAAGTGTTCTTATACAAATATTTAATTAAAATTTTGAGATTCAAAAGAATACCTAATATAGTCTTATCTGACAGTTGTTTTTCGGTCTTGCTAATCTCACAAACAGGTGATTTCAGTTATAATTTCTAAGCATATAGTTTGAAAGCATTTTTGGGGGTGTGTGCTTGTGTGTGTGTTCTGTTTGTATCTTCTTAGGGATAAACAAATATTCTTCCTTTATTGAGCCAGTAGGATTAATTTCATGAAAGAACTCAAGGCAATTCCCATGGAGGTTTCAAAAGATCCTTATACCTAGTATTGTGGTTGGACTGGATGATCTTTGAAAGCCTTTGCCAACCTAAATGATTCTAATGATTTCACCAGTTTGCCTCCATGCTGGGAAAAAAAGTTTATATGGGTGTTGTGAGATGTGTATTTTACTATACTTAAATAAGTTTTAAATAATGTATTTTCACAACTATAAGCGTACTGAAAATCCTAAAATTTGATCAAAACCCAGAAGTGCGTTATAATCCGGTGCGCCTTATATATAAACCTTGAGTATTGAAGGGATCTCAAAACGATTTCTGTTTCACATTGTGCAGCAACAAACATGAAGCTCGCAATGGAATGACCGCGAGCAGGCACGCACACATCCCTCGGGTGCGTCCCTCCCAATTTTACGGTAAAAATTGCGAAAGTTGCGCGCGGATCAATATAGCAAAAAAAAAAAAATGTGCGCCTTATAATCCTGTGTGCCTTGCATATGAAAATATATGAAAATACATGAAAATATATGAAAATTTCCCGTTAACTGATACTGCACCTTATAATCCGGTGTGCCTTATGGTCATGAAAATACGGTACTTCTTTTTTAAATTTTTAAAATTTTGTAATACTTTGTTCAAGTGAAGTCTCTGCATTCATGATTAAATGTGTAAAAGTGCAGTCTGTGCAAACTGCAAGGTGTGCTGCATCCTGTGCAAAAGTAGCTCAGTAATTAATTTCCTTTGTTACACATTGGTAAAAATTAAATGCTGTACTCAGTTGGAAATGTGGTCAATAGTCTGTAGTGATGGGAGGATAGATATACAGCCTTTGTTCATCATCCGTTATTTAAGCATAGTACATTTTTCCTTCAGCAATTTTCAACATATAGTAAAGCCAGCTCTATTCCATCTTTGATATTTTGAAGTATAGAGCTGCACTCACTGTTCAGTTATTTGTGAGAGCTTTTGTTCTGGATCCACTTTGTCTAAAATGCAGTTCTGGTAAAGGCGTCTGTGAGTGCAGCCAGGTGGATTTGCCTGTTGTGAACAACCTAAGAGCTGCTAATTCTGAGCTGACCCAGTCCTGACATGCTCACTGGCATGTCATGTGCCACCCGTGTTGTCATCACTGGGGAAAAAAATGCAACTTCCCCACTGCTGCCTGCTGTCATCTCAACTTTCTCATGTCTTTTTTTTTTTTTTGTCACTGTGTTTATTTTAATGGTTGAATGTTTATTTTGATCACAGCACTAACCAAACATTAGGTAGAAAATATGTAGAATTGAAGGCATTTGGTTTTTTTTTTTAGATCAGCCTTTTTCTAGCATTTTGAAAATAAAAGAACTTCTTAAAACTGATGGAGTTTAAAGCCAAGTTATAAAGCAAATACAGAAAATTGCAGTAAATACTCAGTAAGGAGTGCTTAGATCTACTCTTCCGTCTTAGACAAGAGCAAGAATGGCAGATGCTGCATTTGAATTTGCAGACTTGGACAATGTGGTCACCTGCAGCTTGGCAAGTTTTCCCAGCTTTCAGAAAGGGAGTTTGGAGGTATCCTTCACTTTTTAATACTTTCATATTTCTTACTTATACAGCAATATTGACACCAGCATTTTTTACCAACCGAGCTAAAGTTTTAAAAATCTTAATTACAGGGAAAACAAACCATACTCTCTTCTGTTTTGAGATGTGGGCCACATTTTGGTCATACAATGAAAGATACAAGCTTTTTTTAAAATACTTGCCTATCCCATCTTCATGGGTAGACTTAAGTCTGTGAACATCTCTGCAGAGAAAATCTATCTGAAAAACTGCAGAGGAATTGTGCTGGTACCACCCATCTCAGATTATTTTTTCTGTTTTCAGGGACCCCTTGTGAAGTAAACAATTAGTCTTGTTGTGGAGTGCAACACCCCCACAGAGAGTATCAAATGAATTAAAAGGGCAGTGTCTGATTACCTCCTGAATCTAATGAAATGTGTTCTGGCTGTTCTTGAGCAGGTCAGCTTTTTCATGTTAACCACAGCATCTTTTATTCTTTCCCTTTTTTTTTTCCAAAGCTGCTTGGAAATTGTCTGGCAAGCACACTTACATATTGTTGTCGATTCTGAATATTACTGCACTTTCAGTGTAAATACTTTGCTTTGGGTTTTTGTTTGGTTTGGTATTTTTATTTGTTTCTATTTAAACATTGTTATTATAAATAGAATGCTTCAGTGGCAGGGTGTAGAAGGATACACTCTTAATTTGGCTGCCAGCCTAAATAGCATTACAGGAAAACCTGTTCAGGGATGTGATTGATGGGTATTTTGTCAATAAGAAAGTGAAACTTGGAATCAAGTGTATGTGGTAGAAAGTGGCAAAGACCCCTCATACCTTAAATAAAGATTCTTCCATTTGAAGGATCCAAGAGGCTTGGACACAATCTTACAAAATGTCAGCCAAAAAGTAATGTCGTGTACTTAAATTCATGTGTTGAACCTACTAGGCTCAAGTAACAAGAGCTGCCTCTTGAAGGGTGGCAACAGCCTTCCCAACCAGCTCAGACAGAGAAAGGAGATGACTTGGATTCACTCACATCATTTTGAACAGAACAACTGGTCACTGCCTCCATCAGGTCTCATCCCAAATATCTATCCCTAATCCATAAAGATTTATGAACAAGTATTCCATATACTGGGATTTTCTAATTTTTGGTGGGAATCCATGTGCCTTGCAATTTGTAGTTGTGACTATGTAGAAATGGCTTCATATCAATCCAGTAGAACTGACACTAAATTACTGACCGGAGTGCAATCTTTAATTATTTTCAAGTGGAGATACTGTATTCCAAAGCTTTGCAGACAGCACAAACTGGAAGAAGTCAATTCCTTGTAAAGGACATCTGTTTTCTAGGGCAACTTTCTGAGTCAGCAAGGCTATCTCTTCTAGTTCCGACACTTCAAAGAGCTTAGGCAGACATAGTAAGATGTCTAGACAGACCTTAGCTGCACACTGTTGTAGGTTTGAATTGGTTAATAGGCCAGAATAAAGAGAACAGAAATCTTACATACAGTTGAAACATCCTCTTTGTACATTTACACCATAAAATAACTATTGCCTAGTCCTGAGGCAGCCAGTGTGATTGTCACAGAGCTGGTGGATATGTTTGCCTACCTCAGAGATTTGTTTTGGCTGCAAATGTAATGTTGCTATTTTTCACATTTTTTAATGTATTTTAAAATGGACATTATTCTAGAATTAGGTGGATTACATCAAATTAGTGCCTAAACTAGCACAATATTGTTGCAACAAGTACCAGACAGATCATAAGTAAAGGATGACTGCTTTTTTGATGAATGTAAGAGTGTGAATGGAATGACAGACCCCAAATTGCTCATCAGGAGAGAAGCTGACAAAGCTGACCTTTTCTAAGGGTATAGAGTAAATTTAAGTGAAAAGAATAATATTTAAATGGTCATGTCCTGTGTGCTATGTTTGTTCAATTGCACATGTAATATTTTTGCCATCGGTGTTTTTATTCTATTCTTACCACTTTCCATTTTAACAGTTGAACAACTGTGAGAGATAACTTGCAATCCTAAAGTCATTTGACTTGTCATCTTAAAGGGTATTTATAAACTATAGCGTTCAGGGAGCCCCCAGTGTTACCTTAAATAGAGAGACTCTTTTTAGCATTAAGAAGAAAATTGGACTATTTCATTTTGGAATGGCTTTTCTTAAATGTGAGTCTAATGATGGTTGATTAAAAACTCCATAAAAATGAGTAGCAAGCTAAGTAATATTCTGTATTTTTATATTATCGCTAAAACTGCATGAAAAGCAAATGGAATGCTAAACATATGAAAAATATGATTTTCACCTGCAAGTGCAAGTAGCTTTCATCCTCTTCTAGCATTGGCCTATAGCCTGTTTCCTGTAGGCAGAAATGTTGCTATTTTATTTTTTTGAGAAGAGTAGGGTTTGTTCCACACAAACAACTAAAAAAAAAAAGTGCTGGTCTCTCAACAGCCTATTGAGTTAATTTCTGTCAAAGTCAAAACAATTTTTAAAGAATAATGGATCTCTAAGGGTAATAAAGAAAGTGAAGCAAGCAACTTTGATTAATTTGAGAACTTGATAGAAGAAGCAAGAAACATTTGTGATCAATGAAACAAGGTATTTAGAAATATATACTAGTTACTGACATGGAGGGAAGAGGACATCCTTGCACAGAGTATTTAGAATGGTGATTGTCAAGAGATGATCACAAGAAGTAGATTAGTCAGGTACTTTCTATAGTAGTCAGGTTTTGACCTTTAATTGCATCTGGTTTGCCAAATGCAAGCATTAGATTACAAAACGCATGATGGGAATTATTTATAGGGGACACAAGAACATATAGTTGTAGTGGGGGGGATGGGGTTTGTTGGTCTTTTTAATGCTGCAGATGTCTGGGTGGTTGTAACATGTGAGGGTGTGCTTCCCAGCCCAGCATCTGATTAGTCACTAATTTAGTAAGGAATGTCCTGGCACAGTTTTGTTCAAGCATGTGAGCCTATCAGCAGAATAACATATTATATTCTTTTAGGGATTTCAACATACAGTTGAGTAAAACAACTCAGCTGTTTTGAAACAAACTTCATAGTATTCCTTCCAAGTCTCATTTTCTTCTCTTATTTCTTATTGACAGAAGAGATGTTGCATGTTTACTTACTAAAATATATTTCATGCTTTAAACATTTTTAATTAATATTCAAAATGGTTTAGAGTCTAAATAAGACCAAAGATAAATTCTAGACAGCTGTAAGTATTTTATTTTTACACTAAGGGAAATAGAGAGTAACATATGCTCATATTCTGCATGTTCTGCCATTTTCCACACTCAATGAATATAGATGATCAAGCATATTAAGGTGACCAGTTTAATTAAAATTTTCAGAAATAAATATTTGCTGCAGTGCAAAACCACTCATTGTCCCAAGTCAACCTGTATGTTATGGCCACAGCGCCATATGACACACATTTCCTTTCCCTAGCTTAGATTTTCCCTAGCTCCTCTTTCAGAAGTTCAGCCTTTTTTTACCGAGTGCTTGGATTAGGAGTATGATTAATAGGTCACTGATGCAGTTGTGGCCATGGAGGTTACTGCAGGTCAGCTAATAGCAAGAGGTAATGCTTAAGAGAATTTCACAGTGAATAAAAAAAAATCTGCTAGTTGTGCTGGAACTATTCAGACAAATGTACTCATAAGTGATTTGAAAGGGCAGTGAATAGTGGGATGGCCAGGTACCAAATCATTCAAGAAAATTAGAACAAGGACCAACTATGAAGAATTTCAGAAGATCCTTACAGGATACTTTCTCAGTAAAATAGCTTCTGAAATTCAGTGTAGATAATTGTAAAGTTATGCAGAAATACCAGTACTAAATTCACATATAAAATAATAGTGTCTGAAGGTGACTGTAACCACTCATGAATAAGGTGTGGTCTCACAAAACCAGCATTGATTACCAGACTATATCTACTGTTAAGGATCAGTAAAAAGGACATGCAGGGTAAAAGCAATGACAGTCACATGCTACTCTCGTAAATCTGTTTTATGTCCAAATCCTGAATACTCTGTGTGGGACTGATCTGCTACTCTCCAGGATATGGAGAAAAAATAATCCAGAGCGCAGCAACAAGGTAGATCAAATACACAGAACTATTTCCTTATGAAGAACAAGTAAATGAAGTAGGACTTTTGAAAAGAGAAAATGAATAATTAAAGAGAAATAAAATAGAGGTCTCTCAAAATACCACATGAAACATGCCTTCTCTCACACACTTTTGGAATGAGGAGGCATCAAAATAGCAGACAGAAAGCTATCTTTTTCTTTCCTTTTCCTTTCCTTTTCCAAAAAGGTTTCCTTTTCGCTAAAGGAAAAATAAAAATATGTAATAAGTTTCAGAAATCCTTGACACATGATGGTTGTGAATATTAGAACTATAGATGGATTTTAAATATAAATTACAGGACAGGTTTTTTTTAAAGAAAATTGCTTGAAAGCTTTTAAATAAAACATCACCACCTCTGACTTTGGAAGTCCCCGAGCCGCAGATTGTTGGAAGCTCTGTTGTATTTTGCAGAGCTATCATTATATATTATCCGATATTTTTATTCTGTTGCTTAGGTATCCCCAAGTATTCAGTTTTGGCAAGCATTACAGATAGGGCACAAAGATGGGTCTTTGGCAGACCCAGTCTAGCTGGTCTTGGTAAAGCATTAACTTTTTATTCAGCTAAGTGACACAGTAAGACTGAGATAAATATAGCTATTTATGTCTGCATTTGTATATAAATTGTATATAAATGTTAAACTCTGAGAAATCCGAGAAGGGCACGTGAGATTGCTGTTGCTCAATTTTAGATGGAGTGTCTGTTGCTACTAGCACATTCCAAGGATGTTGCAAGGTCAGCGTGTACCTTAACATTCCGCTTTTATGCATTTAGGCATGAGATCAGAGTAATATAATTAATCAGAGCAACAATATCTGAGGTTTGTATGCCTGATCTTTAAAAAAATACTGTTCTAAATACTTGTAGTTTGCCTTAGAATACAAACTGAGATGTGTCTGAACAATTACTGTATGAAGTTCTGATGTACTACGGGAACAAGCTGTTTCCATTGTGCTTACCAAAAGTAGACAATTTTCTTAGAATGTGTACCTTGACAACTTCTGCCCTAACTGGTAAGCTGAAGCAGATATTTTTTATTATAATTTAAGTCTCAAACTATAGGAATTCAGCTAGAAACTCAATATGATGATAAACAGAAATTTCTGAAAATGACACATAAGTAGAACCTTTTCGTTAAAGTTTAAATACTTTGCTCAAAATCCTTGCAGATGTACCTTGAAAAATACTTATTTCCTCAATCAGTAATCAAACACAAAACAAACTGAAGAGGCTTTTTTTTGGTAATAAATAATTTTAGCAGATGGAAGTTAGTCTTTTGGGGCTTTCTTAGTTAGTAAAAGGAGGTGAAAAGCTCTGCAGGTTACCTGAAAAATTATGTATTTAAAGTGCTCTGAATGTTTTCCAAATAAATTGGTTTTGGACTTAGGGTTTTTTTGGTAGATTTGTTTTCCTTTGGGTTTAGGTGGTTTAGGGGTGTTTTTGTGTGTGTGGTTGTGTGTGGGTTTGTTGGGTTTTTTAACATGAAATAAACATCTCACTGAATTATAGTAAAAGTCTGAGTGGAGAGGGTTTTTGCTACCCTACTACTTCCCTTCTTTATAGGAACATCTATATGAATAGCCAGGAAGAGGGGTTCAGTGATCTTTATTCAAGATTCTAAAGGAAACTGCAAAAGCTGTGATAAAATATTGTGTGTTTTACAGATTTATATAGATATGTACAAATTTATATGTAAGTAACTTCTAAATTGACAGCTTAATTTTTCAGTCTTCTAGCAGTGAATTTTACTTTTAAATCTATTCCATACCGCTTAATAAAATTATTTTTTATACATCTTTTGATGTCCATTTAAAAATGAGGGAAAAGGAAGTTTTAGCAATGACAGGAGCAGCTGTCATGCTGTTCAATACAAATGGTCTGTACCTGTGCTCTAAGTCGCCTTATGAAATGCACTGAATTTAAATAGAAGTTAACAGTAAAGGAGTAGGGAATAGCAAATTTGTCTTTGGGACAAAAGACTAGCTAGCTGAAGTTGGTTTTGTCTTCCCAGCAGTCGTGTCAGCCCCTCAGCAGAACTCTCTGCTGAGGGTGAAGGTTATCGGGCGTCTTCCCTTCTGGCTGAGTGCTCTGGCAGCTCTTGCCTGGCCAGCTCAGGGGATTCCTCTCAGTCACAACTCAGCAGGTGCCCTTGCTGACAAACGGGTTAAGCTGCAGGCCCTCATTGATCATCATCCCTCTTCTGAGCCCTTCTTGACTTCTGCTAGCCCAGGCGCCATGTGACTGTAGTTTTTTGGGGGTAGGTGTGTTTGCAGGAGAGCGCTCTCTTGCAGAGAGGTCTCTCTTGCAGTCTCAGCTGCCTCTTTGCCTCCGTGGAGCTGTGTGGTGTTGGCCTCCCATTGCTTTGAATTTGCAGATGTTTCACAGAGAGCTGGATATTAAAAGAGCAGAATGGTTGGGTTTGACAAGTAGTCACTGTAGAAAAACTTTGTGAATAAATTGGTTTACCCAACCACTTCAGCAGAAAGTTAGCTTTGTTTTAATCAGTGCACTCAGAATTAACCATCTTATGTAGCTTCTAATTGTGTATGTGTATGAGTTGCCGTCGTGTGAAACACACTGTTGCTTTGTACAATGTATTTATTGCTGCTGCTTCTCATTATTACCTGTCTTATCATCCTATTGTGTCACTATGTAGAACTATTTTCTTTAAGTTTTGATGTTAGCATTTAAGAAGTTGATGTCTGCTTTCTCTCTTCAGCTAGTAGGGCCTATAATGTGAGGTCAAAACGTAATGTGAACTGTGGTGACAGGTTCTTTTTTTTTTTTTTAAACCAGCTGGTTGATCAGTGTACACAAATATGTGCCTTCTAAAGTGGCATGCACTCTGACATTTTCTCCTTGATTTTATTTAAACTTTGCTCATATAAATGTACATGTTACTGTTTTTCTTACAGTATATCAGAATCGCTAATTTGCTGTTACGAGTGTTGGAGTTGGAAAGTAGCCTACAGATCTAGCATACAGATTACCATCACGTGAAAATATGGCCTTGAAACTGCATCATGTTAGTGACAATTTAGTAGTCTTTTCTTTTGCTGCAGCTGCACAGTTTTATAAACTACCACACTGAGACTGAAGAAAGACAATTTGAATGAAAAAAAACTCTTTTTAAAGGGAGAGAATATGATTGTAATTTTACCACAGGACATGTGAACACTGGAGAGTTCATCTCTTGTCCATAGTTAGCAAAAAAATAGACAAGTTTATGTTAGTACGTCGATAAATTTGCAGTCATTTAGTCATCTGTCTCACTTCCACTATACAGGCATTGAAAAAGGCTGTGAAGCTTAAGGAATCAAAATTAATCATACCTACTATGAAAACATTTGGCTAGAAATTCTGAATATTAATCAAAATTTTGGCTCTTTGTGCTGGGATGGAAGAGTAGGGTTGTCAGTAGGGTTGCAGTGAAAATTATAATGATACATAATTATGTTCTGTGCTTACATTATAAGGTACTTGAAGTCCTGCAGTTATTCATCCTTAAGCTTCTAAGGTCTAATTCAGAACTGGTGACCTGGACTTGGATCTAGTTATGCCTTGCAATTGCACTAATCCCTCTCTGGAGAGATTTTTCTTAATCTGCACAGAAGAAATTAGATGATTAGGTGGAAAACTGGCTCCCTATCCTCACGTTCATGGTATGACTGCAGCATTGAAGGAACAGTGGGTCATCTAAGCAAACTGTGAGCATACCAGCAGCATCTTTTAGACATAGGTGCTCTCAGTATGTGGTCTGAGTATCTTGCTATATGGTCTGCTTTTCATATAGTTCATCTTTTTGTCAGTAGAAAAAGAAAACAACTGCTGAGAAAAAACAGATTCAGAGTGCTACAAACCAAGAGACAGATTTCTCTTGAATCGTTGAGTAGCATGTATGCCTATGGAAAAAATGCATTTTAATGCGACTTGACTGAATTACAGATCATGAAATGAACTACTACATTGGTAGAAATGTAGAAAAATAAATCAAATAATTTATTGAAACAGTATGTAAAAGGTTCCCTGAAAATTTTGAAAAAATATTCAGTTATCTTTAGAAATGGTTGACATCATTGCTGGGTGGGTTTGGGGTTTTTGTTTAGACTTTTTATTATTTTTTTGTTTGGTTGGTTTTTTGTTTTTTGCCTCCAAATATTTGTTTCTTTTATAGCTGTTTAACAAGATTCCATGGCCAAAAAGTCACAGAGCAGTTGAGATTTTCACCCTTAGTGGTAAGATCTACCTTCCTGTCTCCAGATCCTTTCTGTTTGTCACACAAATCCAGCATGATCTGTCATATCTGTAAAGAGCAAGATTTGCTATCTTCATGTGACTAAAATGTAATAATCTGCTTTTAAAACTGCCAGTGAAGTGTCTCTTACTTACTTTAACTCCTCTTTCTGCTTGTGTTTGAAACTTGGAAATACTGTCATGCACCAGGGAGCATTATTATGCGTGCTTTATGAGAAACACTAAAAAGTGACAATTCATTGTTGCTGATACAAGTCAGGTTTTGGTGTCTGTTGATAGTCAGTTTGCTTTCATGATCAATTTTTAATGATTCTCTAAAAATGCATATTCCTATGCTTTGTTCTACCCAGTGAATATTTCTTGCATGTGATATCTTGTTTAGCTTTTTGAATGTTGCACTACTTTTTTTTGGTCAAAATGGAATGCTGTTTGTTTGGGGTGTTTTTTTCTGAAAATGCAGCTTGTGATCTTAAAAATGTTTAACAATTAATTATTTCATCCAGGCACAAATAAGAATCCTGCATAATATGCCGAATTCCATGAGGAAAACAAAATTTTCTTGAGCACTTTTTTCCTTTGCTTTTATTGGTCTTCAACTGTTGAAAGATTTTATTTTTTTCATTTTTTTTCCAATCCTGAACTTGGTACAGCTAAATAGCAGACTATGTTTTGTGTGTAATAGATGTCTTCATCTTTTTTAGCACACTGCTTACTGCTGTGGTTACAGCTGGTGTAACACCTCAGTAAAGAACTGAGCCGTGTTCACCAGGTCCAGTTTGAGGATTTTTCATTTACACTTGTATGAAAGATTTCTTCTCTTTTAAAACCAGCCTCCTTTGTATATCTCACAGTGAGACCTCAAAGTTAAGTAGACATAATAAGTATTTGCAGTTTGAAGGCAGTTTTGCATAGAAAGAATTGGGACAGCAAATGTCTAGCAGATTTTTGTTGAAAATACAGGAAAATTGGACATGCCCTTCAAATTGATGAAATATAGTAAAACATGCTTTCTTATGTGTGTGCTTATTAATATATGAATGTACACATGCCTGCACACACACACAAATGTGATCATTTAATTCCGTTTCCCATATTGAAAAAGAGGGAAAGCAGTCCATTATGGGGGACTTCATGTATGTTAATAATAAGATTGTTTTTTCAAGAGCATTAAAAGTCTTTTTACATTAATTTTCATCCTAAACATGTCTTTGACAATGATGGTAATTTTTAAACCCATGTTTTTGGCAAAAATAACATCAGTACAAACCATCTAACTAAAGTATAATGCTAGACATTTCCATTCATTCTGGAAATGCAAACTAAATTACATAGTTTTATGGGAGTGGGATTTTATATATATACACACACACACATACATATATATATATATATACACGCATTTATACATATATACATCTGTAATTTTTTAAAAATTTGGCCATTTTGACCAAAAATTTTTATTTTTTTAAAAATAAAACCAGTTGAGGTGTTTTAGCATGTCTTTAAGTGTACCGTAGGCAGTTCATTATTCTTTCATTCACATTATTGGAAGTGAGATTCTTTTGTAACTGAGTAATTAGAATAGGGTTATACATTGAAAGCACTCTGCTTCCTTTTAGGTGAAGGGAGACATAGAAGGCAGCAGTGGTTGTGAATAGTTCTGGAGCCGGTTATCCAGCTAAAGTGTAAAAAAAAGGATGATTAATTAAAGTCTTTGAAAGCTTGCAGCCTGGGCTGGACATACCACCTACCTCTTAAAACCCTTGAGCATTGTCAGTATCTATCTGAGTGTGTAAAACAATGTATGTGACACTGCTTCCAATCCTTTTAGCTTTTCAATGAGGGTGCTTCCTTGTCTCTGGTAAGAACATTGCTTTTGCTTCCCCTCTTTTGCTGAATAATTCTGCAGTCTTTGGTGCCTGTCTGTAAAAGAAAAATTTTGTATAGATGTCCATACTCTTTGGGGAAAAGGCCATTTACCTGATAATTATGATACATGTTCACTCCAAGTCTTTATTCAGCAAGAGCAGAACTGATAAGATTCCCTGATCAAGCAATATGTCAAGCAATGTGTCAATTGGCTCTGTGTACCAGCACATCTTCTGGGGTGTCTTCATACTGACAGGAAAGAGCTCTTACTCAACAGCTCTCAAGGAAGTCTTCAGAAATGTCTAGAAGAGGTTAGCTTAGTTGAAAACAGGATAATGGAGAGAAGCAGAAGCAAGAAGAATTTATTCTTAAAGTTATCCAAATAACATAAAGAAAATGAGGTACTCTGGAAATCTCTGTGTAAAAATGTGGTAATGACAGCCAACAGGGCAGGAGGAACAACTTACAAAAGAGTTCAAAATGTGTAAATAATAGTATGCTCTCACTGGGAATAATTACATTTGATTATTGTAAACACAGGAAGAATTCACAAAAGAATAGCGAGGATGTCTGAGGGCATGCAAGAGCGTACATGCATGAAACAGGTGAATGCACTGACCAAAAGGAGGACATTGTAGATATATTTTTTTTCTCTTGGTTAGAAAACCAAGGGCTTCCATGTTCCTTTCAGAAGTAATAGCACAAGGAGGAGGGATTCACTGTAAGGTGGAAGGGGTTGTTCTTTTTGTTAAAGAACAAAACTAGCAGAGCCAAAGGGAGGGAAAATTTCAGAGCACTGCAAGAAGTGAGAGAGACATGGCAAGGCTGGAATGTCACAGCTCAGACCAAGAAGTTGCTCAGAGAAGCACAGACTAGTCATGTGAGTTGAGGCCTCAAAAGTGGCAAGAAGGAAGTTACAACAGACAAGAATGACTCAAGTCCAGTGCAGTTAATATAGTGCTTAGCTGCAACTAAGCAAGGAAATAAGAATCTCCTTGGAAAATAATATGGGTAGGAAAAGGCTTTCCTTCCTTCTTCTGTCATTTCTAGTCACTTTGAGATTTCCATATTGGAAAAGTTTAAAACTGATTTTTATCAATGATAAAAAATGGTAAACGCTTTTCTCAAGAGCTTTGTGTTTCAAATTTGCAGTCCCATCAACAAAAAACCCCAACTATAATGATCTACAAATACAATAAATCACTGTGAAAAGATAGAGTTAACTGCCATCTGCCTGTTCCAGTATAAGACTTCTTCGAAGTTGAAGCGGCTAGACCAGGGCAAACAAAATATTGGGTGAGGGCTGGCTGTTTTTTTTGTTCCCAAACAGTATGCAATTAAGCTGCAGATGCCCTTGCCACAAGATGTTAAAGGTGTTATCATAGGACGGAAATCCACTCAGAGCTAAAAAATAAGCACCACAGCTGGCTCAAATCTCCACAAGCTGTAGTCTGTAAGACTATATGTAGAAGGCAGCAATGTATTTCTTCCTTGGCTGTTCCTTTTGGACACAGTAGAAGATGCCAAAGTCCTTTGGCCTGATTCAGTACAGTACTTCTGTTCACCTGCTGCTTTTCCACCCAAGTGTTCTTGGTGAGGTCATTCCATCTCACACTGCTGTGAAATAATCTGGAACCTGATCTGCAGGAAGCCTCCAGATGGGCCAATACAAATTCTAATTCCCTTGGGTGCAGAAGAATTTGAAATGATCAAAAAAAAAAAAAAAGATTTTTCTAGACAGTCTTCTTCATGAAACCAAGCAAAATACTTCAGTGATATTGCAGTTCCACTAATTATGCACTCATGCTGTTCTCAAGTATGATTTTCAAAACTGATGAGCAGTGATACAAGTAGAAACTAGCCTTTGAGTGTTGAAGAGTTTTATAAATGCTCTAATTCCAAGGTCCTTGACCTTTTAGATGGGTACTCATTTAGTAGACAGTTTAAACCTAATCTTTCCCGGTCTTCCTTATGAATAAGTAAATAAGGTGATATTATCCTCCCTGACTTAGTGAGGGCTTGGACAAGTTGTAAGGAATTGTAAAAGTAAACAGTTTTTCTGCTGTAGCAATAACCTCTGTGTACAGAGTGTGACCAAGAAATGAACAGTCCAAAGCTTCATTCGAAGACTTGGGAGTACAAGTTCCAAGGTTGAAATACAGCGATAGACATGATACTGAAAGCTTTTCAGCTTCTGAGTGTGATCATCAAATGCATTAAAATGGAATTTTTGTAAAGGGGTGTTTGACATAGTAAGTGCATGTGGTTGTGTAAGAGCATATTCCAGTGCATGGAAAGGAAAGCAGACTAGTTTGCATAAGGAGTTCAGTTTTGTTTGCTTTCATTTTTGATGCTACATTTAAATTTTGAATGATGCTTCTATGTGTTTGCAGATTTCAGTTATTTCTTTTGCTTCATTTCCTAATTAGAAGACATCATAACTTTGATCTGAAGACAAAGCTGTTACACAGAATTGTTTCATTAATTAAGATTTTTAAATTTAGCAGCTCTGTTATTTCAGGGTAAGCTTGAAGAAATTCACCTCTTAATTATTTCATCTGTAACTATCAGAAGTAAGAGAAGAAAAAAGAAAAAGAAAAGAAAAATTATTACATGGGAATATACAGGTATCAGTGACCATGGAATCTCTCAGTTGTAGGCAGGACATTTATTAATGCTCATTTATATATTGCATTGCATAATTTTTCAGAGGACTTTACTCCTGTTTTTCTAGATCTTACTAGTCCTTTTCAAGAAATTGGTATGAAAAAAGAAGAAAGGGTAGAAATCTTTCATCATTCTAAAAGTTAAGCAGTTTTCCAGAAATTAAGTATTACTCACAATTCACCATATATAGTTTACCAAAGCAAAGACAGATGGAATACCTTTTTTCCAGCTTCAATTATTTTTTTAAAAAAATGATCTTTAATATGTGATATCCCCAGGATAATTCTTACTGTGTCATGCAGGACAGGCAAGTGTAAATTTTGCTAGGTTCCTTCCTAGAAAAAGAGATTTCTTACATGAAGATCTCTGGATGTAATGTGGATTTGAAAATATATTAACAGGTCAACCTGTTCAATGAAGGAAGGAACTGTGAAGGAGCAGTGCTGAGTCATGTGCTGAACGACAGACATACGGGATCCTTGGAGTCCTGGACCATGTGACAAAGCTTCACCAGCACAGATAAGGTTGCAGGGATGTTGAAAATTAATAGAGACGTAGCTGGTGTAGCTGGAGTGACAGAATCCTTGTCATGCATGCAGCAATAGGGAGGAAAAGCCGTAGGAGGAAACCCGTATTCAATTCACCTTCACAGAAGCAACCAAAATATTTTGTCGGAAAGCTTCTCCTGCCAGCATACTTTGGTTTTTGAGGACACCTTCAGCACAGTGTTCTGATACTCCTATCTAAGATTAGTTGTGGCAGATGAGCTTGGAATCAGAATTTAAAAGCAATGCAATTAATCATTATTGAAAACTTGTCTTCCTATCCCTTATTTAAAATAATTGCTATGTTTTTGTGGATTTTTTTAATCTGTGAATTTAGTCATTAGAAAATAATTTGGCTGCTTCTGACAGCTTGCGACTGACATTTTGCAAGGAGGGAAAAAGGGATTTTTTTATAGTTTACAGTTTTAAGAGGAAACTCTTTAATCTCATATTTTCAAGCCTTTCACTTTGTAAAAGTTTGAGTGATTTAGCTTCTCATTTGGGTTGCTGCTTACACCTGAGAAAAATGGGACACATTGAGGAAGATTTCCAGTAGAAGCAGAAAAATAAAACTAGTAAATGGGTGGTGATTCTCCCTCACATGACCAGGAGGAAAACAAACTGTTTGGCTTTTGACTGTGCTGCTACTAAACACCCTGTCATAGTGTGTGAGGTGAGTCACGACTTGTTTATTTATAGCCACGGCCAATCAAAGCCGACCGCTCTGAACTTCATTCAAGACCAACAGCACTTAGGATGTCTTGTAAACATTTGCTCTCTGAGCAAGGAGCATTCTTCCTGGAGCAAGCAGCACAGGTGCCTGGCTGGTGGCTCCTAAAACACAAAACAGACTAGAAGATCATTGCCTGGATTATCTAGATTGGTAGAGAGAGACTGAGAATTCCCTTTTACATCTGAAATGCCAGACAGTGAGGATCTGGGACAGGATGACAGGTACTGTACTTTGCTTGTCTGGCCCTCCCGTGCAGTGCAGCAAGGACTGAGCTTCGTGTAATTAATCTGTGCGTGCTCTTGAGTGCTCAGCCTGAGATCAGTTTTCTCTGCATTCTAACCAATCTTCTGCTTCTTGAGGGCTTTGCCTCTAATGCTAACCTCAGGAGGGAAGTGTGAGTCTTAATGTCTGATAGACAATGTAAATGGAACAGCTCTGAGGTGCTTCTTAAACTGAAGCTGAAGGGAAAATAATACTGGTCATGTTTTCCTTCCAAGCCTCAATATGTCAGGCATGGAAATAGTTTAGCTGGAGCCATGCTACTGACAGAACACTAACTCATTTCTGTGAGATAGGGCACTGTGTCCATTTGAGGTATGCCTGTCTTTCTGAAGTTCAGCTTTCGTTTTAATTAGCTGATAAAACCAACATTCAGGACAAAAATAAAGTAATTGGATCCAAAACTTGATAATTTTAGAAATACTGTTTTCTCAAATGTGATCCAGCACATTTCTATGAAATAAATGCCCTAATTTTATTTAGCCATATAGTTTTTAAAATAGAGTTCTTAAAGTCCACACAGTTTTTACATAGTCTTGATGCTAATCAAAATGTTGGCTCTAAAATTGTGTTAATTAAATATTTGATGTTGTAAAAAGAGATTTGTCATGTATGTAGAAATAGTTGCTTTTTTTTTTTTTTTTTGGAAGTTAGTGAACAAAATGCCAGCATACAGACAGAGGCAAATCTAAGAAATTAAGCAACTACAGGGAGCAGAATTGGGCACTTCATTATGGCTTTGGGTTTGATTTCTTCTATTTAAATTTAAATCTGAACATTTATGTGGATGCTTTAGCAGTATGTTTGTCAGTGTGTTGTGAGATGAAACACAGGAGATAGTTCTGGTTGTCTGTTGTAGAGCAGTACATTCAAACACAGCCCCCTAACTGGATGAGAGTGGGTGAATGGATCCCCAGGGGCAATTGGGTCTCTGCAGGGGTGGGGTCACCTACACATTTCCGTTTGCAGGGATATCTGGGTTGTGCCCTACATATATGTGACACAGATTATAAATTGTAGTTGCAGGTAGCATTTTTATTTCTCTTAAGGAAATGTTGACTCACTACTGATAATCGCTAAAGTGTTAATTGCTGTTCTTCAAAAAATGTTTGGTGAGGTCTCCACTTTTTCAATTGTTTATTTTTCAATAAAGAAAAACAGAAATAAGTGTGACCCCTTAAAAAAAGCTTTCAGCTTTGTAATAATATCTTATTTATTCTGTTCACAATTCTTTCTCTATAAAGCTTGCAGCAAGCTTTGGCAGCTAAACAGAAGGCCCAAGACTAAGACCTCTTTTTCTATCAAAGTTGGGAGTTTTTGTTTTGGAAGAAAAAAGATGAGCTTTTCTAAAGCAGTAACCTGGGAAAACATAACAGAGCCTGCTCTTCACATTTATCACTTTTGAAGCTACCATTAAATTAACTGACTCTGATGCTCATCCCTCATCTTTTTGTGTCTTTGCTATTGAGCAAAAAGGTTTGAGAAAGTAGTTTAATCAAAAGGTTCCAATTTCTTTTTCTGAAATTAATTTGCCTTTTTGTCTTGGTCACTGCAAATAGGGTATAACTGGAGAACATTGCTAAAGAAGTGCTAATGAGGTTTGGTGGAGGTCAGAGTATTTTTGGTCCAAGTTAAACAAGGGAATAGAAGGAGGAGCTATGGGAGCTGTACAGGAGCAATTAATCTTAGAATTGCAAAGAAAAAATTGTAATGTAAATGTAGAGATAATGGTGTAATTTTAAGGGCACACTGAATCAAAGCTTCAGCTTGTATGCATTTAAAAAAGGAGAGCAGTACTATTTTTGTGGAAGGTGCAGAATGAGCTTTGATCCCTGATTGTTTTCAGTGCACTGCCCTCCTTGTAGTCTCTTCTCAGATGCAAATGCTTCTTACATCCTCTCTCCTCTCAAGTTCATGTCCTGCTTCAGAAAATATGCAATACTGTGTCACAAGTGTATTTCATGAATATTGTTACATCATAGTTAAATGTGTGGCATTGGTCAATACTCTGTTAGTCATACTGCAAATTAAAATGAAAAATAAGCAAAGGAACAGATGCACAAACACTTCTCAGTAAGGCTAGCCAAAAAGCAAAGAGTTGTGAAGAGCAGGTACCCACTCATATCTTCTGTTCTCTTCTGGCACATGGTCATGGGTAGTAACAAATGAAGAACAGTGAGGAAATACATGGCCACAGGTAGAGGATAGAAAACAGTTTAGCATAAGGAGATAATGTTCCCTCGGTAAGTCTTTACCAATGGTTCCACTACAGTTTTGGTGTAAGACAGTATAATTTTTTAATCCTTTTTACTGACATTTTGTGAGGAATATAATGATAGTCAAGAATGTATAAAAGACACTGTGAATATGGGTTCTGAAGTGGTGGAAACATAAGGCTTTTGGAACTCTTAGTAATCCATCAGAGTAGTAAGTGGTAACCTACTTGTACAAAACACATTAAAACCCACGGAAAAGAGCCAAAATGACTCTGTGCACAGAAAAAGTTGCAGTCATCTGTCAGGTAACACAAAAAGTGATTAAAACATATTCTTTGGCACTTAAAAATACAGGTTTTTTTGTTTGTTTTGTTTTTGGTTTTTTGGGTTTTTTTGGTTTTTTGGGGTTTTGTTTTGTTTTGTTTTGTTGTTTTTTTTTTTTTTTTTTGCAGCTGTTCTGCACTTCGTGGAATACTAATCTCATCTTTCCTAGCTGTTTGACTTTGAAAGGCCTTGAGCTGGGAATATCCCAGCTAAAGAATGTGGAGGCTGTGAAGGAGGAAAATCAATTGATTTTGTGGAAAAGCACTAAAAGAGTTGTCTGCAAGAGAAAAATAATTCCAAAAGAATTGCTTCCCACAGCTGGGCAGATCTGTGTAAAGTTCTGCAAATGGAACTTTATGGTCTTGTTGCTTAGTAAGGAGTTTCTTGCTTTTCTGAACAAAAACATCTCTTTTCTGTTTGTAGCGGTTACAAATGGGAACCTGACCTGAAAGATCCCAGCCCTTGGACCATCTTGGTAAAAGGACAACAGCACATAGTAAATATCATGATAGTCTTTGCTAAACAGAAAGCAAGTAAATAATAGTATTTACATGGCACTGAAACATTCAGTTTTCCTGCAAAGAGAAGTTTTATAAAATCTTAATGACTAAGTCTTGAATTTGGACTAATGGCACTTGGCTGTCAGATGATGCTTTGAATTACCTCGAACTGCAGTAGTAGCTGCTGTTCTCCTCAGGGGAGCTGGGAGGGAGTAGTACAGCTCACGGGAAGCGTTTCCTGTGAGAGCTGGCCTACCAGTCTGCTCACCAGAGTCTGCCCAGAGGAGCTCAACAATGAAATACTCCAATTTATCGGGAGTACATTTTGTTTGTATTAGTAGGACATTCAGCAAAAAGTGACATTTAATACTGTCTGCTGTATTGAGGAACTTGTATACTGGAATCACATTGAGAAAAAGGCTGGAATTAACCAGATCATGTTTGGTCACCTGAATAAATACAATGCAACTCCTTATTAAGACTTCATAAGATGACTGATGTATTATACCTGAATAGATGAACACATGCCCTCCAAAATAACATCTTGCTAGTAATGGGTCATTTTTTCATTTAAGCAATCTCTTGGACTAGATTAATTGCCCTCTTTTTGCAGAACACTTCAGTGTATTTTTATGAGTAAGTTTGCCTTTATTTTCAGAAAATTTTGTTCTTGGCTAGTAATATAAGCAAAAAAACTACCTTAATTTATTGGATTGATATTGTTTAGCAGGACACCAGCGGTAAAATGTTCCCATGTGAGTTGAAGAGAAGAAAATATCATTATGGCTTTAGTGCAACACTCTATGCAAGGAGTATGTAGTCAGGGATAAAAGATTGCTCATCTGTCACGTGGCCCCACCAGTCTGTTGTGCAGTCCATTGAGAAAGGCACATCCAACCTCATCAAATACTGATGATTTAAACATATTTCTTGTATAGTAATGTTACAAAAAATCATCTTGTTCAGGAAAGGAAAGGGGGAAAGCTGTGAAGTAGGAGATTTTTTCAGCTTTTTATTCCACACCTTCCCTTGAAAAAAAAAAACCCAGAACAGGAACAGCAAATTGGACTAATCCACTCTTAATAAAAAGCACAAAATTGAAGTGTCCGAAGGAAATAGACGAGGCTGGGAAGAAAATACTTAAAGAGTTTGAGAAGCAATGTTACACAATATTAACACAATTCATTTAGTTCTTATAAACAATTTATTTGAACTACTGGAGGTATGATAATTAAAGGAGATTTTTGGATTGGGAAGTGTTAGCTACTCTTTAAGGCTGATAGCTACATTCTCCAGCTTCCATTTAAAAACAAGATCTGTCTCTATATCTTAGAGATTCCAAGGGTGCCAAAGCCTCAACATTGAAGGGCTGGTCAAATGTGATCAGTTAAACAATGTTAGCCACAGTACTACATGTTAGTGAGCCTAAATCTCTGCAGCACCTGTGGGTTAGCAATGGGAAATAGGGTGCATATGGATATGCAGGTTGAAGAGATTTCTGTTAAAAAAGCTTTGAAATATTTGGAGCAAAAAGGTTGTAGATGAAAATTCTCCCTGAAGTCCAAGTATGTAGCATATTTGTAGGTGCTTCCTGATTTTGCTTTTTCTTTTGTAGAAGTCTTTCCACAAGATGCAAGGTGCAAGGACAATTTTCCATGGTATCCCAGTGATTCATTTCAATTGCAGGTCTTGATGTCTTGGTAATGGCCACATGACAAAATTACAATTATTTTAGTATACTTAACGATTGCATAGGATCCAAAAGTGGCACAGGATGGAGCCCAGTTCTACATAGTCACCTTTAAAATTAGCCACATAGGTCATTGGGATGCTGTGCTCTGAGTTTAGTAGTGCTGACCATTCTGTCTTTCCACGTAGTGCACATAACATTCACAAATGTGCTACATGGTGTGTCTGTAAGGCTAATCAATAGTGCACTGTGTTCCACCACAGTTCAATAGTAGCTTTTAGAGGTTTTGCCATTGGTACTTTAATATACTTAACTGTAAAATTTCCTTTTAACGCTATTTTATATTTTGGAAAGATAAAGGGTTGGTTATTTTCATTTTCAGTATATGTACTCCTGATACTTCTATGTTTTAAAAAAATTACACAAATTTTTTTAGTCTAGATATTATTTTAAATCCCTTATCTCTGTACCTTAATCATTTAGAAGAAAAATTTCAAAACCTACTCTTTTTCTATAGGTCTTCAGGTATACAATTTTTGCTTCAGAGAAAAACTGTCATTATAATCATTCTATTCTGCATTGTGGTGACTTCTTTGTTACAGCAGAAGCCTGTGAAAGCTATGAAAAGGTAGACTTGCTTGATTGAGGTTTGCTAACAGATTACACACTGGATTTAATTTGATTAAGTTTCATGATGAACTCCTAGTTGCCTGCTTGTCCTGATATCCAGATCCCTACAGTTGCACCATTCTATATATATATTATACATATATTTCCTTTTTAAAAACTACCAAATAGCCATATTACCTATAGTTTGATTTACGCATCTTTTGGAATGTAACTTGCAGTTCTTCCACCTTGACTCCTGCATTCTGAGTTACCCTGAAAATTACAGAGTGCACAGGCTTCAGATGTGTGTGGTTACAGTTGGGAAATCAAGAGGGTTCAGAAGCTCTATAATTACTAACTCTATTTGGGTGCAGCCCTTCCGATCCACCGCATCACGGTGTTCTCTTGTCACTGCTGCAGTTCTGAGTAGCGTATCTGCATAAAAATACATAGAAAACTGTGTACGCGTAATTTAAAAAAAATCCAGCACATCACGAAGAGATCTTTAAACCAGTAACATGAGATCTGTTGACCTTTCTGAGAGAAATGTGATGGGGCTTTGCTTGAACAGATGTCTAGCTACGAAATGGGAGCATGACACCATCAGTCATTTTTAGCGAATGTAATGCCAGGGTTTGTGACTGTGATCAGTGAAAGCATCTGGGTGGCAGAGTGTTTTGGGTAGGTTTTTTTTTTACAATTACTAGGCAACAGTTTATATATTTGCTCAGTTTTTGAAATGATGCAATAGGCAGTCAGAAGGATGTGAGTAATTTATTTTTTCTGAACACCCTCAACCTTATTGATGGTAGTTTAGGATCAAAGTGTAGTGTTGTGTATCAAACTAAGGATAAGTGATGGGAACATAAAATTTTCTTCTTTCTAAATGATCCACAAAGGCCTTTGAAAGCATTCAAAGTTGGCTGCTTGTTCCCAAAGGAGTACTCAGACAGCAGTGCCCAAAGCTGTTTAGCAGGAAGTACAGAGTTCACATTTAAGTAATGTATTAAGGTACTGTGAGTACCTTAATTAACTCCAATAATATTATGCTGAAATAGGTTTATGTTCTTGGTTGACTTATGTCAGTCAGGCACTCCACATTCATCATCTACATCACTTCACATGTCTTCTTTTTCCCCTTTTGTCTTTAAAGGTGACCATTGGAAAATTAATTTCTCCGGAATATGCATCATTGTGTGCCTGTTTCTTTTTGATCTAATGCAGGCTTAATAGTTATCTCTCTTTTTACAGGGCCATGACATAACCTCTCTCTTTGTGTACATACATTGTATGTTGTACGTTCAACTATATGATGTTCTTCCTTTCTTTCTCACTCCCCCTTCACCAGGATCTGTTGCTTCCCCCTTGTTCCAACACTCTGGACTGTGGGTAACACTGCTATTTAACTTGGCTCAGGGCAAAAAGGCAGAAAAGTTAGATATTACCAAGGCTGGTAGTTGTTGGGAGATGTGAAAAAGAAGAGGCAGCATGTGCATCTGGTGGTCACACTGAAGATCAGCAAACTGACTTTCTTACACCTCTAATTGCCTAAGATCAGAATAAGGATTCAAAATAGTCCCTGGTGTTCCTTGTAAAATAGAAAATTGTAGACATTATAGAACTGACAAAGGTGTCTTATGATTTCTTATGGCCTAGAAGCAACTAACAAGTACTCTTTTGTGGAACTCAGTAGTGGATTTGCAAAGTATTGGAGCAAGTTTCACCTGTACCACCCACTCCTCTTGCTTGTCTTCTCGTCCATGCACGACATGTGGACCACAGGGCCAAAGCATATATAAGCAATATATTTTATCTGCACTGCAGCTCATGCTTTCAACAACTTAGCTAAAGAAAGCATCACTGTCACCAAGCAAAGCAACTGCAGAGAACTTTTCCCTGCAACTATGCTTTTTCTTCATAATTTGCATTTTTAAAAATCGTTACTAGTTCTCCCATTGTGCCTTGTTATAGCTCCTTCTCTTTAATCTGTATTGTCTTTATATTAGTGGTTAACATATGTGAAAATAGTTTGCATTTTTATTGTACTTTATGCTTTTGTTCCCCCCCTCTGTTTTTGCTATTAGCTTAACATTATTAAAGTGAGTATATACAGTTATACTAGGTATTTCAAAGCTCTAATTTGATAGCAGGCATCAGGCCTGTTCATTTTTGCTTTGTGCTTCCACAACGTTATACTATGATTGTCAACAATTTAAAATAAAGGGTTGGAGTAAAAGTCTGTAAAAGAAATTTTTTAATCAGAGCACTGTCATAATAGTAGTTTTCAGTACTCGAATAAATGGGCGGGCAGCTCTTAAAATACTTATTTAGTTATGCTGTAAAATGGTTTACAGAAGCTGGAAGCAGTGTTTCTTTAGGGGAAGTAGCCTATCCATAAAAATTGCAGTTCCCGTAGGCCAAAACTCTTGTATAATATTTTCTGAAGCTGCTAATTATCAGAGATGGTGGAAATTGAAATCTTTACTGTAGGTGGGATGCAGACAGAAAGTTCTGTGTAACATTGCTCATCCCTCCAGCTGGGTTCCTGCAGTGATTTCTGTGAGTTACGGTTTTATTTGCATCCTCTGTCATGGGCAAATATCTGCATTCAGTGCCTTGCATGGCAGGGAGATGGCGAAAGTCACCTCGTCCAAGAAACAGGGCTCTTGTCCTGTGCGTTTCAGGTGCGCTCTTTTAAATAGTTCACTGGCGTTTTTTTCTCAAAGGGGAGGAAAAAGCTCTCACCCTATTTTGTAATGTAGGAGGAAATCACACCACTGCAACACCGTAAGTACTATAATGCAGTCAGGAATAGGGCACCAGTTTTGGGGTGAAAAAGCATGGCTGAGAGACCGCTGTTTCACCAGGTCGGGGTGCCGCGGGCAGTGGGGCTGTGTCCCCGCTGTGTCCCCGCCGTGTCCCCGTCCCTGACTGGTCCCCGCGCGGTTGTGCCACCACCTTGTGGCGAGCGAGGAGAGCCGGGAGGCCGGGAGGAGTCTCCGCGGCACATTTTTGACCGAAATGGTTCCTTTTTTCACAAAAACGAGGCTGCGGGGACCGTGTGTAGCTGATAGGAGTTCGGGGGTTTGATCGTTCCTGGGTGCCCTTATGGCTGTGTACTGTGTGCAGTCATTTTTTCACAAGGCCGATTTTTATTTATCACGTAATACAGTGTATCTGTGACAAAATGTTTACTATTAATGCAATGATGGATAGACGTATAATGGGTTATATATCTCAGTGAAATGACCAGAGCTGCTCATGGCTGGCTTGCGTTCACTGTGATCAAATCTGTGTGTACTCAGCAATGCACTGTGTGAAAATTAACTCAAAAGACCTGGTGTAGAATTCAGATTCTCAGTGTTTGCATGATGGTTCATCCATTCTTTGTACCAGTTTGACTTGACAGTGATTGGCCTGTGTATGTCTATTATTATTTGTTGTTTCGTAAAACAGCTTTGTTGTAGATGCTCTGTTTACTCCACAAAGGTGTATGATGTCAACATTTAAGCTCACTATTGGAAAACTGATCAGCCTCAAATGTGATAGACACATACGCTATCCCAGTGTTCTGAAAATTGTAAGATAACAATTGTAAGATAAGCTTTAGAAACGGTCCTTTCAATATAATAGAAAAACTAAAATTCAGTCGGAAAATGAATGTAAACAGCAAGACTTCAAGAGCAATTTCTTTTTTTTCTGGGTTGGGTAGCAATTTCATCATCATATTTTGCAGAAAAAGATAAAAAATAGAAAAGAGAAAGCACAAAGATTATATGCATAAAATGAAATGTATTGATATGTGTGCCCATCTTGTGGCCACGAAAAGTACTGTGGTATATTTTTAAAAGAAGAAATAATGTTTAGAAATAAGTTTGAGGTCAGTTGCTTGATTTAGATGACAACTGTGCCTTGAACTCAATGTCTTCATATGACCAGAATGAATAAACAGTAATTTTTGTATGGACTGCAAACTGCTACTACTGAAAAGATTTTGTTTGTTTGTTTGTTTTTGTTAAAAAGATCAAATTAGCTCAATATAAAATATGAAGAAGCAAGCACAGATGTCTCTAGCATAGCAACAGCCATGGGATTGCCAGAGGCTAAGGCTTTACATGATGTTTTCAACTTCCAAATGAGCTGTAAACAAAGTTGGGTATTTTTGTTTGTTTTACTCAGCTGGAAAGTCACCGATTCCAGTCAAGACTACAGACCCAGAATAAATCAGTGCATTTCAGAAGCACTGATGAATTTATTTGTATTTCTTCAAGAAATGTCCCACTTTAAGGAACAAAACCCTGGCAAGGTAAGCACTTCCCAGTAAGATTAACAGTGCTATATATGATTTAATAAAAAGGTGAGACAGATTTAGGAAAAAATGCAAGTGAACAAGCAAAAAAAACCAAAAAACAACACAATCTTACACATTCAGTCATGAGTTTCTGCTAACTTTTTTTTTTTTTTTTTTTCTGTGAAGAATATGGGTAGGTAGTCAGTGAAAAAAGCTGTTCACAGTAAAGTTTATGGCAATACAGTCCATTCTCTTACAACTGTTGGAACTTCACCAATTATTCCATGGACTTTTTAAAGGAAATTTGGAACATCACAATTTAATTGAAACTTGAAAAAGTGAAGAAGTAAATAGGCCTGTTCCTAAATGTAAACATGGGGTTTTTTTATCAAATAACTGTAGTTTTCAGGAATAGCTGTATGAAGAGAGTGCCTCATACTTTATTGTGGAAATTTTTCTGCTATGCACTAATAGTTTCCTTTTCTTACTGGAAAGACTGAGCTGGAGAACTCAGTTCATTAAGAGGGAAGCAAGAATAAGGCTTTTTTTTAGTCTCCAAGTTGGAAAAATATCATTATTTAGTTCTAGTCAGAAGTGAAGCAGGTTTTGTTTTTTTTTTCCCAAAGAGAAATATAAATAATGTAAATGAATATTATGATAATAGTAGGTTGCTTTTTAGTATTTGTATTGCTAAATACATGTTAAAATACAAGTTGAAAGGAGACTACAAGGCCTTTTTCTCCTCTTTTAAGCTCTCTTAATTTTGCCAGAAAATATTTCCGGAAAACAGACCATTCAGAATAAGCAAATAGAAAGTATGTAGTACCACAATCAAATATTAGCAGTTTAGGCTGAAAATACAGATGAGCGACTGGATGAAAAAAATGAAAATTATAGAAGAATGAAAATTATCTAGGAAAAAAAATATATAAAGAACAGCTGTGTGTTTGGACAATAAAGTTTTATTTAAAAGAAGTAAGTTTATAGGGAAGTAAGGAATGTAGTAATGTGGTAACATGACAGTAACTGCATGTTAAGAGGTATCTAATACTGGTTTAGAAAAGATAATTCTGATAATACATTTTCCTTTCTTTTCCCGGACCTCATTCTCTAAGCCATGTCATTATTTTACTGCTATAATTAGAAGCAAATTAGGCAGTAATGCTGTGTGCAAAATTTCTTTGAATTAACCATTTTATTGCAATTCAGCTCCAAAAGCAAATGGATTCTCTCAGCTAACTTTCAACAGATCAGTTGAGCACTGTGCAGCTGTGAAAAATATACTTTCATGTCTCAGTCATCACAAAGCCCAAATTTCAAAATTTTGTATTGAAAATTCAGCTCCGTCATGTCATTAACAAGGGTGCTAGACCAGCCAACAAGCATCAACACATTGCTTGCCAGCCTGTGAGAGAAAACAGTTTCACAAAGCAGCACAACAGGGGAGAGAAATGTAGCTGAAGGAAGAATGTTTTGCTTTTGTAAGCATGCAGCAAGCATGCACTGTAATATTGCAATTAGTGAGTTGGTTTTTTTCCTGCATATAAATTGTCTGGTCTATTTTCTGCCACAAGGGTATAATTTCTAGTAATTGTAGCAATAAACATGAGCTTGTTTACAGTAAATGAATAAAAATAGCATGTTTTTATGGTAGAAGAGGGGATGCATCGGATGCATCCTAATTATCCAAAATGGACTGTTTGATGCTTATTTTCACCAGAAGTGCTAAAAGGAATTCCCAGTTTTAAGAAACAAACTTCAATTTTGCACTGCTTTCTAGACTTCATTAGCATTTTCTTTTGCAAAATGATCTAATCATTTAAGTGAAAGTGTTAATGGTGAATTTTAATGTTTTTGCCAGTTTTGCCTACTAGTCTGCAGCATATGTACATTTTTCACTGTCTTGGGAAGTTACATTCCTGGAGTTGTCCTCTCCTATGTCTTGTGTAAGTATGGTCTCTTATCCAGTCATGATTTGTGTATATGTGTACTGTTCATTATTTGGTCTCTGTAAAGGGAGTATTTATTTATTTTTTTATTTATATACCTGTTTACACACTTGTGCAAGTTTGCAGAAGACACCAATTTCTGTGGTAAAGTTGACCAGTCTAAGGAACCAGGATAGCATCCAGAGGGACCTGGACAAGCTCAAGAAGTGGTGCATGGGAATCTCATGAGGTTTAACAAGACCAAGTGCAAGGTGCTGCTCCTGGCTCGGGGTAAACTCTGGTATCAGCACAGGCTGGGGATGAAGAGATCAGAGCAGCCCTGCCCAGAAGGACTTGGGGGTGCTGGAATGGCAGGATATGAGCCAGCCATGTGCACTCACAGCCCAGAAACCAAACACGTCCTGGGCTGCATCCAAAGCAGTGTGGCCAGCAGGGGAGGGAGGGGATTCTGCCACTCTGCTCTGCTCTTGTGAGACCTCACCTGCAGGGCTGGGCATCCCCAGCACAGGAATGACATGGACCTGTTGAATCTAAAGGAAGCACATGGAGATTATCAGAGGGCCCTAGCACTTCTCGTATGAAGACAGGCTGAGCAAGTTGGAGATGTTCAGCCTGGAGAAGAGAACACTCTGGGGAAAGACCTTTCAGTTCCTAAAAAGGGCTTATAGGAAACCTGGGGACAAACATTTGAGCAGTGTCTGTTGAGTAGCACAAGAGGTAATGGTTTTAAACTGAAGGAGAGTCAGTTTAAGTTAGATGTAAGGAAGAAATTTTTTGTCACATGGAAGTCAGCTTACAAGTTTTTTGAGTGTGTTGATTCTGGCACAATGTTGCATATTCATGTTTGTCAAGTTGAGATATCAAAACCCGGCCAAGTCAAGGTAATGATAAATATTATAATGACCATAAATCATGTCTTACTGATAAAATATGTCAATTGACATGATCATAATAGTATTTTCTGTGATGAGTAGGAATGGCTCCTGAAAATTGGATTTTACCATAAAAGTGTCTGACATGGGCATTTCACAGTGCATTACTATGTAAAACTAAATGTATTATGTAAAATTAGTAGTTATCTTCTGCAAAGGCATTGTTTAAGCTTTATTGAGTAACTTCTTGTACAGCAATATTTGAATATGATTTTTTTCTCTGTCTTCATTTTTATTACAGTATTGTGTGCCTTTTTATGTCCCTTCCTTAAGTGCAATGAATTTGGACAGAAACTGTGCAGCAAAATAAAGGCTTTTCTGACGAAACTAGATTTTGGAATAGTGGAATATATCAACCAGAAGAAAAAAGAGAGATCTGGTGAGTAGTTAATTATAGTCCCATATATCATTAGATATTATTATTATATTTCTGTATGCAGAGCATTTTATTCACCTTGCAGAAAATTTGATTTGTCATGAGAAACCAACTGTAGAGATATTTCTTGCTTTGAACCTGTCTACTGTTATTAGCTTTGTAAGGAGTGACAATGGATGTCCAATATCTGGGTATGATAATAAAGAAATTATTACTTCACAGAAAAAAACAAGGCAAGCTCTTTGTATGTGATTAGATGTACTGCTTACAAATTTTCAGAAATAAAGCACTTGCTGTAAGCTTGCAATGATTATCCCTCTTTAGATAAGGCAAACTTGCCCAGCAGAGAGACTCACTCAAGAGTCTCAAAATAAGTACATAACAGAATTTTCAGTGAGAGACCAGACTCTGTTCCTGTATCTAAATCTGCCATGCACTCCCTCCAGCAAAAAGGATTTGTTTTCTTCTCCAAATACTCCAAAAGGCATATAAGAATTCCCACAGGATAGCAGCTACAAATTAATCCAAGTTTCTACATGGAAAGGGGAGAAATCTCACCCAAAATCTTTCTAATACTTGAAACTTTTAGATTCTAAGCAATAAAGCTATTTCAAGGAAAAATCTGTATATGAACTGTGTTAGTTTGGTTTTTGTGCATGCTCCAGTTTTGGTAATTAAACCTTTGTTGTGTAGTCACAGTACTTGCAGGTAGCCTCCCCTTTCTAATTAGTGTTATATCAGTAGACTTAATATCTGCTTTAAAACATGCACTTCTTGTAACTATTATACAATTCATTATACAATGTGCTGTTCCTAGACCCAAGGAAAAACACCATGTATCTTTTTCCCTTCTCCTACATGTAATATGATAGTAATTAGAAATAAGCAATAATGCGTTGAAAATTTTCTTTCATGCATTTTTCTACTTGTTCAGTTTTTTAATTGAAACTGGCAGAGAAGAAGATCAGACTATAGTTTAATAAACTTCATAAGCCAGCACTGGGAAAATGGTTGAGGTTAGATGTGTTCTTTCCTGCATCTCATCCTCCAGTTTTAATTTAACCCAGACAAGTTCTCTGCCTTGCTTTGCCCCTTGGATTCTCCACATGGGCTCACAAACCTTGGGCACAAGAGAGGAAAGACCAAGTTGCAGGATGAAGCAACCAAGAACACTATGACTGTGTTTCTCATTTCATATTGGTTTAAGAGATTCTCAGACAGAGGAGGCAAAATTATCTCTGCTTATCTGTGGAGAGCAACATTCTACTAAATTTCAGAGTGTGCTTTATATGCATATTGGCATATGTGAATGCAGGGTGTTGGTAGGAGAAGGGGTTTGTGAGTGAAGATGACATGCAATTATCAACAAAATTGCACGTTCTCATGTAAAAGTAATGTGCTGGGATAACTACACAGCCTGTTCTAACAGCATGTGCACTTTACACCTGTGCATTTTACCAGCAGTGTAGTGTGAAAGAGAGATACCTATTGCCAGGACAGACGACATTCTAGTGAGCAACAGAGACTCCTGAAGGAAGTACAATGCAGATAAATAGATCTACTGGAATGTATTCAGAATAACATTATTTCTCCCACTTTGGTTGCTGTATTTTGATAAGCAGCCAGTCTCTCAGTCAGGCTTGTTTTCCTGGTAGCACAGCACATAAATGATGCACTGTGTCAGCAAGTGGAAGGTTATTGTGCTACACAAGCTGTGTGACAGAAAACACACACTGAACCTGGAAATCCATTGTCATGAGTAGGATAAAAAATATATCTTTTTTCTTTCAGAAACAGCAAAAACAAAACCCACAGAAGATGACAGTGAATTAGACATATCAGCTCTGTGTCCTAAGGTGACTTTTTTTTAGTCAGCCCTGTCTTGCTTTTAAAATCTGTATAGATAATGGGAGGCTATCTAGATTGCTTCTAGATTGTTCTGTGGAAGAACTCAGGAGGCTGAGTTCCTGATCTAAGCAGTATGCTTTTGAAGTGCTTCATAGTCTCCACCTTTAGCCTTATACTAATCAAGCCACTGCATTTATGACTTCTGCCGTCAAGGTAATGGTTTCATTGGCCTACTGAGCTAAGAATGTGTTTATTTTGTATTAGCTGTAGAATGATTATATTAATATTTAAAAGCAAAGGTGGTTACTTTTATTTCCAACAGTGAAATTGCAGTTGATTTTTAGCAAATTAAAAACAAAAGGGAAACATTAATAGAAAACCTATGTAATTTGTCACATATTTTTGTAATCGCTTGTCTAATAATTTTCAGTGATGGTGCAAATAAGTATATTATCTATAAAAACTTTCTAGATATGTATGAGAACACTCAAATTTCTCATTTTTCTCCTAGTGTTCTAAATGATTGTATGGCAAAGGTTTTTCAGTTATAATCAGAATACCAGTTGATATTAAAAAAATCATCTCAACAAGAATTATGATGTAGTATTTGATCAGTAGTGTATAAAGACTGAATTCAACAGTGATTGCTTCAGAGGTGGTTTTGTGCTGGGGGAAAAAAAACCCAAAAAAAATATATCCCATGGGATAAAAATTTGTAGCTGACATAACTAAATATTGTTCAATAAACTGGTAAAGAATAATGATTTTTTTTGATCACCTAATTTTTGATGATCTTATAGATACTGAGCTGCTGTTTCTGGTCCAAGTTTACTCATTTTGTTACATTATGCATATTTTGTATTTGCAGCCTCATTTTGCTTTCATTACAGTAGGATTGCTTTCAGAATGAATAACTGGAATTTTCTATGCTTCTTTAGTATAATATAGCCTTTAGTTATTGCAAAGAGGAATGCTACACTTCTAAGCATTGTATAGTATTTTCATGTTTCTTCAATTAAGGCTTAAATAGGAAGTGATTTATGTTGCTATGAGATACAAAAGGGATTTTTTTCAGTCTCTAAACACTGGCTTTCTATAGTGTGATTTTCTTCTTTTTTTTTCATATAAGAATACCATTTATGGGACTGTTTTCTGTGTAGGTTAGTCCTGCAATTGTTGCCAAAGAGCTGTCAGTGTCTGACACAGATGTCTCAGAAGTATCCTGGACCGACAATGGGACCTTTAACTTATCTGAGGGGTATTCTCCACAGACTGACACATCTGACGGTATGTAACAGCTTCATCTATATCATCAGTGGATTCCACACATGCAAGTTACCTCAAAATTAATAGACTATTTGAGGACAGAAGGTTTTGGGGTTGATAGTTTTCTCTTGAAACAAATCTAAGGTTAATTTTAGAGTTTTGATAGTTTGGAATATGTCTTGTGTAAGAACTGTCCTCATCTTAAAAATGTTACAGTACATCAGCAAGGGACTAAATAAATAAGTAGTGCTCGGTAAAATCAACACATTCCATACATGCCAGATGTAGCATTCTCTTCTACCAACCCTTTTAAGCAAGTAAACCTTTTAAAATTACTACCAATGCTTTTGTGGGTAAGATAAGCAAATAAAAGCTGAGGAGGAAACAGTGAATACAGTGACTTGTAAAAAGCCAATTAAAGAATGTATTATCAGGTTTTACTACAGAAATTAAGACAGCCAGATATGAGTCTATGGAAACTTAGACCAGGAAAAGATTCTCAAGTACTTGGCTTGATCTTGACCAGAAAAAAGTTCTTACTTTTTACAGACCAAGCTATCAGTAAACACTTCGCTAAAATAAAAATTAAGAACAACAGTAGTTTAGTGTAATCTCACCTGTGGATCTGTTGCTCTGCTCATCTTGCATTTCTCCTAGGTAAAGTTCCCTGTAGATAACAAGCAGGATGATACTACAGACCAAATTAATAATTTCAGTTATTTTCCTAATATTTCAAGTTGTAAATTGACAGCATTGTACGATCACAGAAACATAAGTTGTAAAAAGCAACTGTCATTCATCTTATCTATCTTCCTATCCAAAGCAGGTTCAAAGCTCTTCATTAAAGCTTTATGAAGTTTCTCAGGGCTGTGACCATTTGAGTTCCGAACACTTCTAGTGGTAGAGATTCAGCAACTTCCCTGGAAAGCCTTTTTCAATATTTGTTTATCCTCACGATAAAAAAGTTTTTTTCTTATAGTGAGTCAAAATTTCTCATGTTTCAGTTTGTGTCAGTTTACTCTGATTCTTTCACTGTGCACTTTCTAGAAGAGTCAAGCCCTTCTTCTCTCTGCCTTCCCATTCAGTAGTTAGACTGATTCCCCCTTTACCACCTTCTCTTGGGGCCAAACAAGGCCCATTCTCTCAGCATCTACATACATCCTGTTCTCTAGCTCCCTAAATAATCATGCTGTATGCCATTGTCGGTCTAGAACAGAAAAGGTCAAAACTGGCCAAAGTACTTCAATGTGTACTCTCAGTTGCTGAATAGAGGAGAAAAATCCCTTCCATTGACTTTCTGCCTTCAATTTTGCTACTACAGCTCTGTGTGGTTGGCGTTCTTTGCTGCAAGGGCATACCACTGACTTGCTGCCCACAGATGTTCTTCTGGAAAGCTGCTCTCTGTCTTGTTGCCCACAGCCTGTACTGCTGCACAGGTTATTCCATCCCAGATGCAAGACTTCACATTTTCTTTTGTTGAATGTCATGATGTTCCTTTTCAGCCTGTTCCTTTCTCCAGCCTGTTGAGGTCCCTCTGAAGGCATCCTGACCTCCACAATATCAAATATACCTGCCCTACAGCAATTCCTTTCTGCCCATGAACTTGCAGAGTGCCAGCCTGTCATCCAAGTCATTAACAAAAACCTTGAACAGTTTGTGTTCAGTCCCTGTGACAGACACCAGTAACCAGCCTCCAGCTGCTTCTTGTGTCACTGATGAAGCCTTGTGTTGCTGCCTTAGCCCTGTAGTCCAGCCACTTTTCCACCCATTTTACAGTTCCCTTACCCTGTTCGCTTGGCTATAAGGACCATGTGGGAAACTCTATTCAAAGCCTTGCTAAGTGAAAAATAACAACATCCCCTCTTCTTCCCCATGGAGCATTCCAGCAAATGGAACGTACACAAAAGTGCAAGACCAAATGGGATGCATCCAAGGACTGGCTCATCTCCTGTCAAAGCTCTATGCATTCGAGCCACAACTCTCCATGCAGCACAACCCTTCCTCCTCACCTTCCCAGTCTGTCTTTCCTAAAGAAAATGGAGAAAATAACAAATGAGTCATTTTTAGAATTTACTTCCTAAACCCTTCATGAATGCTCCTACAACAGGTTCCTATTGCAACTTTTCATAGAAAGTAAGTTCAAAGTGATTACTTTTTACCTTCTCGTTCAAGCACTTGATGAAAGTATTCACTTGTGCTTATTTAGGCCTCTTTGACAGGCCATGTACTCTATCGTATGTTTTACACATTTCTAATAACAAATATTGTGTCATTCATTACTGCAGCCATTGAAATTTAATGTTTTATTACATAATGCTTTTTATCCTCTTGAAAACATGAAACAATTCTGATCATCTTTAGAGTTTCCATTTTCTGTTTCCTTTTTGATACAAGCCTTGGCCAAGAAAGGAAAAAGAAATCAGGATTTACATTGGGTTTATATCTTTCTTTAAACAGATAAACATTCTTTTTATTATTCCATATGCATATTAAAAGCTTGTAACACATGTTTACATATTTGTAGTTTATATATATTGTGAAGAAAAATAAATTTTAGGACTTCATGTGGTTGGGATATTTAGAAATAGCTGTGTTGAAGATTTGCATGGGTTGTTTCATTACAGTAGATACATAAAAAAGTTGGCTTTACAAAGTTCTTTTGTTCAAATAGTTAGGTTAATACCAGTTGATTTGGGGTGCTAGATTTCTGACTTCAAAAGCATTTTGTTTTAAATGCCACAAAGAGCTCCTTCTATTAGAGGACCACTAGAGTAGGGATTAGTAAATGTATTCAGAAAAACACTTGTTACATCCATTTTTACATATGGCTGCTTTTTGTGAAATAGGAGAAAGGAAACCTTTTGTGAGTGCTAACACTGTCTTCTTCTGTTAATCCTGTAATAGATTTTGACCGACCTAGTGATCATGAAGAAGCTTTTGCTAGAGATCTTTTAGAATTTCCCTCTTTAGAAAACGGTGCTGGCACAAATGATGACGATGACTCAAGCATCGGATTGCCCATCCAGCAAAAACGAAGGAAAGAGCAAACTGACGTCAAGGCAGATCATGCTTCCAGACAGAGTAAAGAGAGACCATCCACTGCAGGGTTGTCCTTGCCTTTGACCAGTGACCAAACCTTTAATTTAATGAGTGGAATTGCTGGCAATGTCATCACAGCTGCGGTGTCTGCTGCCATCAAAGACCAACTGCAGTCCCTACAGCAAGCTCCCTCACAGGCAGCGCCCAGTTTGAGTGAGGAGACAGACACAGAAGAAGCTGATGATTTTGAACTGCTTGACCAGTCTGAGCTAGAGCAGATTGAGAAAGAATTGGGACTTTCACAAGGTCAAGAAGCAGAATCCCAGGAAAAGAAAAAGTCTTCAGGCTTCCTTTCAAATCTGCTTGGAAGTCATTAATCTGGAAGTTGCAGCTGGTAACACAGAAGAAATCAAACATAAAACACAAAAAAAATTCATCAAATGCAAAAAAAAAAAAAAAAAAAAGTGAGAGAAGAAAATTCTGAGCTGTAAGCTTTAATTATCCCTTTAGATGTGTTGTAATAATTCCCCTTATGCAGAGTGAATTAACTGGATAAATATCAGCTAATACTGATAGTTTAATGTTTCTCGTAGTTATACCTCAATGTAATAGCATGGAAATGAATTATCTATCCACTGTTTGGTTGCAGATGTGTGGTGGAAGTCAGTTCAAAACAGTTGAGAGAAAGGTTTCTTTTACCTTTTTGCCCACCATCTATTTTGGAGCCCTGAGCCAAATTTTCAGTATCGGCACTTTATTTACTCTAGTTTTCCAATCATGTAATACATTTAACGTTGTGAGGGCAAATTATCAGAGGGCTGCAGTAAGATTAACTTAATCTCACCTCCTTCAATCCTACCAGAAAGTATGGATCCCTGCAGTTAGCATTTTGTGTAGTGCATCTGCTATAATATGAAACACATTAACTGGCACAACTCGAGTTTAAATATGTGTCCAACACTATAAAACCCCCTAGATTTCATACTTAAAACTTTGAATTATTTTGGATATGGTGATGCATTTCCAAATTTGTTGCTATTATAGGCTTGTAGAGTTGTAAAGTGGCATGTTATATGACTGACCACCTGCTGTGTTCCTTGATGGAGTCTGGTCCTTGGCAGTATTGCCCATGTGAAGTCAGCCAATGAAGCTTTATGTTTAAAAGTTAATATTGTGTAAACTGAACAACCTTTTTGGGAGCAGGTGAGGGTAGTTATTGTTTGAAGTAGAGGTTAGAGATGTAAAAAAAAAAAGCATAAAGGCTTTTTAGGTGCCACTTCCTTAATTTGAGATTCTGTAGGTCTTGGTTTGGCTTTTTTTCCCTTGATAGCTGCTTACACTTGCAACAAAAGTTGTGTTGCAAGCTGATTATTTTAAGATATTTAGAAGCATTTGGTGAGGTCAGTGTCTAGAGAAGACACTCAGAATCTTCTTCTTGGCATGTAATTTAAATGTGGTTAAAAAAAGAACTTGTTGAAATTATTTGCCAGTTTAACGTCCACACATGCTGAGTGAGTGGCATGGGATCTCAAGCAGATAACTTATTTTTCTAGGGCTTTTTTGTTCACCTGTGACAAAACTGCATTGCAATGCCAAGTGATGGTAATCCAAGAAATAGGAAGAAATAAAGCTTTTTTAATGTGATGTAAACCATTAGCAAAGTTGAGGGACCATGTCAGCTGCTACTACTACTCAAGTAAACTTCCATTTGCTGGCATTTGAAGAGGTAAATACAGTTATCTAGGACCCTCAAAAAGTACAGCAACAGATAATAAAAATCTTCCACTAACATATGTGTGTAGGTAAACCTGTGTTTGAAACTAACTTCATTTTGTATTTTTTTCTTTTTGAGATGGAAAAAATGGCAGATGGCCAAAAAGAGTATAGCAAAAGGAAGGATGCTTAGATTTTTTGACACTAGCTTTATTGTTGCTTGTGCTTTTTGTGTCAGTAATGCATATTGACCATGTTTGCTGTCCTTTACCAATAAAAGGGTAAGCCTGTGCCTTCATTATCAGATACATTATGAAATAAGTGGATGCAGCTTTCAAAATTACAGTATCTCAACACCCGAGTTTCTGGAAATCATTAGAAAACATGGCCAACATCAGTTCCATAGCCTTAGTTGCTTAGTTTCTTCTTTAGCTTTCACCAGTCTCTTCTCATTTGGAAAAAACAAATAAACAAAAAAACTAAAATACCCAACCAAAATTTAAAAAAGCTTTTGTTAAAAAAATCTATGAGTTTAAAAAGCTCTCAGATGACTTAAAAGCCTCATTTCCTTGCCGCATGTTTAGGACAATCTGTGCAGTTAAGAGTACAAATCCAAGTTGCTGGTGAAGCTTTGTAGGATCCCCAAACAACTGTGTGCTTCCTTGTCCAGGAGTACTGGTGCCAGAAGGGGAAACAGGCTGCAGGACAGGGAGAGGTGGGAGGGAGGGAGCAGTCCTTCACAGGCTTTTCTGGAGCAGATTGGCAGGACAGGCTAACTGGCTGTCAATGGTGGCATTGTAACAGCGTGCACTTTATTGTTGTTTTATGAAAAATACTTGTGGTTATGAAAGTATGTAACACAGGGGCACTCTTCTAGAATAATAGATTAGATCAGAAAGAAGAGGAGGAGGAGTTTCTCAGACTTTTTGTAAATTACCCATTTTCTGGTTTCAAGATAAGTAAATAGATTTATTTTTCTCCAGTATAACTCTTTTTTTTTTTTTTTTTCCCCATAAAGTAAAAAGCAACCAAAACTTGGAAAAGAAAATCATTAAAGTTAGGGACATAGTTGTTTATCTGAGTTTCTTCAGAATTTTTTTTCTGCTGTCATGGTACTCAAGTCCATTCAAGCCTCTAAATACTGTGTAACCGGAAAGATGTAATTCTGTAACATTTAATATTCTTCCTCAGGTAGTAAAAATGTGTCTAATTATCTCTTCCCTTCCACACAACCACATGTAAGAAACACTTCGCTTGGACACAATACATTCCACTGCCAGCGGTTCACCAGCAAAACACAAGAAAATGTTTCTGTCCTTTGTGGATCCCTTCCACACTGCCCTCAGTTGGAAATCCCTTGAGAAAACTTCATTTTGCAGTATTATAGCAGCAGCCACAAAATAGCAGTTCCTTAAAAATTCCTGTCACAATGTCCATAGCATCTTTCCTACCGAGCAATGTCATCACCTTCCCATCCTTCAAACTGAATGCATGGGCAGGAAGACGGGCAAGGAAGTAGAAGGCAGCACATAGCTTTGAAGCGTGCAGTTTTTCCATGGGAAGCCTGCTTGTGTGTGATCTCCAGCCAAAAGGCACACAGGCAGCATAGAGGGCATAGTGTGAGCCGATGCCATGGGCTAACAGTGTGTGATCCTGCCCTGGGATCCGTGCTGCTTGTGCTGTGTGTGTGCTCACACCTGGCAGCAAAGGGCTCACCCTTCTGTGCCTTGCAGTGCCTTCTTCACACATCCTGCAGAAGAAAAGGACGTGTGTCAGGGCAGGGATGCAGGTCATACCCAGAAAATTTCCCCTTGTGTCTGTACACGTAAGTGACAGGATCACCATCAGATTGGTGGCCTTAGGTGTGTCAAATCCAGTGCAAAGCCACTCATTTCCAGCACACTGGGTTTCCATGTGTACGCAGCACACACCTGCTGACCGTTCTTTTGTTTGTTAGTGGAAAAAAATACCATTATATGCAGAGGAGGTTAAATAATTGTAACCCAGAGTAATAGGATCTGAAGAGATACTCGTTCTACTTGTTCTGTGTTCATCCTGCACTTTTCCCAGGCTGTCCCAGCCTTCTGAACAAATCCCTGTAGTCTCCACGTCTGTTCTCAGCACATGGGCGGCGTCACAGTCTGTGAGTAACCCCCACCCGGGCAACCAGAAACTGGAGAATTACAAAATGTCCGTAATTAAGTATTCTGCAGCACTTTACCTGCCTGATCACTGTTTTGTAAACATGGAACTATTATATTGATTGTTTCAATAAATATGTGTTAGTTTTTATCTTTCATCATCTCAGTGTGTGTTTGCTTCCAGAAATGGAAAAAAACCCTTTAACAACAAACGGGGTGACCTTATCACCCTCCACAGCTGCCTGGAAGGAGGTCCTAAGGAGGTTCTTTCTACCTGAAAGGAGCCAGGTGGGGTTCAGCCTCTTCCCCCAGGGAACCGGCAAAAGGACAAGAAGCCAGTCATAAGCTGCAACAGGGAAGCTTTAGGTTGGACATCAGGAAGAATTTCTTCACGGAAAGGGTGATCAGACACTGGAAGGGGCTGCCCAGGGAGGCGGTGGAGTCACGGTCCCTGGAGGTGTTTCAGGGAAGACTGGATGTGGCACTCTGTACCATGGTCCAATTGACACAAGGCGGTGTTGGGCCATAGGTTGGACTCGATGATCTAAGACATATTTTCCTGCCTAGCTGATTCTGTGAAAACAATCAAACAAACCAAAAGAAAGAAAGGAACCTAAACCAACCCCAGCCCACAGTGCGGCAGGGCGGCGCACCCCGGCTCCGCCCATCGGGTGCCGCTCCGGGCGCCGTCCCTGCCCTGCGCCCTCCGGCCGCCAGGGGGCGCGCGCGGGCCGGTCTCGCCGGAAGTCGCGCAGCAGCTTCCTGCCCGCGCTTCCGGTCCGCGCTTCCTGTCCGCGCGCCCCGCCCCGCGCCCGGCACCGCCAGCTCCGCCGGCCGCAGGTGCGTGTCCGGGGCCTGTGGGGCGGGATGGGTTGGAATGGCACCGCATGGCATATCATGGCACGGCACGGCATGGCATGGCTCGGCGAGGGTGGGGGATAGGCGGTTTGGCCCGGCCGAGCCAGCTGCTCTCCCTTGGGATGCAGGCTCCTGTGAGCCCGACCTGGTCCACGCCTGGCCTGGTGGCTCCCGGATGCCGCCTACGCCCTCTCTTATCTCTTTTTAAATTTTATTTGTATTCACTTATCTATAGGTTTTGCCCGAATTTTTGTTGTCCATGTGGTAAACACCTACCTGCGGCCAGGATTTGGGACACGGGCTCAGTTTGAATCCAGCCGAAGGCAGCTGAAAATCAGCCGTAATAAAGAGCCTCAGGGGAGGTCGCGACGTGTCTGGAAGGGCTTGGCTGTGCTGCGGGTTCGTGAGTGCCTGGGGTGTGCTTTTCCCGGGCCCCACACCAGGTAGGACTCGGGGCTTGGGTCCTGTGGCCTAAAACGGGAGGGGAAAATGCAGGCGGGCCATGGGAGGGTATTGTGTAATTACAGGGGATTCCTCTGCTTTATGCAGTTTGAGCTGTAAACACGACTCCACGTAGCAGTCAGAGGTGAAGGTTTATGGCTTTATTTTCTCTTTGTTACAAACCTCTTCTGCTGAGCTTCTTTCCTTTGGGTGGGGCAGAGCGGGAGGAGATGGGGCGTTTTTAAATACCCCAGTGGCAGTGTTGCGTGTAGCTTCTCTGTGTCATCATGGACCAGAACTGTGTTCTGCCTCAGAGTCCTGCAAAGAGTTTGTCACTAATAGCCAGCGTGGCTCTGGGTCAGTGGTTTATGGCAAAGGTTGGAGCTTGGGTGGGGAGAGGGGCAGGGAGCCAATAATTAGATCTCTCAGAGGGCGGAGAGTACAAAAAGCATCTGTTACATTGAGTAGATACTTACAGTACTCCAGGTAAAATAATATGGCCTTTATTTTCTGCACCCACCCCTGTCACTGTAACGCTGTAGATAGCACAAGCTGTGTCTGTTACTTAATTTTTTTAGCATGATTTTATTTTTTGCCGCTTTCTAGTAATGGCCACCTACACTTGCATCACTTGCCGTGTGGCTTTCAAGGATGGTGACATTCAGCGTGCTCACTACAAAACCGACTGGCACAGGTACAACCTGAAGCGTAAAGTTGCTGACATGCCTCCTGTCACTGCTGAGAATTTCCAAGAGAGAGTCCTGGCACAGAGAGCAGTAGCAGAGGAGCAGAACAAAATCACTGCCACTTACTGCACAGTGTGTAGCAAGAGGTTCTCCACCTTCAATGCCTATGAGAATCACCTGAAGTCCAAGAAGCACCTGGAGCTGGAAAAGAAAGCTGTTCAAGCTGTCAGCAAGAAGGTGAAAATATTAAATGAGAAGAATCTGGAAAAGGGGCTGGCCCCAGAGAGTGTAAATAAAGACGAAATGAATGCAGCTATTCAGCAAGCCATCAGAGCCCAGCCATCTTCATCTCCAAAGAAGACACCTCTACCTCCTAGTGATGCAAGTAGCTCTCGAGTTTCCAGGGAAAACGCCAGCTTGTCCCAGAGCAGAGAACGACCAGAAATACCTCCACGGCTGCAGTGGTTTGAACAGCAAGCAAGGAAGCTGGCTAAGCAACAAGCAGAGGAAGAAGAGGATAATGAAGAAGGTAAGGCAGTAAACACACTGACAGAAGATAGCTTGGGGTAAGATATGGTTTGAGCAAAAGCTTCCTCTTACTTCTGTAGCAGTGCAGCATTTTCCATCACAAAAGATCTTGCTGTTGATTAAATTTTCAGTTTAGCAAAGGAGTTAAGGTTGGCCCATGTTTGCAGTCAAGGACTCTGTGTTAATGTCTGAACTGCCAGCTGTTCAACTTACAGACAGACATTAATGCATGTAAAGTTTGAAATAAATAGTCATCACTATGAGCAATATTTACCCCACAAAATATCAAAAGCAATTTCCTTTAAAGAAGGCTAATGTAACAGGTTACCCTAAAACTATTTCTGAAAAATAAATGAACAGAACTCCAGTTATGATCATTTGCTACTGTCCAAACTCATTTCCTGATCTGTTGAAGGGAGGTGGGACTGCGGTTAGTTTTGTTTCCCTCTGCCCACCAAGACCAGAGGAGAAAGTTTGCTCTTCAACCTGACTGTTACTTCTTAACCTGGCATCACTTCTCAGCATGTTGATGTTAAATGGGTTTATGAGTTGCTGCCCCAGTGGCCTTTTCCTGTGAATACAGCTCCGTGTTGGAGGTCAGCCTGGAAAGCAGACAGCTGAAAAGATCAGAGCTTCAGAATTTCCAGAAAAGGGTTATTTTTAACATGAGTGCTTTCAGTACTGTAGTTGGCAGTGCAGCTCCAAACGCATCTATTGGAGCAGTTGAATGGGGTGATTGAGCAAGAGGATAGGTATGAATGAGGGGGAGCTTCATTCCAGCTTCTGAAACCCCTGTGTCATGCTACTGCATCTGTTACAGCAGTTTTGTGCTCTTGAAGTTTCAGTTGCAGTTCAGTGAATCTGTTCTACACGAAAATAATCATTTGCCTCTGAACATACATCATAACACCTAAAGAAGAAGCCAGCTAGTCTAGTATTAATGTGTTAGTCATAAATTGTATTGTGAAAATCGTAGTAGGTTTTTGAATGCTAATTGATCTTTTAAGTATGTGAACAGGAGTTGTGTTTTCCCTCACTGCTGGAAATTAGTATTTTCCTGATGTTACCAGAGTTTTCTTGCTTTCAATGACCCATACTTGTGTTCTTGCACTGTGGTGAATTACACTAATTTCACGATTATAAGCCACACCTTTTTCATTGAAGAATGCAGCCTTCCCCACTAGTGCGGCTAATCATCAGGTGCAGCTTATTTATGGACAAATCCCAGCGAAATGCCAACCTGGAGGTGCGAACCGGCTGGGGAGGGAGCTGTTGTGGCTGCGGGCGGGCGGTGGCCGGGCTGTCACTGATTGGGTTGGGTGGCGGAGCAGTGCCGGCAGCAGAGCGGCGCCGGTGGTGGGTGAGCGGCAGGGCCACGGGCGAGCAGTGCTGCGGGTGGGCAGTGGGGCCGCAGGGGGGGGAGCCGTGAGTGCTGGAGCCCGCGGCATGGGGAGGTCGCGTGGGGCTGCATTTAAAGGCTCCTCTGATCTGTGAAAACTGTATGCAAATTGAGCACCTGACAGCAAACCACCCCCGCCCCCCCCATTCTGTTACTAACTCGTTACTTTGTTGCACATGGATACTCGCTTTAAAAGAAAAAAATGTGGCTTATATTCGGGTGCCATTTATATATGGACAAATCCCGTGGTCTCTCGGGCTACCCGGATGTGCAGCTTATAATTGTGAAATTACTGTAAATTTGAGGCCTAGAAGCAGCAGTAAAGTGTTAATAGTTGAGAAAATGGAGGGGGAAAAGTGTCAGATCTGCCAATGGTTTTTATTAGCAACCTTGTCCTTTGCTGTGCATCTTAAATATCTTTTACTGGCAATGGTAAATTCTTGCACCTGGAAGTGACTGTATGGCAACTTAGCTGTAAGAACAAAAAATGCAGTATGTTCTATGATGTTTTTATGTGTATAAGTTTTTCTAAGTTATTTGGGATTTATTTTGCTTGGGAAAAGTATAAAATACCTTTTTTTTTTTTTTAAACTTACTTTAAAAGACTGGGAAGATATGGATTCTGATGAAGACATTGTCTCTGATGAAGACATTGGCTCTGACGAAGAGATGGAAAGTGTGGAAGAAGAGGATCAACAGGCAGAGGCTGAAAGTGTTCCTGCTGTTGGGGCCATACCAGTCACAGACTGCTTGTTCTGTCCCCATCACTCAAGATCTCTCACAAAAAATGTGGCACATATGACAAAAATCCACAGCTTCTTTATTCCAGACATAGAGTACCTTGTGGATCTCAGAGGACTAATCAAGTATCTTGGTATGACTGAATGTTGTCTAATATTTTTGTCAGGATAATTATATTCTGATAGTGCTTATTTTCATTTGGATATGACACCAAAAGTTCTGGTTTAGGTTGCTTGTTTTTGTTGTCTGGGTACTGTCAGTATTTTGATCATGAGCGAGGCTACAGGCTTTTCAGGGAGAATGAGAAAAAACCTGGATAAGCAAACATGGTCATGTACCCAGTAGGTCTCACATAATTTACTGATGTTGAGAAAGTTGTTCAGATGACGTGAAATTTGGGACAAAATTCTGTTGCTAAAGCTTGCATATGAGCCGTGTTGTCCTACCAGTGAGTCACAAGTATTTGTCTCTTTGGTTTACAATGCTCATGAGAGAGCTAAAAGCTAGGGAAAAAATGTATCATCCTTCAAGTTTAAAAATAATGATGGAGTATTGGATAGAAAAACACATTGGAAGTGTGAAATTTGTTATTGAGAATACTGAATGGCCCATATCTTGTCACAAGAAATCTTTAAATAGCCAGACTTGTCCCTGATGGATCCATATGGTCAAGGCATAGAAACAGCAGGGCTATCCTGGAAATTAAGGGCTCAAGCTCCTCTTAAGTCTCTCTGCCTGCAAGCTGGGAAGGCTTTGTCACAGAAATGTTAATTACTCTTTTGGAAGATTTTGTTCAGACCAAAAGAAGTGCCAATGTTTTCTGCAGGAGAGAAAGTTGGCGTTGGGAAAATCTGCATCTGGTGCAATGAAAAGGGGAAATCCTTCTACTCTACGGAAGCAGTCCAGGCCCATATGAATGATAAAAGCCACTGCAAACTCTTCACAGATGGAGATGCTGCCCTGGAATTTGCAGATTTCTATGATTTTAGGTGAGGTCACTTCTCTTTGAGAGGAACAGAGGTGGAGACAGACAAAAGAACAGTTAAATATCGCATTAGAAACAATTATTCGTTCTTTCAATTAAGTGGTATTTCAGGTTCCAGTACTTATTTTGAGTACTTATTTTGCATTGCTGGTTCCCCACTCTTTTAGGTAATGGTAACAACATAGTTGGTTGTCTTCTTTTGTGGCCATTATTACCAGTCCTTCATTAAAGTACACTTTGAATTCTGTTTTGTATGTTTGCTGTTACTGAACTGAGATTTCAGTGCACCAGCAAAGGCCATAAAAGGTCGTAACTGTCTTTCCCATTACCTTTTAAATAGATTGTCGACTTAATACCTACTGCGGGTTTCTTATTTAAGTTTTATTGTGTAGCTGGAGTTGAACAGGACTGCTGATTTAGTGGCCTCTTGTTGAACTTCCTGCAACTTACCCAAAGCTGTGTTCACGTTGGTCAGAAATACCTCGCATTATGGTGACGGGTGGAGTTGCAGAACAGGGTAGAGGAAAGAGGTTCCATGTCTCCAGGCTCTGTTCAGGGCAAGGTTCTGCTGTTAGGAGCTCTCAGATCAGGGCAGGTGAAACATGGCAATGCTTATACCTTGGCGTAGCTGTGCATGGTGGTTCTTTTGTAGAGTGGGTCTGGGTAGTTGTGGCTGCTTGCCATTGTATTGCTGCTCTTCCACAGGAGCAGTTACCCTGATCATGAGGATGGGAAAGATGTGGAGGGTCCTGGAAAGCGCCTGGCAGAGAAGGAGTTGGATTATGATGATGACACCATGGAGCTGATCCTTCCGTCAGGTGGGGACAGAGTTTGTGTTATAACTTACTTTCACTTACTATCTGCCTTCAGTACCTGCAGTACAGGCCATTGTTGTTTCCCTCTGGGAAGGGAGAAGGTAGTTCTGCATTTAAGTGTCTTTGGAGTTATGTCCTCACCTTCCATTATTTTCACTGCTGAGTAGTTCAGCTTCTTCAGCACTGATGGATATGTGGACTGTGGCAGTGGGGTGCTTTGCCCATTTTACATCTTCCTTATCATGTGACTCTCATGGTGTACTCCAACAAGAGTTTCCACATTTGTTTGAGTGCAACTTGGAGAGGCTATAACTTAGGTTATCTAGTATAGGTTTTTTTTTTTCGGTAGAGAGCCAGCTCCTACCTAATTCAGTAAACTAGTTCAGTAAATTAAATTATTAAATAGCCTTTCTCTAGTTCAGCATTTGGTACTCTTGCTTGCTTTGTTTTGTTTTGTGATTTTGTATGGGGGGACCTCAGCCCTTTCATTCTGAAAAGCGCTGCCAACTCTGCAGTTACACAAGTTTGCCTGAATGCCAGCAAGTGGCTTCACTGTTTACCTGAAACAGCATTGCCTCTCTGCTCATTGCACTAATTAAAATTTTCTTTTCTGATAGCTGCCTGTTTATTATCTCTGCTAAGGCCCTCTTGAACAGCAGCACATTTTGTGCTTTTTCTTCAGGCAGCTCTTACAGTAATTACATTAAGTTCCTAAGAATTCTAAAGTTTTTAAGGTTCTGGACCCTTTAAAAACATTTCTCAGCAGAGGGATTTTCCATATTTTTCTCAATGTGATTGAGTACTCCTTTTAGCAGCTGTTTCATGATGGATAATAAGATGTACCCTCCTGTGAACAGGTGCCAGAGTGGGTCACCGTTCCTTGATGAGGTACTACAAGCAGCGTTTTGGTGTGACAAGAGCCGTGGCTGTTGCGAAGAACCAGAAAGCCGTGGGTCGGGTGCTGCAGCAGTACCGAGCCTTGGGCTGGACGGGGCAGACAGGTGAGTGACAATGGAAGGGCTTTACAGTGGAGGAGGCTCTGGGATGTCAGCACCCTACAATTCCAGAGGTCAACTTTGCTTTACACATGAGGTCTCTGCAGTAGTTTGCCGTCTACTTAGTTCATTTTAATTCCTGACATCCAAGCAGAAATAGGAAGTTTGTTTCTAAAATCCAGTGCAGCTGCTGTGCAGGATTTTCATTCCATTGTTTATGCTACTTGGTGACTTCCTGAGATTTCTTGGTTTCTGCCTATCCAAGCCACTACTCTTGCAATTTAATAATATAATGTAAGTCATGCTTTGACAGAATACTTCTCCAGTTGGGGAGCAGTGTTGTGATCTATATCCCCTTTTGAAATATAAGAATCATGCTTGCAATGCAAAACAACCTTTTGCCTTAATCACAGTCATGGGTATTTATAGAGGGAACTGGGCTTTGCCCAGAGAAAAGTGAAAAAAAGCTTGCCAGTATGGGGAAGAAAACTTATAGGTGACTGCTGAAGTACATGGGCAGGTCAGCTGGTTTGCATACAGGTTGTAAGAAAGGTGACAGACATTCATCCATCTCCCTTCTTTCTCCCTGCAGGGGCCATCTCTGCTCAACAGCGTGACATGCAGTACCTGCAGAGGATGAAGTCAAAGTGGATGCTCAAGACAGGAATGAGTAACAATGCTACAAAGCAGATGCATTTCCGGATGCAAGTCAGATTCTGAGTTCCAAAGAGAGCTGCCTACCACTGGTTATGGGAAGGGGGATTTAATGGTTTCAGGGTTGCAGATTCTCTTATTAAAATGGACTTGGTACCTCTCAAATAATGATGTGTTTGCCGGTGTGCCTTCCTCTGTAAAGAAGAATGGCAGGGACCTTGTCTCTGCTGAAATAATGGTGGGTCTAACTTAAAAATAAAGTATCTTCAGTGGAACATGTGACAGAGTAGTCATGGCTATGGCTGAAGGTACGTGCATAGTCCTGCTGCCCATCTTTGTGCAGCCTATTTATAGGGGGCAGTTGACACTGTCATTTGTCTGAATATCTTCTGTTTCAATTCTACTAACTGGTTGAAGCCAAGAGGAGGTCCTAGATGTAAATGCTTCAGATGGAGTGTATTGAATGTTTTCACTTGTGGTGTCAGACATATTAGCTGGGTGTTTTGGAGTTCTAGCTGGCACTGTTGAGGTGAAAATTTGAGAGTAGATTTTCATGGAAGGTTAAGTACGGTGTTTCCCAGACTATAAGACGCACTGAAAAATCCTAAAATTGGATCAAACACCGAAAGTGCACCTTATATATGAACCTTGAGTATTGAAGGGATCTCAAAACAATTTCTGCTTCACATTGTGCAGCAACAAACATGAAGCTTGCAATCCAATGACCGCAAGCAGGCACGCACACGTCCCTCGGGTCTGTCCCTCCCAGTTTTACGGTAAAAGTTGCAAAAGTTGAGCGCAGATCAACATTGCAAAAAAAAAGTGCGCCTTACAATCTGGTGTGCCTTATATATGAAAATCATTTGAAAATTTACCGTTAACTGGTACTGCGCCTCATAATCTGGTGCGCCTTATGGTCGTGAAAATACAGTAATAATTTTTTGAAGAAATGCACTGATGGAAAACTTCAGGATTAATACTGTCCAGAGGCTGACTGTGCTTACCTAATGCTCCAGCTCAGGGCTGGATTAATAACCTGCAGTGTAGTTGTTTTACATTGAATGTGATGAATTTTCATTTCCTGAAAACTGATCAAAATTATCCTAACGTTTAGATGAATGTCTATCAAAATTTTGCATTTCCTACTTAAAACTCTGAAGATACTGTGGATGACATTGCTTGTTCCCACTCAGTACTGGTGTTTGGTTATCATCATGCAGTGACCCAAGACATGTATTGGCTGGAACAGGCAGGCTTCCCACTTAAGCAGGTAAACTGCTGCAGGCTGGTGCAGAGAAATCCTCCCTGTGTATTAAAGAGCTGAGGCAGCAGCACTGAGTTGGTTCTTCTGCTGTAAATGTTAAATGTTTCCATGAGTTTACCAATTCTGACCTTCCTGTAAGGAGGCGGGCACCTTCAGAGGCCTGGCTGGCTCCTGACACCCCAAATTGTCACATGCTGGACACTGAGCATGTGCCACAGGAACATGGCTGTTTCCTTGCCCATCAGTTCATTGGGAAGGCAGCTGGCTACAGCTACCTTTCACTTCTGCTGTTTGGGATTACTCTGGATTCCTGAGTTCTGACTTTCACTGGTGTGATTTTGGTACAAGTTTTCTTTCTTTCTTGTGAGCCCTGTGTGCATGATGTCACTGAGAGTAGTAGGGAGAGACTTTGTTAACACTGTATTTTTACTTGAAGTAGCCCTTTAGACCTGGCCCAGCCTGTGATTATGGTATGGATTTCTAGCACTGAGGGTATACCCTGCTTGTTTTTGGACAAGTCTCACCATCTGCCCATTGGGAAGTGCTGTGTCTTTTTTTGGAGAGTTACTATCAAAGGGTCTTTATGCTGATGGGTAGGTTAGATTGTCTTTACAAATAGGGCAAAATAAAATGCCACAGAAATACAGAAATAGAAGTGTTAAGACTTATTAATCTGAATATTGAAACCTGCAGAACTAGCTCTGAATACCAGAATAAATCACCAGTGGGAATCAGCAGTATGCAGTCTTGAGCTTTTGGAAAGCTGTCATGGAATATGTAAAACTTACATTAAAGACTAAAGAATTACTCTGAAAGGATCTTGGGAATAACCTAGTACAATTGCTTAAAACTTAGTGGTTAAGCATTTAAAGAGTCTTAGCAGTGAAGGCAGTAATAAAAGGAAATAATTCAACACTGACAAATTACTTCGCGACCATAAGGTTCAAGCTGAAGGTGCGTGGAGTTTGCCATTCTCCTCAGCATGAAAGGGAATCAAAGGCAGCTCCTGTTGTCTGTGCAGACTTGCTCAAAGACTTGCTCTACTGCTTATGAAGAGGTGGGGATTGCCTGAATTTCCTGAACGGTCTAGTTCAGAAAAAAGGCTGGTAAATAAACATGAAAACTGGTAGTCATTTTGCAGGTCACAGGGAAGCAGAAGGAAGTAATTGGTATAATTTGCACATATGATTCTCTCCTATACATCTTGCTGCAGTTTACTCAGAAGAAAATGGAAGAGAGGTATGGGAACCCACTGGTATTTTAAGGAAGTTGTAATACTCAAGGGAAAATGGCTGTCTTGGAAAACCAGCAGAGGGCGTAGGAAAGCTTTTTCCCAGAACTGTCTTTACTATGAAAATAGATAAAACCTATTAAGAGCGCATTCATGCAGAACAGAGTTAGGGTGAGACTGCAAAGCTCACCACTACCATGAGTCAAGATTAGCAGCAGGCTTCTGTGAGATGAATTGCTATTTATATCTTTATGTAGGTCCTGGAAGAGCATTGCTGGCACAGGATGGCTGGAGCAAGTATATGGAGATTGTTAGCAGGTTTCAGCGACAGTGCTACAGTCTGCACAGCTTGTAGGTAGTTCCAACTATGTCAGAGTATTTCCCAGAATCACACAGATTTTACTTCCCTGTATAAAGGATAGCTGAAGGCAGTTCTTTGTTTCCTAAGAGAATTCCAAATTACATTTGTTCCTATCAGGGAGGTATGTTTCCAGCTGTGATCCAGCCTTGCATTTGTGCTCCCCTGCTCTAACCTTGCATTTTCTGGCTCTTACAATGAGGAGATTTGAGACTGTCTCTGGGTACATTGGGTATTGTGGAGCAAGAATTCCTAGTATGATTGTAATTCATACAGGATGAGCAGGAGATCATCCCTTCTCAAGCGATGCATTCATTGTAGCAAAGGCTGGTAAGAAGCATAGTAAAGGTACCTCGTTTTGGACAAGGCTTCTGTCTGCCTATCCATCCATTAACAGCTGGGTATTGAAGTGATCCCAGTGCTGCATCAGGCACTGCATAATGAAGCAGCAGAATGAAAGAACTGGTTAAGCTGGTGGAGCACATCTGTACATCTGGCATCTCCTTTTCAAAGTAGTTCTGTTTTGTACACTTCAGTTACATAAATAACCCAAATGCTACCAGAGGGAAAAGCATGTACCTGTCATCTTGAAGGAGTAGGCTGGGAAAGAGGGAAGTATACGGATGTAGTGTGGTTAGAGACACAGGAGACTCAGAAATGTAAAACAAATTAACAGCTACTTATGCTGAAGCTGCAAGTCAACAGGTATTTAAAGTAATCAACCCCTTTAAGAGTTCACTGTTGATCCCTGATGGGTTTCTTCAAGGCAAAGGTCCTGACTGTTGGTGTTGCCTAGCTAACAGCAGATGCTGGAGGGGCATATCAGGGAGATTCTCCACCACTGGTCTTAAGAGTTACTTTTGATCTATTAAAACTGAGGCATCCTGTGCTAATGGGCATCCTATGGTCAGGGCTTTGGGCATCTTCCTTCACACTCAGCTCAGTGCTGCTGGTGGGACACTGCACTGCAGGGACTCTAGTGGGTTTATACTATCATGACCTACAATGGATGGAAGGTTATAAATAAGCTTTAGGACACACCTGACTGAAAAGTAAAAATGCATATTTAACTCTCTTAGTCTTAATGTTTAATTGCTTTAATCCAGTAGTCTACCATGCTGCAGTTGCAGAATAGCAGTCACCAGACTCACCAAATCCTCAGCAGCTGGCAGAGCCTGGATATTTAAAATTACCACCTAAAGGCACTTTGACCCAGAGGAAACTTCTGTTGTCTCCCATTGCATCCCAAACCCTGTAAGGTGCAGAAACCAGGCACTTCAGGAGCCATGGAAGTGGTAACAGGACACCTATAACTGGTTTTGTGTTAAGGATTTCTGCACATCTAGGATACCAGACTAAAAGGCAGAGTGATAAATCCTAGCTGGGGCCAGGAAGGGAATTAGGATCACTCTGAAAATGCTTCCCAGTGTAAAGTTATCTGACTCTTCCCAAAAGCAGAAAGCTATCTGTTAGCAGGATTTTTTTAATAATGATATACCAAGCATGTGAGTCTTCATACAGTTCTCTCATGTGAGGAAAAGGGTCATCTAACATTGAGACATATTTTCTGTCATTCTTTATGCTTCTTGTCTTGGAATCTTTTTTTTTATTTTTTTTATTTTTTTTAAATTTTATTTATGTATTCAACTTTGTATTTGCCAGCAATTTACAGTGATAACTTCCATAACCTTCATGTGAAAGTAAGAGGCTTGCTCCTCCTGCATCATGTTTATAGGCAAAAGAGAATGTGTACCAGGACTCAGAAAAACTGCATGTTCACATCATTAGATAACTTCGTATCTTAATATTTCTTTCTTGAAGGACCTTTAGGAAACAGGTCTGGGTAGGAATGAGTGGTAATCAATAACCTGAATAATAGACTTAGCAGCAGCAAATGCTATTGATTACAGAAGGGGAAAAGGAAGATCTTTACATTTTGCCTGAGTTCTAGAGCCCGCAAAGAATAACCTGATGTTTTACAAAAAATAAATTTGTAGCAAGATACACATCTCCTTGGAACAGATCTTTATTCTGCTAGCTCAATGAGACGTTTAATATTTAAAGCATGCCAGGAAGACCCAGCGAGAAGTTTACAAAACTGAGTGGCTCAGTAAATAGTCACAAGACCAACAGAAGTTGCATTTCTGCAACAAATGGTGAACCAGGGACTTGAGATGTATAAGAGCAGTGCAGCAGGATAACCTGTTACTCAGCTCTGGAGACATTTTCCAGCAAGGTGGAGTGGCAGGAGACTTCCTGAACATTCTCTGTCACGTGGGCTGCAGTACTCCAGGGCTTTTGGCCTCTGCAGCACATGTAGGTGCAGCCCTCACCACCAGTTGAGTGTGCTGTCCATGCCTCAGCTTCCTCTGTTATTTGTGGTTCATGGGGGCATGATTGTAAACCTCGGGGCAAATTTGCCTTGCATTGCTCCACTTCAACCAAATCCCTCCATGCAAAAACTATTTCACATTTCCTACCCGTGCCAGTGCCTGTTAATGGTTTGCAAGGTTTATATAGTCATCTACAGATATGTTCACTTCTCTTTTTCTGGCTTGGGTAGCTTTTCACCCTTAAATTTCTGACACTTTACAGACATGAAAGCAGCCTGGCTTTCCTAGGCAAGATCTGTGTTTGGTCTTCACTGTTCTGCTGCACTAACACTAATGCCTTAACAGGTAGAGCAGCTGTGTGTTTGCTCATGATATATGCACTGAAAATCTTGATTAAATATTCACTGAAGTGTTCCAAACTCCAGATATTTTGTGACATCATTCATAGGAGCAGTCATACCTAGTTTACTTAATTCCTTGCAATCACAGTGTTTCAGTAGATCCTGCCATTCAAGTTGCCATATTTTAACTAAACTACACTGTGCAGGCTTTCAAAATATGGCATTTCAAAATGAATTATTTCAAGGGCTTTTTCCCACTAAGTGCTAAGTATTACCAACTGATATTACCTTAAAATGGCCATAGAGCAATGATAAACCCAGACTGTTCCTTTTACTCTAGTAATGTGTTACATTGATTTCACATCCAACTAAATGACTGTTAAATGGCATTGTCTTTCTTCACTCTCGGTACAGGATGTGGCAGCTGCCTCTGTGTTCCTGCCAGTGGAAGGTTCATTGTCCTACAGAGAAGGGAGGAGTGTGAGGTGCAGAGCTGTGTCCATCACCCTTGGATATTTGAGAGTTTTGTCAACAGGTGTTGGTAGAAGCTACATAATTCATCATAGAGTCTGTTTTGGTTTCCTTTCTTGTCTGCTGAACTCAACCATGCCTGCATAGCTGCATGAGAGAACACACTGTGCTTAGGTTTGTCCTTGACTCTTTGCCACCTAAAGCCATCATGGTTCTTCCTGCAACACAGTTCCTGACAGAGAAATGGCCTTTTATGGAGGAGGGGAGGAGAGTACAATCATGGCACAGTCATTTACAGAGCACAGAGAGGATTAGGTGGCTCTGCTGTGCCCACACAGTTCTCTAGCAAGGAGATATCAGGAATTAATCAGCGGATCTAATGCAATATTTTGCCTTCCCTCAGGTCTGGGCATTTGTCTTTAGTTGTAATCTGAAGCAGAGAGTCCTCTCCTGAGGGCAGATGCTTTTCAAATAGCTGACCAGAACTGACTTAAAGGTTTAAGGCTTGCAGGAGGGTGCCCTCTTCTTAATTAATAGGCCAGCTGTTCAAATTCTTGTTACTAGGCAGCTAAATATAGAAATCAGCAAGATGCCTTTGAAGTTTTATTTTAAATGACTTGGTCTTTTGCCCCCATGAATCATCCATTTTTTTTTGTACTGTGGCATGGCTCCAAGACACGATCCCAGCACAGCCGTTAAGAATAGCTGAGGTACTTTGGGCAGGATTACGGCCAAAGCTGTACGTGCGTTCCAGAGTTACTCAGGGTCAGGAATCAGTGCCAGAAACTGCAATCAGCCCACCTTGAACATTTATCATGTCCCAACGGCGAGATCACCCAGACTCAGAAGGTCATGAAGCATTGAATCATTTGGAAATCCACCTGTTCTTTCCATGGTTAGATACCCTTGCACCGTGTCCTTGTTTTGCTGCTGTTTGTCTTGTTCCTGGGTCATCTCAAGCTGGCTAGAAGCTCACAGGGCTCTGTAGAGTACTCCCAAATCCATGCTTTGTTCCTTGACACCAGCCCTGAATTAGGAATTTGAGCTCTGAGTGAAGCAAAAGAAGCCACTTGGTAACTCTAGCAAACAACCAAAGGAACTCTGACAGCAAAATAACTTGTTACATTTTTTTCTTTGTGCAGTTTGTGTCAGCTGGAGCAGATCTCAGTTCCCATGCTCACCTAAGTGAGGCATTGCAGCATGAAGGCTTTGAACTCCCAAGCCCATTTGTATGCCTATCTGTGACAGCAGCAGATATTAAGAGCAAATCAGTCAAGCAGAGAGAATAAATAAATCCTCTGTTATTCTGTATAATATTTTACTGGCTCACTGACTGTGGGGAAATAACCCCCTTCTGACTGGCTAGGGGATGGTTTGATATCCAGTGGCAAGTGCAAGGAGTAGCTGTGCCTAGGACTGAAGGTCATACTTAATGAAGGCATTAAGTCACGTGTCAGGAGCATCCAGGTAAACTGTGCCTGCCCCACAAGGTCAGTAGCTCTCATGAGCAGTTTTACCATCGGCCTTTCAAACCTTTACATGCACACACAAAAAAAGTCATAACTGGTTCCCTTGATGTTCCTAATCAGATCCCTCTTAGTGTTTTTGTGTAAAAACATTATGAGAACAGTTTATGGGCTTGCTTCTCTCCTTAGCATTCCATACCTGCTAAGACCTTTCACCTTTAATAAATCTTTTCTTCTCAGGGTTTTACTGTGTACCAGTTACATCTTAAATGCTTGTAGGGTCTTCTTCTGTGACCAAGGCATGCATTCCTATTAGATATTATCTCCCAGGGAAACTCTTGAGAATTCTGAATATTTGCACCTTGATCTTCTCTGTTTCAATTCATTAGTCACCTAACAGCACCTCTCAAGGTTATCAGAGCAAAAAATAGAATCTACAGTACAGCTTAAAGGGTTTGGAGGAAAAGAATAAAGTAGTATGATAAGGGGAAAAGGTTTTGTGCAGTCCAAGACCTCTGCATAATGAATGTGTAAAACTTTGCAGCCTGCAATAAAGGAATCTCAATGAACTTTGAGAGGATAATATTTACAGAGTAGTTTAGTTCCATTTTAACCTTTTTGCTTTCCTTTTTCTTTTTTAGTCACACAGGGCTTTTACTTTTTTCTCTGTACTGTGCTACAATTAATGACTTTTTCGAGCCATTGAAGACTAAACTGGAATTCCTTCAATTATGCAGCAGCATCAATTTATGAATGAGTACCCAGCAGGTTTTGAAATGCCATCTTCCTCCTTGGCCAAGGTGATGATATTGCAAAAAGCCTCAGCATTCCCACACATCTGTTCATCTTCCTCTCTGATGTGCCCTATCTGGAGTTCAAATGCAGATCAAGGTTACAGCAAGAAGTGAATGTATCCGGACAGAAGGAAAAGGAAGCCTTGCAGTAGGCACCAAGGCCTCTTTTACAGTACAGAGAGCCACACAGCACTGGGGATATTCCTCTGCAAAACTTAGCTTTTTGTAAGGGCTCTGGTTCCAGCTGCTGTATTGGCATAATTTGCGTTATTTACAAACACAATTTTAGTTGTTCAGTTTCTTTGGCTAACATGGGGTGTGTTAACCTGATTGCTTTCCTCTTTCTTCTGTCTGATGTCTGCATGCCCTGAATTTTGATACTAAAATACAGTGAAATGCTGCTGATTCTGTCATCAGATTAGCCCGCCGGACAGTGATCTCTAAGCTTCCTTCCAGCAATGTCTCCTATCCAGTCACTTGTGGAAGACACCTTTGCAAGGACCCAGCACATTCAGAATGACTTCAAACAGGATAAACGATTGGATGAGGATTTTTCTGTCTTTGGAGGCAGAGCTTGCTATCTTACAGCAGAAGTTTGTTACAGTCTTGATGAGAGGTATAGAACTTTAAAGATACTACACCAGCCTGATTGGAAATGCAAACACACAAATTGCCTTGGAGTCAAGTATGGTCCACACAAGCCACAGGACAGGGCAGGCCATTACTTCTTGTGATACAGTTGCTGTAGTACATCCATTAAAAAGCAAAACCATTTCTGATGCAGGGATAAGATGCCTCCAGAAGGAAGCCACCACAATGTGAACCTCAGCCAGCTGACTGGAAGCAACTCACTCCATCTACTGGGAGTGTAAGAGCTCCTATGCTGAACCTTGACAGCTTTCACCACAATCTGGCTTTTATCACAGCCCGTTGCACTTCAGTGTCTGCCTGAGATGAGAAATGCTGACTCCTGCAGCCCTGGGGAAAACCTGATCCATCCTGTGGAGTTAAGGGGCTTGCATAGGAGATCTCACCTCTGCTTCCCACCTGGCATGTGCATTGAGAGTCCAGTGGACTCAATCTGTTTGGTCTCAGTTTTTTGTGCTGAAAGGAGAAAAGAACAGAGCTGAATTCCCTGAACTTCTGTTTGGAGACAGCACCAAGTCATGAGCAAATGTTTTGAGAAGGGAAGTTTTTCCCTCAGAGCCCTGAGGTAAGCAGGTTAAAAAAAATAAATAGAAAAAAAAAAGAGAATGGGGCAAAAGATGCAAAGAAACAATCACAGCTGGAAAATAACAAGTAATAACTGCAGTAAAAGTCACTTTACCTTTATTCATCCAAGGCAATTGCATTTCTGCCTAGCAGAGAGACACAGCCAAGATTTCTGTCCATTCACACTGCCTGGGTTAGCTCCACTTACAGACCAAACTATTTGCCACCATAACAGAAAAACAGTCCTTCATAAATAGTGTCACTATGAGTGTTTCAGAAAACATGGACACCGTGGCAAACAATGCTGGCAGGACTCCTGAAGACTCTGTTCCCTCTGCTTTCACTAGGCTATTTGCACCAGAACTTCTTCCAGCTTTCCCTTGCTTTGGTGATGAACTGGGCAGATGGCATGTGGGGGCATGTGGATGAAGAGTTTCACATTTGTTAGGAGCAGCCTTGCTGCCTTTCCCAAGCTGGTACTTCACTCACACTGAATGCTTCTAATGTTAGCTCCGGCACCATATGGGTGGGAAGCATGGAGTCTTCCTGCCAGATCCTGGAGGAACATACCTTAGGTGGCTCATGTGTTCCCTCTGGCACCTGCTCTGTGGGACCCTCCACAGCCATGAAGCTCTCTCCCCAGTGGTAAGCCCCCAGCATTTTCAGCCAAGAGAAAACAAAGGTTAGCCTTTGCATTCCCAGCAGAGCTGTGTGCAGGGTCAGAGAAATAACAAACCAGACCTCATGATTCAAATTCAATGGTCATAAATTTTGTGTAATATTAAAGGAAATTGCAGCCTCTGTTCAGCACAACTTCCCAGCCTCCCAGCTGAAATACAACAGCTTCTAAATTTGATGCCAGCTCATAGCTTCCCTTTTCACTTTTTTATCTCCTTTAATAGTCATCTTCTCTGATTATATAGTGGCCCATAGCATCACTGTGTGAGATGTAGATAGCTCAGTAGTATATCAGCATATGCTGGTTTACCTAGGCCTGCATTTTATTTGGCTCCTAATGGCAGGAGCCCAACTCATCAGCATACAGAGCTCTATTTACAGTATTCATGACCTGGATTTTTTATCTCACCTGGAGCCACATTGTGTAAGTTAAGATGAACCTTAAAATGGTCTGTACTGAAAAGATAGTACTGTAAATAAAAACATTTTTTGCATATTATTAGCTTGGTTAAACAACCTTAAAGAAGTTAATGACTTAATGGAGGAGCAGTATGCAGAACATCAGCAATGATGCTGATCTACATGATAAGCATGAATTATTTGTGAATGGGAATTGTGCTAAGTACCTGATAAGAATAGGCAGAATATTGTGGACTGAGTGCTCAAGTGTTCCCTTTTGCCAGCGTCATTTCATTTGTAGGGCACTTGCTGTTGTTGGTGGTGTCTTCCATTACCTGGGCAGAAAAGAAGGCTCCATACTCAGCTGTAGAGCTTTTTCCACTACCTAATCTTTTCCTCTGCATCATTTCTAGAGATGTTAAGACAGTATGGGGACTTTTTTGAGGAAGCAGAAACCAAGAAGTACTGGAGAAATTACTCCATCCAGCATAGGACTTGGTTGTCCTTAAGATTTATAGGAAGTCCTGAAAAATTTCCTCCTCTGTGGTCTGGGCTGAAGTCAAGAACAATAGCCCGACATTCTGCAGCGTTTGAGCAGTATTTTGTTTACTCATGGCTACTTTGGCACCTAAACATCCTTGGGAGAGTAACAGATAATGAGGAGTGGCAAAAGAGCTAAATTAATGGGAGGAATCAGCCTCACATAGTGAATTACATGTGATGTGCATTTATGTGGAAAGTTTTTCACAAATCCACCAGCTTATTATGCAGTTGGAGGTGTGCCGCAGCAAGGGAGAGGAATATTTTTTTCTTGCTGTAGTCTACTTTAAAGTGCATTGGTAATGCATCTTAAATTATGACTCCAAACTTTAGGTTTTGTTTTCGTTTTTAATGGGAAGAACTCTATGCTTTTATCATAATGTACTAATGACAGTAATTTCACACTGATAAGCCACACCTATTTCACAGAAGAATCGAGCTGATCTCAGAAGTGTGGCTGATCACCAGGTGCAGCTTATTTGTGGACAAATTCTGGCGACATGCCAACCCAGAAGTGTGAGCTGGCCAGGGAGGGAGCTGCCATGGAGCCGCCACTGGGCAGGGAGCTGCCATGGAGCCACTGCTGGGTGGGCGGTGAGCTGGAGCCACTGGCGAGCGGGCGGTGAGCCGCTGCCGGCTTCGCATGGCCAGCCCACCTTCGCCACCTTCGCGCTGCCAGCCTGCCGATCCGCCGCCAGCTTCGCCGGCAAGCCACTGCTTTTGAGTGGCACAGGGAGCAGCCGCCACTGCTGAGCAGGCGAGGAGCCGCTGCAGCCAGCGCCGGTGGGGGGAGTGCCGGGGCCCACGGCACAGGGAGGGCACCTTGGGCTGCGTTTAAAGGCTTCACCGGTCTGTGAAAACTGTTTGCAAATTGAGCACCTGACCCCAAACTGCATGCTCGTGCGATTCTGTTACTAACTCATTACTTTGTTGCACATGGATCCTTGCTAAAAAAAAGTGCGGCTTATCACCTGGTGCGGCTTATTTATGGACAAAGTCCGTGGTCTTCCCAGCTACCCAAGAGTGCGGCATAAGCACTCATAAGCACTGCCAGGTGCAGCTTATGAGTGTGAAATTACTGTAATTCATCCTGTTGAACTCTTTATGTTTTGAAAAACATCACTGCAGTACTGGAAGAGATTAAATCCTTTCAAGAGAGAGACTAGAAACAATTGTTTCATCTTCCTCACATCACTGTAGAGACTAAAATGTTGATATTGCACAGACCAAAAGTGCACCTGGTGCAGTTCCCTGTCTTGGTGGCGCTGGGCTCAAGATGTGTACTGGCAATAGCAGCTCTGTAGCACCTTCTCCATCCCCAAAATGATATTTTTTAAATTAGGAGAAACTTTCAGGAAACCTTTAAAATATTTTTATGCATAGGTGCCTTAACTTTCGTTTTACAGGAAACTGAAAAAACGCCTTGAAGAACAGAAGAGGATCCAGTGCCACAGAAGCAGGTTTTCATAGGATATCTCAGTCCCTGCTGTATGGAATAACAAACTCTTCCCTACAGCAAAAAGTGGGAAATCCAACCTTCATATGCTTCCTCCAGTAGGGACTTCTAGGGTGCATATTTATTGAATTTTTAAGCTTCTCTGCTGAGAAGCAAGAGCTTTTATTAACTGTCCCTCACTCCCTGCTTTCCCAAAGATAATAATTTTCTTGCTAAAGTCTACTTGAAAGTGCTTTGGTGTTGCAGCTTGAATCATGCATCCAAAATTCAGGTTTTGATTGTTTTTCTTTTTAGAGGGAAGAACTCCATGCTTTCTTCTTAATGGACTACACTGTCTGCACACATAACTGCAGAGCTGAATTTGCAGATTACCCAAGTAACCTCTGTTGATGTGGGTTAAGTGGTGGATATTGTCTACTTGGATTTTTCCAAGGTTTTCAGTACAGTTTCCCAGAGCTGCCTCCTGTGGTGGGCCATGTGGTGGGTGGGGAATCCTCTGATGGGCTCTGTGGGATGGGAAAGAGCTTCTTTTCAGACTGGCAGCTTGGCACACATGGGGTCACCCAGGGATCAATACTGGGCCCAACAGTGTTTAATATCTTCAAGAGTGATCTGGATGATGGATCAAGTGTGTTCTGATGAAGTCTGACAATGAAATCAAACTGAGAGGGGAAGTGGACACTTCCAGAGAGCCACATTGCAGGAAGACCTGGATGGGCTGAAAGAGTGGCCTGGTAAGAACCTTATAAGGACAAGAGTAAGATCTTGTGCCTGGCAGAACATAATCCAGGAGTGCAGCACAGGCTGGGATCTACCTGGCTAGGGAGTAGCTCAGTGCAAATGGACCTGGGGATCCTGGTGAACAAGTTTAGCATGAGTGAGCAGTGTGCTGTTGAAGCAAAGCAAGCCCATGGGATGCTGAGTTGCATCAACAAGGACACTACCAGGAGAGATAAAGAAGTCACTGTCCTACTCTACTCAGTGCTTGCCAGGCCACGCTTGGAATACTATGTTTGGTTTTGGTCCTCATTATGCAATAAGCTGTGGACAGGATGGAGAGGGTCCAGAGAAGGGCCATGTGTGCCGTGTGAGGAAAGGCTAGAGTTGGGTTTGTTCAGCCTTGAGGAAAGAAGGCTCAGGGAAGACTTTATCACCGTGTTCCAGCGTTTACAGAGTGGCTACAAAGAGACAATCTTTTCTCAAGTAGTCATATGGAAAACACAAAAAATAATGGGTAAAAGTCACTCCTAGGGAGATTCCAACTGAGCACGAACATTTTTCATTATGAGAACAAGTAACCATTGGAATAATCCCCCCCAGAAAAGCAGTGGATTCCCCAGCACTGGACACATTTAAGATCCGGCTGGACAGGGTGCTGGGCTGTCTTGTCTAGACTGTGCTTTTGCCAAGAAAGTTTGGACTAGATGATCCTTGAGGTCTCTTCCAACATGGTATTTTATGATTCTGTGAAGATACTGATGGTTTTTTGGAGCTGAAACAGTTAATGAATCTTCTGTTTTAAGGAGTAACTAAGGAACATCCCCCTTTCTCTTCTCTTCTCTCCCTACCCCCATGCCCTCCCAAAGCTCTAACAGCTGACTGCATCAGTTTTGACAGCTTTACTCCTCAATTCTAAAATTTATAACTGGAAACAGCATCATCTCTAAGGTAAGGACAGACTCCACAAAACATTGAATGAGAGAACAGAATTAATGGAAAACGTTTTAAAAGCCTCAAGGTTTTAAACTCTGGCAACACTGCTCCATGGGTACCACAAAAAAGCTGAGCAGTTGTTTATTTAAACAACGTGTGATCTTTGTATATGACTTTGACTCGTTCTTCCTTATCCAACTACCAAATTAGTGTTGCCAGATTTTTACTAGCCTTCCTTCCCTAGTGTCCCACAAGCCTTGAACATGACTAGACTATGGTTGTCTTTGACTTCAGCTTCAGCTTCTTATGTGTTTCATACACTTTTCTTGTTTGTTTTCAAGAACAGTTCCCCTATAGCCGATCTCCACAGATTTCCCTTCCCTCAGCCCAGTAGTTTGGTCTGTATCCTATAGGCATGTTGCATCTCCAAGGACACTTTTTTTGGAGACTTTTAAGACTAGTTTTCTAAGACTGCTTGTGCTAGACTACAGCACCTGTGTTGCTTCCTGCTGTGTCCTGTTTTAGACTCCTGCTTTAAGGCAGTCGTTTAGTTCACACTCTGTAATGCAGACCAGATCTGTGAGTCTGGTTCCTCCTTCCCTTCCTCAGCACCTTACCTCAGTGTCCAAAGTCTGTATTAGAAGCAGCTGAATAATGATGATGGCCTTAGGCACAGGACTCAGGTGTAACATCCTCCCTTGTCTGACTGTGGTCGAGTTGAGTTTGAATCTTTGAGGGCTCCTTCATAAATCTGGGGCAATTTTTTTCATGCACTGCTCTGTTTTTTGAGACTGCCCTCCAATCTGGCTTTTTGCATTGAGGTTGGCTGTATAATTAGTGTCTCACAAACAAATCGCACATTCTCCTCTTCTCCTCTGCTGAGTTTTTCTTCAGTTCCCCATCTCCTCAGAGCAGTTAATCACAGCTTTTATTTCTGGGAGTCCTCAGTGAGAAACAATGGTATTTGTTCAGATCTGCCTTATCTGGACAAGGACTTTTACATGTATTTTTTTGATTTTCCAGCTCTCTAGGACTCTGAGAATATCTGTAGTGGGTCTTATGAAAAGGCACTTAGTCTAATATCCTGTTTTCAATAGCAGCCACAATGCTGTGGAAAATCCACTTGAACAAATGAGCGAGCAAAGGCAAAAGAAGAAACTATCAGGAGTCTGTGAACCTGGCCATTTTCAATTATCCCTCTTTCATATATCCTCTGCAATCATACCTCTTTTAGAAGCAGCACTAAAAATGCATTCCCGCTTATTTCCTTTAGCATCTCTCCATGGTCAATGAGTTTGTCCTTGAGCTACTAATCCAGTGTGCCTTCAAAAGTGCCCTGCAGTGAGTTCCAAAGGTTACTGGGAATAACCTCCACATCTCCAAACTGAAGGTCCAGCCTCTGTAAATGTCTTCTTACAAAGGCAGGTGCTTATTCACTTGACTTTTTACTAAACCTTCTCCAGCTTTACACCCTTTCTTTAGATGCAGTGAACAGGACTGTAGACAGTACTTAAGATCATTGTGGTTGTGCAAAGTCTTTTTGGGGCCAAAAGTCTTGTTCTTTCATGATGATTCCCCACATTTTGTTGGCTAAATGGGCAGCAGTCAGTGAAAAAACAGCTCCAGTGAGCTCTCAGCAGTAACTCCAAACCTCCTCTTGAGTTACAACTGCACATTCTAAGTTCAGCATCATGTACATGTAGGATTAGGTTGTTTTCCCCTCCAAAATGCATGACGTATATTTTGTGATCCTGAAGCTCACCATATCCATTACACAGACACACATTTTTACAAGTTCCTTGTCATCAGGTGGGTATTTTGCTGTTGGAAAGATTCCAACTACCTACACTATTGTGGGGATTTCAGTGTTCCTTTTCTAGGGAATTGATAAAGACATAGAAAACTACTGATCTCAGGACTGGTTCTTTGGTGAGCCCTTCAGTAATCCACATCCTAAGAAGTCACCATTAAGCTAACCATCTGCTTTCTATCCTTTAAATCCAAGGAAGGAGCTTTTCTTCAGGACAGCCTTGAACACCATCCAGATGGAACATTATAAAACAATTTTTGAAAAACCAGGTGAATGAGGCTGACTGGATCTCCTGTATTCATGTGCTTAGTGACACCCACCCCCAGATGTCCAGAAGGCTGGACTGGAGGTTTTCCACTATGGAAATTTTGCTGGTTCTTTCCTAGCTGATTGTGTTCATCCCATGCTCTGAGGGCCTATTTTATAAAGCAGAATCCTTCTTACCAGAGGTGGGAGGGAGGGTCACAAATCTGTGGTTCCCAGAACCTCCTCTGAGCTGTTCTTTGGGATGGGACCAACTCTGGCAGACGGCATACGTGCTGCTATAGTGTTGCAGCTATGCTGGCCAAGCTATGGGATATGTTGCACAGCTACATCTCCACTGCATGGGGAGCAGATGTCTCCCCACCATCTTCATCAGCAAAATGGAAAGAAAAAATTAAACTGAGCTTCTCTGCCATGACTTTTTTCTTCCTGAATGTCCTTTCTATACCTTGGTCATCCAACCATCTCACATTTCCTATTGCTTCATGCCTTTGAGTATTTACATAACGTTCCTGCTGTCAGCATAAGCATCCATTCCAAAGAGCTTCTCTAGTTCTTATTTTACTCTCCTAATTTCCTGTTTACAGTTCACCCAAATTGCTTTCTTGTTCTCATTTGAGCATTACCATTTTTAAGTTTTGGCTTCTGTTAACCTATAGCACATCCATTCTTTACAGATTATTCCTGTCTGCTGATCTTAACAGGCATAAATCCCTTCTTTCAATCCAAAGATTTATCCACCTACTGCCATCTTCTTGCCCCCATGGTTTCTCACAAGAAACTAGAAGTATTCTGAAAAAGTCAGGATAGAGGTCTTGGACTGCAGTCTTCTTTTTAACAACAGACCTTATCCTAAGCGTACCATCTTACCCTTCCCCACCATTTGGTGCCAGCATTCCTGCTCACCTGGGCTCTCATGCTGGTACCCTTAAGTACCTTCCCTAGGCATCAAAGTTCAATGTCCATGCTGCCCTCTCAGCCACCACAAACCCAGCTGCTTGTTTGTTGTTGAAGAGAGCTGGCTCTCTCCAGATAAAGGCTCTGTGCAAGCTCTCTGGTTTGAATAGAAGCACAGTGGTGGTTCTCTCCACTTGCTAACCTGCACAGCTCAACAGCACCTGGGGCCTATCTCAGAGGAGGTTTTATTTCACTGACACAGTACATACAAAGTACTCTTTGACTGATACTTTATTAAATGCTTTTATCATTGTCCTTAATATCCTGCTCTTGCAGAGGAGGCTTGGCAGGAGTTCTGGGTTTTTTTAAATGTAACTATAGATTTTAGAGACATTAATCTGGCAAATAAAACAAGGAATACTAGAAAATGGCCTTCATAATCAGACCATGCGATGAAAAGATGTTCTTGCACTTTATAGGTGTTTTAATAGTATGGAATCTTTTATTTTCCTTTCTTTAAAGAATTCTGATTTCTCATCTTATAACAAAGCCATGTTTGATCCTCTCTGTACATTCATCACCATGGTACCAAAGTCCCTTACAGATAAATAAGGCAGGTAGTTGGCAGTCTTTTCCTTGAGACTTTAAACAGAAGTGGCCCTTGAAGGATTTTGACAGCCTGCCTGTGTCAACCTATTAGTATTAGTAGGATTACATTAGCAGATATGCACCAATGAAACAAACCCAAGGATTTCTCAGCTGCCTGGACGCCATTGTAACAGATGGCTGAGAATAGGAAAATAGCCCAGAAAGCATTGCTGCTTGCAGTAGTGCTGCTAGTTGAAACAAACCTGAAAGTGTTTGTTCACCCTGAAAGCATTATCAGATGCTTTAGTGGATGGAACTGTCATTGATAATGTGGCCAAGTTAGTGAAGCACTAAATTATTGGCAGTTTCAGAGATAGATTTCAGGTGTCTTGAGTTGAGCTTGGTACTTACTGAAGAGATTAGCATAGACCTATTGCAGTCTCCCTGAGACTGCCCAGCATCTGTGGGAGAACAAGTTCCTTTGAACTGACAGACAGGACACTCAGCAGCATGTGAAAGCACACATTTACATTCATGAAATTCAGTAACCACAGGCCAGAAATTGAGCCTCCAACAACAGAATGGAACACTTTTTAATAAAAAAAATAACTTTTCTAGTTCTCATTCTGCTTCACCACATCTCTCCACCCTCCACCCACACTCCCTGCCAGCTTTTCCACCCCAGTGGCTTCTGGGGTGCTGTGCAATCAGTAAACAGAATTTATGTAATTCTTCCCATTCTGCTAATTCCAGTTGATGGCAGATACATGTAACAACTTCACTCAAAGAGAGGATTCTGTAATTTATTTTCTGAAACAACTCTTTCTGCTTTGTGCTCATCTGGCTGAAGGTGGACCTTGAGTTTATAAATATTTTTATTTATCATGGTCCTCCCCTTTCCATCCTTCAGCTGTTTCTTTCCTCCCAGAAGCCACAGCATGGATTACATGCCATAAGATTAAATCTAATGACAGTTCAATTTCCAGAAGATGGAAAGAGTTCAGTTTTCAGAGGAAGGTGGATATACTGCTCTGGTGAAAACAAAAATTAGAGAAGCAATATGTATGTGTTCATCTGCAAGGTACCTTTTTTTAGTTGAGCAACATCAACACAGAAGTAAGCAAATGCAAGGGGGCAAATACTGTGGGTAAAGTGAAGGAACTGATCTGCTATGAAACCTGATCTTCTATGAAACATGGTGAGAAAATAATTAGGAAAACAGAAAATAACCATCTTACATTTTCAGAGGACTCTTGAAAGCCTTGACACCATGTCAGGCAGTGTGTGGTTTATATTACAGATATCTCAGTAGCATCTCACAAACATGTCCTATGATTTCATTTTTCCACATGCCATTTTAAAACAGCTGGCATATTGGGCTTTTTATTTTTTTCTCCCTTACTAATACAAAATTCTTGAGTGGGTTGGCTGTGAATTCCCATCTTTCTAAGCAGAAAGCATCCAATTCTGGTTTTCTTCTCCACATTTTGAAGAGCTAGACATGAGACACAATGGGGAGCTGAGCTGAGATAATTAGTTTCTGCAACTGATGGGGATCTGAGTTACAGTGAATCTGGGTGGTCCTGTGCAGAGATGAACATCTTCAATATCCCTTCATTCAATGCTGCTTCTCCTTTTGTGAAGGAAAACCCTAGATTCATGGACACAGAATTTACTCTGGATCTCAGGACACTGAGAATCAGACATTTTCATTCCCCCATGCCTACCAGCAAAGAGTTTGGCACAGAAGCTGGGCCGAATAACAGTGAGAAATTAGACAGGTTTCTAGCCGAATTCCTAACAAATTCCAGTGAAATAATCTGCAGAAGTTATTTCTGTCTGAAAGAATAGACAAATCTGGTAAAATAATGTCTGAGCACACCTAGCTGGATTTGTTTGTGGTCTAGCAGCTCTTAGTTGTCTGCCATCCCTACCACTATCTTGCACATAGCAGCATATCGCCTCCTTTTAATGATTTGTCAGTAGTTTTGTTGTTTTTGTTTTGGCTCTGTGGGCACTGTGCAAATGATGGAAATCAGACTGGATATCCCAACCTTGGCTGAATAAAGACTTATAGGGGAAAAGTGAAGATGGTCAATTGGCTTCAGTGGGGACACAGAAGTTTGGCGCCACTTCAGGTAGAGCAATTTTAAAAACCAGTATTCCAGATCCCAAGGAAGAAGTTACAAATACATTAACTGATCCAAAATACTAAGGAATGAAACCAATACTTGGAAAGGGTGGGATGGGGAGAAGAAGGGAGCCTGCTCCAATACCCAAACTAGATTCACTATGACAAGTGCTAATCTGGTGAATTGTAAACACAATCATATTTCTAAAGAAGAATTTTAAAAGGTCAATGAACATCACAGAAAGATAAGCTTCTTGGTTACTTAGAAACTGAGCTCAGTGATTCAGAGCCATTTCTTAAACCAATCTTTGCTTTATACAATCCCTCCAATGCAGGTAATAGAAGAGTGATTCAGTCTGTCTGACACAGACTATCAAGGTCTGTACTTATCCCCATTCCTCCCAATCTCCTTCACTTCCTTCTCTGAAGCAATGTTATTTGTGAATCCTCGATTGGATCCCAGCCAAGAATATCTGAAAATGCAGACTCATATTGCCTAAATCCATAAAGCGGAAACTATTCAGACAACTGATGCACCTTCAGGGCAGAACATTAAATTGATCCTTTGGCAAGGAGCATCATGTGTAACTTTACACAGCAGTTCCCATAAATACTACTAAGACTATCAGCCAAAGCATAGATTATCTTGAGCTGTGGTTGTCTTTTAGGAGCAGCTATGAGAACAGTTCGTACTGTGTACAGGTACTTGTCCAGTCTATATATTGCCCCCTACCCACCACCCCAAAATCTGTGCCTTGAGGAGAGCTCACTGAGGTGACAATGCCTCATCACATATAGCCAAGGTGGCTGCTTTACCAGAGCATGGCAAATCACCCAGTGGAAATGGCACTATTGGGTAGTCAGAAGGGAATGGCTCAGATATTCTTCTGACATCATTGAAGGGTAGTTGCTGTTGCTTCCTATGGCTCCCATGATTTTCTTCAAAGTGTTGAAAGACCTCAGGGTAAGTTGTGTGAGGTCTTTCTGGGGCAGACAAAGCCTTGATGTCCTTCTTACATTTTGTCAGCTGAGAGAGTAGCCTCCACTAGAACACCCTATATTCCACCTCCCCTTTTTCAGTCCCTAGAGGTTTTCAGTCAGCTTGCATCTCTATGACAGCACTATATGCAGCTGTGTGTACAGCTACAGTTTGAACGAACAGACCAAACTAGGCCATTTTCTGAGTTGTCTCCATTATTCTGCAGAAAGTTATTGCACCCAAACCATTTTGCTTGGAATTTAAATGTAGTATATACAAGCTTTGAAAAGAGCATTTTCCATCATTTTTAAAGAAAGTATTAAAAAATAAGCATATATTATTAGTACCTTTTCCCGAAGGCCCTTCTGACTGCCACTATGCACAATTTCATGAAATCTGGGAAGCATAGACAAGACTCTTCAGGTTTTTCAGCATAATACTTCTGACCCTCTATTCTGATGCACATTTTTACCTCTTGGTCCCTCTTTGGTAACTGGTTACATGTTAAGCTATAGAGTAGCCTTAAGAAATTCACTCTGATGAAACATTCTTTGTGATCAGGATGAGTTGTTTGTTTTAACTCTGGATGCAGGGTACATTTTTGTATATACTTGGCTATTTTTTCGCTTGTTTTGAAGTTATTTACCAGGCAACAATGACACTCAATGTTCTCATCCATAACAACATCTGCTGGTATTGAAACATTCCTCCCAGCAGATGCCTCCAAACTGGTATATGGTGGCATAGCTTCAATGAAATTCTTAAGATTCAATGACTTGAGAAGGCAGTTAAATGGATTTCCTCAGTTCATGTGCATCTCTCTCATGTGCATCGCTCTACCCCAAGAGATGTAGAGATTTGGATCAAATTCAGCATGCCAACTGATGTTCTCATGATCAGGAATCTAGCTGGCTCATCACAAAATCTTTCATTACAGGCTTCCAGTTTTGAGTGGGCTGGTGATGTCTGCATTTTCAGATTCCTGCTAGCATTTGAAATCAGGAATAACATCGCTCTGAAATTCCACCTCCAGAGAGCTACCAGATTTCTCCACAAGTACAGCATGAAGGATGAGGATGCATTTCCTATTCAGACTGATTCATCCTTCCTTAACACAAGACTCTGAAGGAGTTAAATCCTTAGTCTAATAAAGATTGTGGTCCTGCCAATCTTTTCTTTTTTTCTTTTTTTAAGGTGCCAGACATAAAAATAAAGAAGATGTATCAGCATACTTCCTTAGAAGCTGAGCTTCTTGATTAAGACTAAATGCAGGATATACAGTGTATTTCATGCTGAAATGCATTCCCTTCTAGAATTTCATGAGTACAATTAGCCATTAACATGATCTCCACATACACACAGGACTCAGATCAGGAAATAATAGAAACATCCATATACTGCTAAAATGTGGAGATGGAGAAAACCACAAAATAAGAGCCAACTGTTGTGTTAGTATTGCCCTGATACTGTTCCATGTCTGTCTCTAGTCAGGCTGAGAAGAGGGAATGTGTGATCATGCTGTAAAATGCCCAGCAGGAGATACAGTGCAGTGTATTTGTACTCCTTATCACTGTGCAGTGGTGATGGCTGATTCTAGAATGCTGCATTTCACCAGTTTAGTCCAGGGAACTGGATGTCACTGCTTTTTAGGAGTACCTCAAACATACATGAATTAGAATTATTTAAGTGATGGGAAATTATGTGATCCTTTTGATGTCCTAGTACTAAAAATAACAGTCACAAACCTGAGCAGTCAAGTGTGAAAATGAATTTGAAAGTTCCTTACATTTGGTGCTCCTTGAGACCATCTCAGTGTACAGGAACTTGTTCTGTTTTTTCTTTTGTGGTTTCTTTTCCTCTGCAACTTTTTCCTTATTGGGTGTGGGAAGGAGTTCTATTGGATTGATAAGTGCAGCATGTACATGACTACCTGATTCTACTCTCTCCATCTTTACACCTGTGATGTATAGAGAACCTGGCTGCTACCAGGTTTAAGACATTGTTCCGTGCTTGGGGTTACCTGAATCTGGTGCTTTGAGGAAAGTCTTCTCTATGTACTTTTTGCATTCTATTGATTGAACTGCAATGTTTTTCATTTAAATATGTTATACAAATTATTGTATCTTCTAGCAGTACTTGCTGATATTTCTGACACTCTAGTGAGAAGACAGGTTCTATGGGTCAGGGCTAAAATGGGTAGATACATGTTGGATTTGTGACTCTGGAGGTAGCATCATACCTTGGACTGAGTATTGTAAAAGGAAAGATACAGATTGATGTCCAGAACATCATGTGAAGCATGCCTATTTCAGGTTCAAAGTGGATAGTTTCAGAGGAGTTCCTGATATACAAATAAATATGTACAACTGTCCCTTCCTGATTGACAAAGAAACATCTCCACAAATATTTCAGGGTATTTTTTAAATCAGGATTTAATTTTATTGTCTGTGTTTTAGTACTACAGCTGGTTCTTATGCCTGATGCTTTTTTTTCTCCCACTGAGTCTAATTTCCTCAAAACTGAAACAAATCATATAAGTCTCTCCACGATCATGCTGCAATGATGTTGTCATAATTATTTCTATCTTCTCTTCTACAAGCCTTATTAAATAGTGGCTATTATAAGACTTTTCAATTTAGATTTAATTGGCAATCTGAACCATACCATTTTTTTTTGCCATTCATCATAATGACTTTAAAGTGTACTCTGCCTAAATGTTGAATCCAGTAGATCAGGAACAGAGTATAGCTCTAGGAAAAGAAAGAAGCCTAAGGAGGAAAGTAAAACATCTAGGTAGAACCTTCTTGAAATCCAGCTATGTTCCTATGTTGAGGCAAGGATGGGAAGTTTGTTCCCCAGTAATGAATTGCGATGCTCCATTCTAAAAAAAATCTCTTGGTGGACAGATGAGCTGAAGTCATACAGTAAATGTTTGGGAGTGTTTGTGGCATGTATTGAGAGTGGACACAGAAGCATGTTGCTGAGCAGGACCTAGAGCAACCATATGTTTTCGCTGCATTTTTTCTTTCTGCTTGCCTTGGTAAATGGGATTATCTGTTTTCACATCCTAGTTGCACTGAAGAGAGAGTATTTGTATGAGCTAAACTAGAAAGGCTGTATACAGGCTAATAGTGCCAATACTCACTAGAAAAAAGCATCACACAGGATACCAATTCTTCTCTGAAGTATCTTTTTCTGAGCTGGGCTTGAGCCTTTTTTTTGCCCCAGAACTTCCCCTTCATTGCTTTTCTGCCTCATTCCAGAAATGCTGTGCTTCCCATGCTAGTTCCTACTTGGGTCACAAGCCTCTGTTTGTTGATTTTCATTCTGATGCTCTCTCCATAAAATTAAATGCAGACCTCAAGGCCACTGTGTAAAGCAGTCATGTTTGCATCTTGAATGAGCACATTTTCATTAAATGTTCATGATATCATATAAACATGCACAGCACTAAAATTGCCAGCCTCTGTCCTACCTACCAAGATCAATACATACCAGACTAGAGAAAGATACATTTTTTCTAAAATTTATAGTTGTAACTGAAGCTTACTGAAGTTTACTTATATACCTTATTTGTCCTGATCTCTGCTTGGCTTATTTAATCGATCCAAACATCAGCTCTCTTTGAGGATTTCTGAAATATATATATTTAAAAAATATCTACAGTAATTTTACGATTATAAGCCGCACCTTTTTCACTGAAGAATGCAGCTTACCCCAGCAGTGCAGCTAATCATCAGGTGCGGCTTATCTATGGACAATTTCAGGAGAACTTCCAAGGCAGAAGTACAAGCTGGTGGTGGGGGAGCAGGCATTCCCTGCCCCTCAGCTCCTGGCGAGCGGCACTCGCCACTCCCGGCACAGCCCCCTCTTGCTGCCGCCCAGCCCACAGTAGCACCCCCAACCTGCCACGTGGGGGGGAAAAAAACCCCAAAAAACCCAAAACAAACAAAAGCGGGTTATATTCGGGTGTGGGTTATATATGGACAAATGCCGTGCTCTACCCGACTACCCAGATGTGCGGCTTATAATCCGGTGCGGCTTATAATTGTGAAATTACTGTATGTTTTTAATGCTTCATGGTATGACCTCAAGGCTCAGATCCCTATTTACAGACTTTTTATTCCCTTTTTTTCAGCAAGCATATTTTGCATTAGTTGGCTCAAAACTTGAAAGCAGCATCAAGGATTAGAGAAATCTAAAATTCATCATCTACAGCTCCTCAAGTGTGAATTTAATATGAGAGAAAGCTGACAGTATTATTGCTGCCAGGGTATATGGCTCTGAAACCATTCAGCAGGGCCAGAATGAATTTGGTTTATATCTGAAAAGGATGCCTATTGACAAAGATGCATCACCCATTTCTCAAGGGAAAATCAAAACCATTCTTTTCCAGAATTCACATAAAGAGCTTTGGAAAGCATTTATGTTACAAACAAAACCAGGCATATTGCTTCCTGTCTATGCTGCACTCATCAACTCAGTATTCTAATAGATTTTAAAAGAGGCACCAGTAAAACCATGGCTTGACCAGAGCAAATTATTTATAATGAATGCTTACAAATAGATTAATTTAGTCTCATTCCTCTCAAAATGACTGGTTTCCCTATGGGGGTGTTTCACCCATTGCTAACCATAAAAAAAAATACCTTTGAGGACAACTTGAGTGACCAGCTCCATCAGAGGTCACATCCAAAACGAGTTGTCCATTACATTGCTTCCTACTTCCTCCTATTGCTCTTGGAGTAGCTGCAGAAAAGTACTTGAGATTTTATTATCTGAACTATGGGATCAGTTATAATTAATGTGAAATTGTTTGTTTCCTGGCAGGATGATGCCACGTCTCAGGATGTGGGTAACTGATCATGATGATGTTCTCTCCCTTTGGGTGAGGAAAACTTGGAAGAAAAGCTGAGGAAGCCACACATGCTTTTATTTCTTCAGTAAATTGTGGCCATTTAGAGCCAGGTAGCAGAAAGAGCTACAGATCTTAAACTAATAATATTGATTTTCCTTTCTGGAACACACAGCCCCTCTACAAAACATTGGTCTGCGAAAAATATTAGACATCTGCTAAGCTGTGCTTAACAGAAGTATTTATACTGCTCTTAGACTGAATTAAGCAGGGTGACATATAGCAAATACATAGGAATAGTCATATGATGTACTCATTTTCACCATCACTACAGTTATTCTTCTAACCAAGCATACTGAAATTGAAGTGCTTTAGCAGAGGCCCTAACATTGTTTCTTAAGCTTTTAGAAGTTATTCTTGTGTGTTTCAGAGAGCACGTTTACATACTGAGTTCTTAGACAGATACAGAGATGTAGATTTCTGTTTGTACTTCCGTATATAAAAGTCTTTTTTGTATTTTAAAGAAACCGGATGGCAAAAAAATAATGTAAGAAAAGGGAACCCAATTTCTTTCTCCATTTGAGAAATCATGGTCAGGATCTAATGAGATGTAATATGAGGAAAGATAACTACTGATCAAAGCAGCTGCAAAATTGTGTGTAAGCCAGGGAACGCAGTTTCAAGGACTCTAATATCTTTCATCTTCTTTTATCATCTCTGGATAAGGTGAGGAGTATCCAGAAGGGCACACTCTCAAGAGTGTACTCTCAGCCAGTTTGCTGATGACATAAACTGGGAAGAGTGGCTGACATACCCAGAGGGCTGTGTTGCCATCCAGAGGCATCTGGGCAGGCTGGAGAAATGGGCTGATGGGAACATCATGAAGTTCAACAAGGGGAATTATAAAGTCCTGCACCTGGGTAGGACTAGCACCCATATATGCTGAAAAGATGTTTTGCAGAACAGGAGCTGGGCCAAACACAAGCCAGCAGTGTGTTCTTGCCACTGGGGCAGCTAATGGTATCCTGGGGTGCATCAGGAAAAGTGCTGCCAGCAGGTGCAGGGAAGTGATTGTCCCCTCTGCTTAGCACTGGGAAAGCCTCACCTTGTGTGCTCTGTCCAGGGCTGGGATCCTCAGTAGAAGAGGCCCTAAGACATACTGGGGAGAATCTACTGAAGGGCCACAGATATGGCAGAGGAACTGGACCATCTCCCTGTAAGGGAAAGATGAGAGAGCTGTGGTTGTTCAGCCTGGGAAAGAGAAGGCGCAGGGGAATTTTATCAATGTGGTAAGTATCCAAAGACAGGGTGCAAAGAGGACAGAGCCAGGTTCTCTTCAGCGGTGCCCAGTGAAGGAACCAGAGGGAATGGACCTATACTAAATACAGGAGGTTCTCGCTGAATATCAAGAAACATTTTTTCACTGTGGAGGTGACTAAGCATTGACACAGATTGTCCAGGAGAGTTGTGGGATCTCTGTCCTTGGAAATACTCAAAACTATTGTCTGGACATAGTCCTGACTAACCAGCTCTGGGTGTCACTTGAGCAGCAGGGATTAAACCAAGGGACCTGCAGAGGACCCTTCCAAGCTCAGCCATTCAGTGCGAATCCCAGGCCAAGCTGACGTAGTTACGATTCCAAAACAGTCTCTTGGTTTCCATCTGATTTGAGCAAGTGAATTCTACTTGACAGCCCGTCGAGGGAGGCAGAAGGGGAGGGAGGAAGAGATCTAAGACTGCAGGAACATCTATGTGTTCTAGACACTAAATCACCTGGTTCTTGGAGTGAGAATGAAAAGTGTAGGAGCCTGTGAGAGGTCAAAATTACTGCCAGCAGCACTAAAGAGGGACAAAACGAACTGGATAGAACCTGTCCACAAGGAACACTGAGAAATATTTTCTCATGTGGGTGGTTTCATGAGATCAGATGCCACTTCTCTAAACCTTCCCAATCAGTACAGTCTTAATGCTTGAGTGATCTCCTGGGACTCTCTGCCTTCAGACTGACCATTTCTTCACTATATTGACTACAAAAGCATATTAAAGGAAGCAGCAAGTGCCAGAGAAAATTCTTGTGGGTCATCTGTAGAAGCAGCACTACAGAAAGTGGCAGCAGGTCATAGAACTTAAACACAAGATGAGGGAGATACAAGATTTTTTTTTTTTTAATAAAAAGCCCCCAGTGTTTGCCCAGGCAAATCCTTCATACTCATCTGAAACCATATGAAACAACAACAGATTTCAAAGGGTCAGTGATACAACTGTTTAAAGAGAAAGATTCTGCAAACATGTGAGAAGACCTGTTTCAGTGAGATAATTGAGAGGACAAAATTTTGAGGAGAAAAAGAAATTTTCTAGTTTTGCTACAGATTTTCACTGCTCTGCACCTTGTTCTGCTTAGGTTGTGCTTAGATACCTGATTCGATCTTCATTACCATATTAATTTCCAGTTATCCTACAAGTGGGAGAAAACTTCCCAGGTGCGGAGTACAGACCAAGCATACCTCAGTCCTTGCTGCCTGTGGAAAATACTGTCAGGCCACGATGGTAGCTTTTGATTCAAGTCTTTTGATACAAATGTGTTAAATGGGAAGAAACACACCCTTGCACTTTGACATACCAACATACACAATTCAATTAGGACAAAATTTGACAGTAGAACATTATTCTAGCATTAATAACTGTTGTAGCTTGGTGTAACATGAGATGATATTTCTAGTTATAACACAAAAATTCCACAAGTCTAACTGGCAGAAGAGAAAGCATGCCAGGTTTTTCAGCCCATGAATTTTGGGAGAAAAATGAAGAGAATTGGAGAGGGCCTATGAACTGCCTTTGCCAATTACAAGATTAAATGGAGACACATGTCTTAGTTCTGTATAGATTTTATCAGTGTACATAATAGCCCATCAGACTGCATTTTCTACATTTTCATCAATTTTACACATCTTTTAGCAATTAACACATGGTTCAAAGACTGAAATAAAAAATCGTTGATACTTTATGCTTATGTCATCTGGCATTCATCCATAATTTCTCCCTGAATTATTCCATGTTGTCTGGGAACAGCATTTGACAACAGCAATCTTCAAAGGGTTAGTCCTGCAGGAGCTATGTAAAGCTGATCCTGCTGACTCTTACATGGGTAGTCCTGGTTCAGTCAGATTATGATTAACAAGAAGAGCTGATCCAAAACAATTGAAGTAATGTAATGCCTTTTTAATGATTTCATACTGCTGGGCTGAAATACCTGATTTTGTAGCATAATGCCTAAGAGTTGGGTGTCCATCCAACACCACAGAATCTTCAGCACTCCACCCAGCCATGTTGTACGTGTGTAGGAAAACCTCTTCTACTTATTAGGGACCCTACCACAAAACTAGCGTCTAAGGATGCAGGAACAATGAGAGATGCAATTTTTCTTACTGTCAGTAACATTGAGATTTTCAGCGTATATTAGCTTGGAGAAATTCAGTATTGATACCAAATCTTGATTACAGTTTTTCTAATAAATTTAGGTTTCTTACCAGTTGTAGTGATCCAGGTGATCTTACATTCCTAAGCCTGTTGAGTCATATTTTTTCTGTCAGTATTAACAGAAAATCAGAAAATGAAGCCGAAGAGGACCATTGTTAGAAAAGTATCTACTCATTGAAGTAGTGTCAAAATTTTAGCTTTTTTTAAAAAATAAAAATTATTTATGCATTATTGAATATTGTTATAATTATTATAACACTGTATTCCTACAAGCAGGAAAGAATTTCTGATTTTGATATTATGATGGTGGTTTGTTAGTACTTAGATAAAAGTTATGGCAAATACAAACAGGACCAGTCCTACATCTGCCACGTATTGTCATAATTCAAGGTTTATGAAATTACATCAAGTGATATCAGCCTCTAGCAAAGCATTACTGATGTGAATGTCTGCCTCACATAGTCTGGCACAGCAGCAAAACACTGGGCTGAGGCTCAGCCCAAAGTCCATTGTACAGCTCTGCTGAAATTACTTGCAAGTAATGATAATGTGCAGCTGCACAGCCACTCTTGTACACCAGCTTAGCATTGTGAAACAGGGCATTTCCAGGGGATATACAGAACTATTTGTGCCATTGTGAGACACATTGCTTAGGCATAATCTAGATGTACAATGAAGCCAAGGTACAAAACATGCAAAGAGATCCCCCACAGAGTAGATGTGGCAAACCTGTGTGTTGTGAGCAAAAGCTATGGCTCTGGCTACACTGCAGATACTGCTCTCTGTAGCTGATGGAAGGCTTCCATCCATACAGACTGTGCTGTCTCATGTGGCAAGCAGTGCTTACATCACCTCACAAAGACCGGTGCTGACAATGTGGAGCAGGTGTACAAGATGAGCTCCTCAGGAGTAACCCCATTCCCTATCAGGATGAGCCATGGGTGATATCTTTCCTGACCTGTAGGTCTGGTTTCCTTTGCAAAGACCCAGGAGTGCAGGCAGGAAGGCAGCTGCTGCAAAGAACAGTAACCTCAATCTGAACAAACACTGGAGAAAGAATTGAGGCACAAAAGTAAGAAATGCAAACAGTAAGATTGAAAAATTAGTACTAATTTTAGCTGATAGTAAGGAATTTGCCATCAGGTGTGCATTTAGGTTTCTTGAAAGGTTGAACAAAAACAACACAAAGGATGTTGTCTCCTTGCCGGGGGTAAGTAACAGTACAGTTACTCCAGTGCCTCTGCCTGAGGCAAGTCATGCCTCTATTACTCACAGTGTATGATAAGGTTTAAATTACTTCAGTGAAAGTATTGGGCAGAAGGGTTAAAATTAAACAAAAAGAAATATTTGTTACACATGACTACACTGTAGATTTCCATAATGCTGCTTGGTGTCAACTTAAGACTACAAGCGGGTTGATGAGAGCCTTGGAAAATCCATGAGTGCATTAGAAGCTGTCAGCTCTAGGAACCCTTTAAGAGACTTCAAACAACTCATAAAAATGGGAAACTGCAACAGAGGCATATGCAGGGACTTTGCATTAGCTTATATTTGTCTTGTTTTTATGGTTAGAGCATTGAGTTAATGAACCTTTAAGTGTCTGAGATGTATTTGTTCACATCTGTGAGTGTCAAAGCAGACACTTAAAATGGATTTTGAGAGGTTACCATAGTCAGTGTCTTACCTGTATACTTTCAGCATGCTTTTCTCCTAGTTTGTTGTTTAGAAACTTAATTAAGGAGAATATCACTTGCCTGAGAGGCATTTAGAATTGTTATTCTCAACCTTACCAGGAAAGATTTCCCAGAGAATTGGGACTTGCTGAGAGCATCATTTGAATACTGCTGGACCTTCATAGAACCCATTCAAAACAAACACCCACACTGACTGTGCACCTCAGAAGTCTCTTTGTCACTCTCTCCAATGTGGGTTGTGACTTTTGTCTTCTAGACTCATCTATATCATGTGTTCTAGTTTGCTAAGATGAATGTCATGACCACCACCATCAAAAGCCTTTCTAAAGTAAAATCATACAATAGCAATTGCTTTTCCTTTGTCTTCAGCATCTGTTACCCATTGTAGAATAAAAATGGATTATTCTAATATAATCTATTCTCAAACACTCACACACAAAATTACATTGTTTTTTACTTTCTGTGTGTTACCCTCCAGGTAGTCTGATAATTACTTGTTCCATTACTTCTATTTCCAGAAACAGAAGCTTTGCTGATTGGTTTCATTTTCTTCCTGTCTTTTTAAAGCTCTCAATGTATTTACTCTTCCCATGGGATTAAATGCCACCTATTATTCATAAATTGTCAAAAGCGATTTTTAATAGCACTGAAATTTCATCAGCCAGTTGAAGATGTGTCCTAGGATATAAAGGTGCCATGCTTGCAGTGGCACTGACCGCTCCACTAACCAAGCTGATTAATGGTAGTAAGTCCATCAGCTGTCTGGTGATGGAGAAGGTCCATGGAGCCAAACTGAGTTTCATTTTTTCATGGACTGATGCATACCAAACAGATGGTACTTTGGAATTGACACAATTGCACCTTTAACTTTCAAAATGTGCACTCTGCTGTTCTGATCATCTGTGCTCTGTGCAACATCTGTAGTTCTAAGTGATTCCTTCCATATGGTGAAAGTTCTGGAAGTTGACAGGCTAATTTGTACAACCAGAATGTACTCATATAAATAAGATTACACTAGGATCTTGGGGGCAAGGGGAATTTGCAATGCCATATGTGTTAATTTCTGTGCCAGATACAATGATTTTAATCCACTGCTATTGTGTGTGCTTTGCCCAGGAAAATGATACTCTTGATATCTTATTCTCTCTGCCACATTTCTGAACTTCTCAGACAATGAGAATGCTCATCTGTACTTGAATAAAATCTCATCTATTGTGTTAGTCTCCATCCTTGTTTGCGTCATTACTTGGCATGCCACAAAAACAGGCTGTTGTAGTGTTTGCTGCTGACCAAGATTTGCCAAAGAGGATAATGCCAATTTCAAAATTGGGGTGATTTTTGCTATATTTTTTGGTGGAAGACAATCATAGTTTTGTGTCTTTTAAATAATTTCTGTAAGGACAGGAAAAGAACAAGACAGACCCATCAGCTGGCTGCAAACAGTATTTGAGTTATAATAATGAATTGTGACGGTGCAAGCTAGAGATTGTGAGACTGTTTGGACTGAGCACATTAGATTTAGGAGGACAATCCTTTGATTCAAGTTGTCACTGTAAGCCCCCTCCTGATAGCTGAGCAGATGTATGCAGATATTTGACTATTAGGTTTGACAGGAAAGAAAATTGAAACTGACTACTGAACTCTACAAGTACTGATCATAACATAATTTTGGACACAGTCAGTGTCCCTATTAAAAATCTGAAAATATTGTTGCAGTTACTGTAGGATTTCTAATTTGTTTTCCTTCAAACACAGGTGAAGTCAGTTTTGACAGGGAGTGTAAAAGCATCTGAAGGGAAGACTATCAAGATGACTGAAACCCCCTGTAAGTCATTGCTTTGGACCCCTTTCTCTCCAGCTAGACACCTTCAGAAACTCCTCAGCTTGAAAGAATTATTTAGTCAACTTGTTTCCAAACCTTATTTCTATTTTTCAATGTAGCTGCAAATACAATAAACTCAAACAGAGTAAAATGAACTGGCACTTCAGATTAATGTCAACATCTGTGTAAAAATACTTCCCATCATAGGATAGCACTATTAGCTATATCTAGTTTATTTGGGTAGCTGCATTTAGTACTGCAGACTTCTCTTCATTGCAGCTGCAGGCTATTAACCTAGAACATGACCTCTTTTAGTTATTACTTAAGGCAGTAATAGTAGTGATACAGATTACAATGAACGTCCCTTGAGAAAAAGCACAGAAATTAAGCTCTATGTCACTAGAATTTTTCATGTCCTATAGTAAAACCAGTGTATTAATGAAAAAAAAAATAAATATGAGGAAATAACGTGGAGTTACTTAGCCAAAGAAATCTCATTTTTTGGATTGACTTCTGAGTATCAAAGATGAGATTAAAGAAGTAGTGTGTGGGGGTAATAAGAAGACCAAACTCACAACAGAATTATTTAGGAAAGCAAATCAAAAGCTTTAGGGCTCAAGCTGAACACCCCTATGACTAGGATTTGAAAAGAAATTCCAGGTAGCCTTGGCTCAGTATGGAAATAGGCCATGTGAACTTTCATTGAAAGTTAATTACAGACCATTGCAGGGGGCAGGACATTTCATCATTTAGACTCTTGATCTTTTTTGACTTGTTGAGACCTATGCTCCTATGAACACTTGAAGTTACAACAGGCTTCTATTCATTTTCTTGCCTAAGCATTTTTATGCTGCAGTTTCATGTTTATTCAGAACGCAGTATCAAATGTGATAAAAAATCAATAATGGCATTCAATTGGACAAGAATGTATGCGTGATTTTTTTTTTTTTTGGTCTGATATCAAAGCTACTAGTGAATGTATATGGGCATGAGAAGATAAAGTACATAAATAGGCAGAAAAATCAGTTAGTTGGACTACTGAACTTTGTTCCCGGGACCTACAGCTTTAAAGTGCTAATTAAGGTTAGCTGGTAACTTCTCATATGTGCATCAGCTGTGTAACATTGCAAATTTGGTGTGCTTTGCAAGGGAACATTTCTTATTAAAGATGGCAAAACTCCTTTTCCCGGTGATTCAGAGGAACATGATCCAGACATAAAAAGATAAAAATCACTGAATATTAGTTTGTACTTTGGATGAAATCATCTAACTCACCTCACTCTCTGAATGATTCATTGCAATATTATCAAGAGAGAGCTGGGAATGCGTATCATAAATAAAGGACAGACCAATTTCAAAAGAGGTGGTGCTATTAAGAGAAGTATCTATGAGAAGAAAATAGATACGGGGATGAAATTTAAGGTAACATATTCAAATATCTTACTTCAGATTTTAATTAAACACCCAGTTTATCTTTCAAGTAGTGCTATGCTTCCAGCACTTGGCTAAAAAGAGCTAGGAGTCTCTGGGACATGCAGAATTTCAAAAGTTCACAGCCAGTCATGGAAACTTCGTAAAGGCTGCCCTATTTTACCTGAAGAGGGACACAGCTGCCCATGCATATTCATGCATTTTAATTCAATAAAAGGCAGAAATTAGTTTATACTGTGCGCAATTTCAGGATGCTCCCCTTCCTCTCTTGAGTGTAAAGAGGCACATGCTTACTGTAAATGATAAAAAAATCCTTTTAGTTAATCCCGAGGCATCCTACAGATTGACTGCTTTGTAAGTATCCCTCATCTACTACAGCAGGTGGAAAAAACAAACAGCCATCTATGGTATAATACTTTCCTCCTGCATCATGCTTCCATAAATATGTAACTCAGCCAGAGCAGCCCATGGCAGCCTTTCAAACTGGTGAGAAAGGACACCCATTTCTTTAGTGTATGCTGGACAAATGCCACTTTCTTTCCTGCAGTGGAGAAGGTTGGAAAAAGAACGCTTTTCTAGTTAATTCTGCATCTTCCATACCACAACATGATCTGCAATTTTCCAAATAGCTAGCGTGGCTTCTTGAGAAGAGATGCCCTACAGGGTTCTTTTACCCTTGGCAGCACAGCTCTTCAAGATGCCATGCTGCTATTTGTGGCTTCCTACCACAGCTGCACATCAAATATACAAAGCAGCAGCCAGGCACACTTTGGCAGCAGGAGTAAAATTATAATGTGAGGACTGGAAGAGAAGTTACTTGTTTTTTATTGTTCTGGTAAGAAATTAGTAATCAAATGTACAGAAGAAAGTAATTGCTTGCTGTTCTAAGTAATTGTTCCAGAAAGAAGAGTTTGTTACCAGGAGAACAAGGGTAAAGTTCACTTGTATATTATGATTGTATATTCACAATTAGCAATAGGTTTAATCTAGGAAATTTTGGAAGTGTCCAGGATCTCTTTATCCAATTTAGCATTTTCCATGTATCTGTTTCTCTACCATCACCACCCCAAATGACAGAGGCAGAAGAGGAGCTGTGAAAAAACAGAAGTGGGAGTTTAGTTTCTGAGAAGTCTAGAGAAAAAGTGAGAGGCTGAAATGCACTTTAAATGCAGTCTGACTTTGCCTCACCCCTGTTTCTGAGGTGATTGATTAAGCTTTTATGTAGTTGCATGCACATTTGGTGCCATTTTGAATGCCCTTAGGTATCCTGCCTGATCTCCAGATCTCCAGATGCTACTCTAGGAAGGTATGGATTTCCTACAGGTCCTGTGGTATATCTGCAAGTTTGGTGTGAATGCAATCATAGCTTGCTTCCAGAGGACAGATTTCAAATGAGCATACTTAAAGTTCTCCCTGAAGTGTCTGCCACTGAGGCTGAAGCCACTCCTGCCCCAGTGCCTGCGCACTGTTCAGTATAACTCAGGCAAGTTACATTTTGCAGTTTTAACAGCTGGGGACTATTCAAACTGGTTGCAGAACAATCCCACAGTCCATCCTTTTTCTGCAGCAGTTCTTCAAAAGGGTCACATGTCAATAGCACATGCCTTCAGCTCTGGAGGAGATTTTATTCAGCTGATGTTCAGGTTCAAGTCTGCAGTAAGCTCAGTGACCTCTCAAACTTAAATGTGACGCTACCTCAGGCAGTGAGAGCACTCATACCTAGCATGTCTTGCTGTAGAGAACACAGTGTGCAGTGAAGGAAGCAGGTATCCCACGGATTTGTGCTCAACCCTTTGTGTATTGGGGTGTCTTGGGATGTCATGTCAATGAAAGACAGTGATCCTTGCCACAGGCCAGCCTAGGATTTTACTGCACTGTAGGCATTTCCATGGCTCCCTTCCTGTCCCTGCCCTGTCCTACCTTGCTTGCTAAGTATCACAGAGCCATAAATACAGAATCTTTTCTAAAAACTATCCTTCAGTTTGCATAAACCCCTACTCAACACCCACCTCCAGGAATCACTTCCTAGCAAGGTACAGAAAATTCTACAAAATTTCTTTTACTATAGATTTCAGTCCTTGATTAAATACTCATGAGCTGCCACCAATCATTTTCTTTTCTTTTCCAACAACAGATAACATGGTCCTGCATTACCTCACATTTTTTGCAACAGTCTTCAGAGAAATAAAATGAACTAAAAAAATCCCTAAATAACCAGCTTAGTCAACATCTCAGTCATCTGGCAGGAATCTGGGATCAGTGAGAATGGAGTTTTTACTGTTACCCCTTTAAGAAGCACAAAAGATGTCACTTCTGGTTTATATAACTTTCCAAAACAAGTCTTTCTGAATTAAGAATATTTAATTAGCAAATGCAGTGGATTTTGTAAGAACTAGAAGATCCTCCTCAGTGATGTAACACCTTTCCAATCTAATCCAATGTGGCCTGTGGTGCTTTTATGTATTTTCCTGCAAATTTATCACAAAAAGGAGAATTTTCTCCCAATATACATGGGAAATCTCATTAAACAGCATAGCATTTTCTTTTTGGGAGGGCTGGAGGGAAGACAAATAAAGAGGACAAGAGATTTTTTCACAGAAAAGCACACTCAAACTGCAACCTTGAAATAATAAAGTCTATCTCCAGCTCTTCTATTGAATCTCACTAATGCTATGGAACTTTTAGGAAGGAAAGTCTCATATCTGCAGGAGCTGTTCTCTTTTTTAGGAGTTAAATAGCAGATAATTGACAACTTCCACAGGTCACTTCTGGCAGAGCTGAAAAACTCTCAGGCCAACCAGAGGAAAATCTGTCAGTTTGCATTTTTTCTGCCACAGTTTCTCAGAAAACGCTAGGTTAGATAATTCTGTAAGTTACACCGATTCATCTTAGCTGCGACATGTTCTATGACTGAGACCACACTGGCTGCAACAACTGCTGCTGCATCAAGGGTGAAGAACTTGGTCTTTTGTTCAAATAACAGGGACTTGTGTTTTTAAAATTTTAATTGAGACTAATCCCTTGAAGACAAATAGACCTACCTGTGGTGTGAGAAATAACCAGAGCAGTGCTTCTTCAGCCAGAAATGAACATCCCAGACCTGAGTGGATGCCCTTTTCCTTTCACCACAGTTGCAGTAAAGTATATCAGCAAAATATCTGAAAAATTTTCATTCTCACTTAATGGGTATCTTGACCTGAGTTTTGACATCACAGTATAAGTATGACAAGCTCCAGTACTCACATCACAAAATCTCTGTTGTGAAGTTCTCACCCTTCCCTGTGTGTACTGAGGAGCTGACCACACGAGGGTTCAGCTCATGGTAGGATCCCCCAGAAAGTGTTTCCATAGAAGAAGACGCATTTCACTACAAACATTATTGCATTATTTTTGATGTCTCACCACTACTTCTCAAGGTTTGATGTTGCCTGTACTGCATATTACAGTCATTCTGATGCTTATAGACAAGAAAATACAAAGAAACGTATAAATTTTTTTTAAAAAGATAGGTTTTTTCTGTAAACATATAAAAAAGGATCAGTACAACTGATACTAAAATACAGTAATTTCACGATTATAAGCCGCACCTGAATATAAGCCGCACTT
>VRYO01001463.1:74414426-74460638 GCA_009812075.1 Sialia sialis | reverse complement strand
AGCTTTTGGTCATATAATGCCTAATGGAAAAGCTAATTGACATTCTGTCATTTCTGTTTCAATTAACTGAACTCACTGATGCCGCCCTCTAGAATTCGTGACAGCTGATCTATTTCCAAAATAAACCAAGTAACTAAATTTATTTGCAAACAAAGATTACCTCATTCTGTAATCCATGCTAAACCTTTTTTCTATCTGCCTCAACTGGTACAAGAGAAAATGTTAAGAAAATGCTTTCAAACAGTTAAAGATCAAAAGGCAAATTATATGTTGTAGGAAGATCATGGTTGAAAAAAATTAATCATAGGTAGTTTCAAATGTTTTAAAAATAAATCAGCACCTTTGATAAAAAGCAGCATACTGGCAATTAAGACAGGAATTCCAGCAGGAAAACGTAGCAATTATGGATGGTAGGATAGCATTTCAAGAAGAAAAATGTATTACAATAAAAATTCAGAAATTTTATATCATCATCCACACAAGCATCTGAAAGCATGCTGAAATAATTAATGAAGGAAAGGGAAAGAACGCCAACCCTACAGAGATCTGTCACGGCACCACAGACTTCTGTTCCAGGAGTGCTGAGAGGTCTCCAGGTATGGGATGGCAGGATCTAGGCGCTGGGGAAGCCATAGCCTCAGGGTTGAGCCTGGCACTGGGAGATGTGGCTCAGGTCAGGGCCAAACAGCAGAGGCTCAGTTTAAAAGCGGTTCCCACAAAAAGGGACTGTGGCTTCCTCAGCATCCCCAGCCACAGAAGGAAGAGGATGTTTTCATATTTCCAAAAATTTCTATGTTTCCTCCATAATGGGGAAATGCACTCAGAGCCCCAACGTGTATGAAAGTTTGAGAAACGCCTCAGTCTTCTTCTGAGACTGAATGCTTCTGCGTGTATAGGGATCTATCAGTGTTGAGCAAAACTAGGTTGGATAGGAAACTAGGTATGTATTTCCAAAAATGCAAGAGAGCAGTGTGAAAATAAAGATTTTCATTGGACAAGAGGTTTCTGCCTACATGAGATTTGAATTGGTTGATATGACTGTGAAATCTTCCAGTCCAGGATGAGTGTGTGTATTCATAACAGAAATCTGGCACGCTCAGTGAACCAGCAAATAATCCACTGTCACTAGCACAGATAATAACCATCTGCAGCAATCTTTCAGTGTAATAAAGCTGGACTTGGAAATGTGGCAAATGGCCTTATTATAGGGGAGGGCATTTTATGTTGCATTAAACATGCAAAATGTATTCAGAATTAAACATCTGCTTACAGCCAAAATTCCTTATTTTTGTTTACAGGTGATCTCCACCAACATGAATTTCACTGTGAAAGGGGTATACATGAGGTATTCAGCAAATAGAATGAGGTGCCTGTATTATTATTTAAGTAGATTAAATTTTCTAGTAGAAAATTTAATCTACTATCTCATAAGTAGTTTGTTTTGAATGTAATACACTGGAAATTACTCCCTTTGGTCCCTTATTAATATTTTAGGACTATATCATCTTGTTTTCCTCAGAGGTACAGGAAGCAGCAAAAAGGAAGTAACTCATCATTGAGCTGCTTTGTTCCTCTATTTATGGTACAGGTCAATGTGTTACGGAAATTTTTTGAGAAGAAAAATAAAAGAGCAGTCTTCGGCTTTTCAATGTGCAGTAATACAGTGCTTCCATTCCTATAACACCTGAGCAGTTTGTTACCTGCACAGCTTATTCCTCTGCAATGTCTTCAGTACATACAGATTTGCATGAAATGTTCATCTTGATATATAATTTAAAAAAACAAAACCAACAACCAAACAATACCCTCTATTCTGTTTGTCCCCTGAACACTCTCTCCTCCATTAATTCAAACACCTTCCTCATATTTTTTTTGTACCTAAATGTTCTACCTACAGCCGATTCTCCTCAAGTAAAAGAATTGGTATGAGTTTCCATTATTTTATTTGGAGGAAAATATTGCACAGTGCAGAGCTGACGTAGTAGAGAAGAGAATTTACCTGGAGCAGAACAGAGGAAAACAGAGGAGCAAGTTCTGTCCTCCCAGGGGTTGTACTTCTCCTGCCCCTTCCATTGCCTGATGGAAATGCAATTCATTTCACTGTCCCACAGCCTTATTTCTTTGGTGTTATTTTTGTCTGTATCACTGTTCCTTATTATTTGTCTTGTTGTAATGCCTAGATACTTCTGCCAAAATCAAGACTGTAAAAATACGGCCTGAATCTGCCAGTAAAATGTCACATATGATAATGGAAGAGGTAGGAACAAGAATAGAGAAAGCGAACATTGTTGTTTCAGTTTTATGTAGAGAATAAGCCAAACTAAGGCAGATGTCTTCACATCTGGGAGTGCTGTGCTGGTTTGAATGTCCCACTGTTCCCAAAAGAGATGGCAGATGTTACAGCCACAGTCCTCTGGAGGCTGTTGGACACATGTCTGGGAGTGTGAAGAGCTGCCTGTGTTTAGGCAAACAGATACCTCTGTTCAGCCCACTTGAGGTCACTTGCTCAAGGTTCTTCAGGAAATGCATAGCAAAGCTGTGTTTCAGTATATCCTATAAGCTCCACTTCACTGCCTTAATCATAAATAAATTCTTCCTGGTTTCAGCTTCTCTTCTTTTTTTTCTTTCTCCCAACCACCTACACTACTGCTGTTATGAAGTGAATTATCCTTTCTTGCTTTACATTTTTCTTCTTTCTGTTTCGATCTTTGATTTTGGCTCCAGTCCTCCTCTCTAGCTCAGCAGAAGGCTGAACGCAGCTTTGGTTGGAGGTTGTGTTACAGAATGTTCTCCACCCCTTCTGCTCTTTTGTTGGCATCTCCTCCCAAACAAGCCCAATGCTCTCTGAAGCACAGGCATCTATAGCCTTTGTAATTCTGTTTTTGCCAGCGTGCCAGTAGCTGTTGGTAGACAGGCAAGCAGGTGATGTATTAAAAAACTCATGTCTGTGAAAAACCCACTCACAATCAGCTCTCCAAGATAATTACATATGTGTGAAAAAAAAAGATTCTGATTCTTGTCAGATGTGTTTCCTTTTAAGAGTAATGTTATACATTTATTTTGGGCAAGATTAGGCAGAAAAGATTGACCTTCTTAAATCACTCTATTATTCTGTACGGTCACATCTTTCTTTCTTTTTCTGTCACTAAGAAGTAATTCAATTTCTATGTTGACATTTTCATCTTCTTTTTATAGCCTTTCCAAAAGCTATGTCACTTACTGAACTTTCACTGACAAACAAAAGGAAGAGAAAAAATGGCGTAAACCTCCACAAACAGCAAATGGCAAGGGCATGCTGTATTACTCAGATATGGTTGAGTAACTTTTTAGCATTCATTTCTCACTCCACTCTTTTAGTTCCACTGTCTTTTCCTTTTGGTTTTGCTTCAGTTCTCTTCTATCCAGTATTTTCGACTCATCTGTTTGTTTTGACACTTGCTTTTATTCCTGTCATTTTTTCAGATTACCTCTTCTTTCTTAAGAATTAATCTATTTGATTAGTTCTGTCTTCACTTTTGTTCAGCCTCTCTGGCAACCTCTTCAGGTGTTACATTGCTATGAAAAAATTACATGTAGAGAATTTCCTAACTCCAAAGCTTCTGCTGTTCATCAAAATGTCTCTGTCAATGTGCCATTTTTTAATTTATTTTACATTATCAAAATTGGATGAATCCATGCTATTTACCTACTTAACAACCACCTTGTGAATAAATTTCATTTTAGGATTGGAGCATTTTGTTCTAACGCCAAGCTAAATGGCCACCACAGACTTAGCTAATGTAGAGCTCCCAGAAAAATAGATTTTCATGAGAACCAGAATTAGTGGCTGATGAGAAAAGTTATAATGATACTTCTTATTCCACTATGAGAAGTCAACCTCCGAATATGCATTTTTTAGAGCAATACTGTAAATAGCACTGGTATTCATTGTCCTTAATGTATCTGTTGCAGGGCCTCCATAATAGATGGAGACTCTAGGGGGACTGAAATTGGTTTAACTGCACCTTGCTGCAACTGGTTTGAATGTCACTCTCCTGCAATACGGGTTCGATGCTTTTCTGCCAACAGCATATTGCTGAGCTGGACTCCAGCCAGGCTGAAAGGTCGGACCGGATGTTTGGAATATACTCTGCAAGTCCCTCTGAAGAGCTTGAGAGCCACACGATGCCATGAAATCGTGGGCTGAGGAGTGCTGCTTTGATTCTGTGGGCTGCTTTGGTCTTCTGATAAAATATCCACACCGAGAAAGCCACTACTATCACAACACAGCCAGTGAAGGCACTGGCTGAGCTCATCAGGCATTCCCTCATCCTGAGACTTCACACAAGCGCCCAATGAGGAAGGCGTGTGATTTCATTACTTTGGATCTAAATGTGGCCATGGAAAAATATATGGCTTCGCAATTGTTTTTGGTTTGGTTTGTTGGTTTGTTTTTTCAGGTTTTATTTTTCTCTCCTTCCCTGCACAGACTGTTGCTGTCATCTTCACGAGATCAAATGTGCACTGATGTCATGCTTGATGCTGAAATTCACACCTACTTTCCTTCAGGAGCCTCAGCCAAACTTTAAAGAATTTCTAACTCTTGACGATTTTTTTTTAGAAGTTATTTGATCGTGATGCTTTTAGCAGATTTAATTTTGAAAATGAAGTGATGTAATGAATTAAAAAAAAAAAATTAGAAAAAGTCAGCCACAGAAGACTGGGAGAGCGACTGTTTCACACCCAAAGAACAACTGTTGAATATTCGTTCGCAACCTCCTGCAGCCAAACCCCGATAAAGGAGAAAGATCTGTGGGTGTCCCTTCAAGGGCCGCATCCTGCGGCGCTGCGGGCCCGTGGTTAAGGAGCCCCCTGAGCTCCGGGAGCCGGGAGCAGGGCCAGGAGGTGGCCACGAGGGGAAGGAAAGGAAAGGAAGTGCCTGGGGGCAGGGCAGGGGCCGCGGCCGCCGGGGTGCGGGGGAAGCCGGTGCCGAGGGAGGGCAGAACGCCGGGGAGCGGGAGGGAGAGCAGGCAGGGATTTTCGTCCCGGAAAGGGTCAGGGGTTTCACCCGGCTGGGCAGGCACAGGGGCGCTAGTGAGGGCTGCGGCTTTCCCGGAGCGGTGCGGGGCTGCGGCGGCACTGCCCGGTGCCGGACCCGCGCCTCCCTCTCTCCCTCTCTCCATCTCTTCATCTCTCCGTCTCTCCCTCTCTCCATCTCTCCCCCGTCCCTCCGTCCCTCCCTCCCCCCGTCCCCCCGCGCGTGCCGCCCGCCCCGCCCCGCCGCCCGCGGCCCCGCGCGCCGTTGCTCGCACAGCGCCGGGCCGTGAGGGAGCGGCCGCGCCGGGTCACCTTCGCGGCCGCCGCAGCCCAGAGCCGCCCCCGCCGCCCTCTGCCCCCCGCCATCCACCGCTTCGGGCCGTCCCCGCCCCGGGGGAGCGGGTGCCCCGGGGCATGAGCTGCCCCTCGGGGAGCGTCGTGCTGCCTGCCGGGGAGCCGCCGGGAGCCGTCGCCGCCGCCCCGCTGGAGCTGCCGGCCAGGGCGGGGGAGGCGAGCGGGGACAGCCCCGAGGAGGGCGAGGGCCGGAGCGGCGGCTCGGAGAGCGGGGCCGCCGGCGGCGACAAGCCCGAGACGCGCTCGGTGTGCAGCAGCAGCGAGAGCGGCAGCGGCGGCCACGCCGGCGGGGCCGGCCCCATCTGCAAGATCTGCTTCCAGGGCCCCGAGCAGGTGAGGAGAGGCGCCGGGGCGGGCGGGCGGCACTCCGCACACCTTCGCACCCCCCGCCCCGGACCGAGCCCTGTCCCTGGTGCTGATCTCGGCGTCGCTGCCCGGCGGGAATAGCCCTCTCCGGCTGCCGACGTCCGAGCTGGCTGTGGGGAACGCCTGGGGCGAGCCTGAGCCAGCGCAGAGCTCTGGGAGAATTCAGGGATTTTGCCGGGATTTTGGCTTGCACGCTGGGTGTCCTCTGGCGCTCGCGCTCCCTGGTTCACCTCTGAGGGACTCTACACAGTACGAATTTCTCAGGTTTCTGTTAGACTTTAAAATGAGAGTGTTAGCTTACAGGTAGTGCTGAGAAGACATCCGAGTATCATCAATGTCGTGACGTTTCTGGGCATAATATCACCAGTGGATCTGTAACTAGCATTTTATACCTTGTCTTGGAGTTGGAAAGAAGAGAATATCCTATTTATATAAAACAGAAACTACTGGGGGAATTGCTTAGTTACACTATTTAGTTCCTGGCTGACAGCTGGCTAGCTGGACAGCAGAGAGCCGTGCTCCAAGAGCAAGATTCTCTTGGAATTGTGACGTCACACATTTTTTTCTAAGTGACGACTTCAAACAGCTGTTGGAGAAATGTATCCAACCACTTCTGGTAGCTTTTGATGTATTTTAAAAGGCTAATGGCACTGTTGTTTAACACATGGTAATATTTCAGTTGTCTCTCACAGGTATGTAAGCATGTGTAGACAGCTTTCTGGCATTTCTCAGTAGCAGAAGCTAGGTATTTTAAAGACAGTTGCATTTTTGAGTATTTCATAGCCAAAAATACATGCTTTTCCACATAGTGGAATTGACACCAGGTCATTGTTACAGACCCCTAAATATTTTGGTATCAAGTGTACATGTATGTGAAAGGTTCCTTTAAAGTTGATGTTTCTGTATTGCCTTTCCAGGGTGAATTGTTAAACCCTTGCCGCTGCGATGGCTCAGTACGATACACGCATCAGCTTTGCCTGTTAAAGTGGATAAGTGAAAGAGGGTCATGGACCTGTGAACTCTGCTGTTACAGATACCATGTTATAGCCATTAAAATGAAAAAGCCCTGTCAGGTAATTTGTTCATTTAAAATAACCTGTGTCTTTCAGTAATTTTTTTAAAAAACAAAATTATTCTTACTTTTACTTCCAAGGCTTTTGGAAAACACAGCACAAGATCCTATATCAGCTAGTACTTGCACCCACTTCAAGTTGTTTTTAAATACCAGTTAAATTAAAATTAAATTAAATTAAATTTAAAAAGATTTGGTTCTGTTATGTTCTTCTACTTTTTGGCTTGCTGTAGAAATGGTCTTTAGAAGTTGGTAAATTCTGTAAGTAATTAAATCATGCTGAGACATGACAGAAAACTTGGATCTCCCAGATTCACTTTCTAAACTTTAAACATGTCTTTATTATTTGTTGAAGACTCACTCAAAGGTTAATTTTGTTCTTTCTTCAAGCTTGGGATCCAGAGGGGAGAGGTGAAAGAAAGTTTCTGTTGCCTGTGTATTCATCTACTGTAATAATAAAGGTGTAAAAGGAGATGACTTTTCAGTCTTGGCACAATTCAGAGCAGTAGAACACTCTTAAAGTTCTATCCACCAATAGCTGTTTCAGAAACTGAAGTGTGCAGTAGCATTTTCCACACCTCCGTTTCAGCAGAACATGAGCTGGAAGTTAGAGCATTGTAGTGGTAGCATGTTCAGGGAGAGGTGGGGGGAGAAACCCAGTGCTCCAGCGGATCTCTTAGGGAAGCCTTAATACCACTTTGCATGTCAGAATTCTTTAGAGGCTTTAAATTCCATCTCAGAAATTGTATTTTATAACATCTGAGGAACACATTTAGTAAGATAATTGTATCTTTTTTTAGTTTTGATCCTAAGAACTCAGAGAAGATGGAGCTCTCAAAGGCCAGAGCACTCGGGTCATTTTTCTGTGCCTGTGTTTGATTGAAGTTTTATAGAAAAGACATGGTTGAATGGTAATGGCAGTTGTGTGAACGTGATAAGCATTCCTTGGATACAGAATATCTGGAGTATTTGCTTACAGCTGTTCAGATTATGGCAAGTACTTTCAGACCCAGTGGACTTCAATTTTTTTCCTTTATAAATCCTCAAAGGAAAGGTTTTGGTAAACTTTCCTGGACAGAATCTTTATGATGTAAAAAAGTAAATGATTTGTAAAATATCTCAGAAAATGCAGGCAGTAGATTCTGTTTCTATGCAGACATGGGGTTTGGCATGGGGTTTAATCCTTTGGCTTTTAAAAAATCTTTTAAAAAGTCTTTTTTTCTTGCATATCTACAGAATCTCATCTTTTTCCTAGCAAAGATTACAATAGCAATAGCTTGCATTTATAGTATCTGAAAATCATTGTTAGACGGCAAAGACATGACACGGTTGCCTGCAAAGAGCCATCTAGTACTATTTCAGATGTCATAAGGTAGCCAAAATGTGTACACAGAATAGCAGATAGGACAGAACTTATGAGGTACTGTGGAACTGCAGGTGGAGGCCAAGTGGATATTAAAGGACATCTGAAAAGTCATTAGATACCTATCTGTTAACAGCAGAATCAAGCCCAAGTTCGAAGAGCAACTTTTCAATTTCTGTGAAAAGAGAAGCAAAGAAGAGTCAGTAGATGAAACAGTAATCAGCAAAGTTTGGCAAAGCTTACAAGGGAAGTAGAAAAAACTGAAGAGACAGTTGAAATGCCATTCACTGCATTACATATCACATTTTTTTTTTCTTCTTTTTTTTTTTTTTTTTTTGTTGGGGGGAGGAGGGAAAGAAACCAGATTTATGTTTCTCGTTCTAAAGCTCAATACTTGATTTTTTCTTAACTCTGTATTTCATTTTTTAGGGAAGTCTTTTAAGTCTGTCTTTTCATTCTTGACAAAATAGCATACAGAAAGATTTGATGGAGTTGCGATTCAAATAGTAAGTTAGACATACAATCCTGAGGTCAAATTCCTGACAACTCAAAGATCACCCATCTCTTCAAGGGAACACAGTAGTAACTTCCTCACTTTCCTATTCCTCTTGTAGTAACAGAATCTGAAAGGAAGTCTCAAACTGCAGTCATCTCTGTAATTTTATAAGGGGAATCATTCTTAAAATGTGCGCACTCGCTCCCCCACATTCTTGACTGTAATAGTATTGGCCGTTTTTAGCACTGTCTTGGCTTAAACTTTTGGATGGGTTATGAGTCGTTTTATGAGTTTGTTTTAAGGTAACTTTTTGGTTGGTTTTGGCAAAAAGCTAAGATGAGACCGTTTCAATACAGAAAGCATTTAGAACATCATCAGCTGAAGCAGTGAATGTACTTTAAAGTTCCCAAAACAGCAGGACTTCTTGCATTAAATTAGATGCAATATTTGGACAAGAGTAGTTTAAACAACCAGTAGTCTGCCTCAGTCCACCTTCCCAGAATTGTCTCTACCAGTCTTTTACTTATTAGAACTTTGCAGGAAATGTCATAGGAGAGAAAACTGGTGCTGTTAACAAAAACAGCTTTTTCTCAGGTGAATGCAGATTTACACCAGTTCTATGCAAACCTGGTCTATTTACTCTCAGGTCTATGCAGATTTACAACAGCTCTTCAGGTTTGCTTTCACCTCATGTATTTAAGGAATGTAGCAATGTGTAGAGGCTTAAGAAAGAAGAGATTTTTCTATGTTTTCGTTCTGAACACTGGGATAGATGTGAATATTTCATTTAATATCTAACATGTTCTGTAGTTTCTGTTGCATTATGGAAGGCAAAGTCATCTCCAAGGGGTGCCTTTTCTGGGGCAGTACATTCAAGAAACAGTGCATTTCTATTCCGATAGAAATTCTTCCAGATTCAGCAGTTACTACATAATTCGCTTTTAAGAATCTAATCCTGGAAACACATAATTTGTTATAGGAATAAACCTTAAACCATAAGAAAACCCCCAAATTAACCCATGGGCTAACAGTGGAAGATGAGCACACAAATAGGTTGGTGACATTTGATATGATGTGTAACAGAGATTTGAAATTTTTCAGTATGCTTCTTAGGATCATATCAGAAAGACATATTTAACCTTGTAGTAGTCCATTAATGAAAACACGTGTTCATGTTACTGGATTTGTTCCATTGGCAGAGTGGAATTTGATCCAATAATAGGCAAGGCTGTGTAAATAACTAGAATATTCCCTTACTGTCCCTCCAACTATAATGAGGGGAGCTGCAACAAAGTGCTTTAGACAGGGAGTTTTGGAAGGTGTTTTTGAAAAAACTTAAAAAGGAGAGAGAAACTTCAAATGTGTGACTTGGAAATTAAACTCATTTAGAATTATATTTGAGATTAACAAAAAAAAAGAAAGTGCAAAAAGAAATATTTTCTATTCATTTGTTAAGGTTATAGTTTGTACAGGTTTCCTTCCTAAAGGAAATATATTCCTAAAAGAAATATAAACACATTGTTTTATTTTAATTAGTTCTACCTAATTTTTAAGCTGTTAGGAGATGAGTTCACTAGACTTGCACTTAAGTAGGAATATGTATTTAAGATTGTCAGTGCTCTTGTAAGATTCAGAAATAGTGTTTAAAAGTGGAATAGAATCATGCAAAGGTTGAGAATATATCCTTTGGTGCTAAAACCTGTCACTTCTGTAAGTGAGAATAAAGATATTTAGAGGGTAGCTTTTTCTAGACTGTTAATGTAGTCTGTCATAAAATAGTGTTATTAGATATTTAATAAATCCTGTTCATTAAAACATTATATTCTGGTACTTTGGTGGAATGGACTTATTCCAAAAGTTCCACAGTCTATTGATGTGTTAATTTAAAACCTAGCTGTGTGCTAATTCAACACCTTTTCTGATATCAGAAAAATTGCAAAATTTATTTTAAAAAGTAGATGCTTACTTGTTAGGCCTGATTTCTTAAAATAAGAAAAAAAATAGGGTGCTACTTTTCAAAAGGTAAGGTTTCACTTTTCCAAATTTTGTTAATGTGTAATCCTCACTCATTTGAGAGACCTCGCTGGCATCAGCTAGATAAGCATGAACAAAACTCTATAGCAGACTGCAGGAATGTGAATGCATGTTAAGTCAAAAAGTTAAAAAGTCAGGTTCTTCAGATACTTCAGTATGGAAGCCAGTGTCCAGAAAAAATGGTGTAGTAAATGTTTAGTAAAAGTTTTGCTAATGGCTATGCTTGCTGAATGACAGCATTAAGTTCCTCTAGGCTTAAGTAGGAAGGGGAAAGGGAAAAGGCTGAAATATTATCCAATTATGTATTCTAAACTGCACTAAGTGTACTAAGAACAATCTGTTAATGTCTCTTCCAGTACTGAAGATCCAGAAGGATACTATTCCGTGCTATTCCATATGTCACTGGACAAAAAAGAACAAAAATTATTTTTCCAATATTGGACAATTTACTAAGAAGTTTGAACAAGAGATAAGGGACAAATCTGTGGTACACTAGCCCTGGTACCGAGAGCCCTGGGACACTAGCCATTTCTAATTATAATTCAGGTTTTGGCATTTCAAATGAGATGCATTTTAAGAGACCTCTTGAAAAGAAAGTAATGAACCTTCACAGGCACCCTTTGAATATAAAGGCACTATGCAAGGGTTGTTGTAAAATAAAGTACTTTACTGAGATAGGTATCAAGAACTGAATTAATCAGATTCAATGCCTGAATAGTCATTAAAAGATAATTAATATGCCAATAAACGCTTGGAAGGACTTAAAAAATTAAATCAAGTCTTTTTAATGTCATGTGATGGAGAAGAGAGTCCATCATAGTGGTGAAAGAAGGCCAGTAACATGGTCAATGTAGTGGAATAAAATGTTGTACTTGAAGCAGTTTTGTACTTGCTGAGGAAATTACTTTTGCCATGAGCTTAAAAGATGTGATACAGTAATTGAGATATAAGACAAAAGTGATGATGAGAAATTAATTTTTTATGTATTAATAGTCTTAGATATGCTACATAGAAAGAACATGCAAGCTTTAGAAATATTGATAACAGGAGGATCCAAATATTTACTTAAATTTAAGATAATTCCTGGTAAATTTAAGATCATTCTAAGAACAAATTCTTATAGTGGAGTGACTAAACTATACTGCTTGAGGAAGGCTGTAACATGAAAATCGTAGAGATTTTAATGAACCTAATTGAATGGTAAAAGGTGGTAGAAGCAGACTAATGCTTTAGTTTTGACAGGAGAGAGCATCTGAAACAGAAAACTAGATGTCAGTCATCAGCATAGATATAGTTGCTCTCACACTTTTCTTTTTTGTTAGCATCTGCTTTTGGCCACTTCTAGGGAGAATTTACTAGACCAGATAAACCTTTTAATCTGATACAGTCATCTCAGTGACTGCACTGGGTAGATGGTCAGTTTTAAGTAGCATGCTTAATAAGTTTAGAAACAAAAGGATAGCACAGCTGTTGGAGACAGCAGTTGAGGGTTTTTTCTGCGGTGAGAAAGGCAAAATACATTTTCTGTCTACTTTCTGCTAAAGATATGAAGGTAAATGAGAGACTGAAAAAGAATTGGGTAACCAAGTGTCAGTGGTGCAGAGTACAGAGAGTATAAAAGAGGGGATAGTAAAAGTTTCACCATCAATTTAAAAAACAGAAATGCAGAAAATAGAAGGCATCAAAGAGAAAATTCTGGTGGGATAGTGAATTTAATCTTGTGTTTTCTTTTTTATCTTGTAATTAATGCATAGAGAGACTTGGAAATAAAAGAAGTACAGAACTGGCAAATAAAGGCAGCAAAATGGTGTGGAGACAAAAGTCAGTTTAGTTTAAGGAAAATGTTAGGTTGGTCATTCAGATGAGAGAGCACATTTTTCATGGAGCAAGGAGAGGCCACTGGTGCACTGCTAGCACACTAGGAGCTGAACATTTGGCTGTTGCATACAGAGCTGAAGAAGTGCAAAGTGAACATTACAGTGGAAGGGGGAAACAAAGCTTTAGAAACTCTCAAAAAATTGAGATAATTGATAATTAATGACAGGTGAGAGAGAACAGGGGATGGAAGAATATACTAAGTACCAATGATCTAAAAGTCATGAAATAATAAAGAATAGTAGGTGAACAAAGGAACTGATTCTATCATCACAGTGAGAATTGGGTAGGGATACAGAAGAACTAATAACAAAAGACTAGATATTGACTACAAATACTGAGGCATATTTGTAAGTTATGGGAAGAAATTAAATTCGTCTTAGGAAGTCAGAGCAGACATCAAATGGGAGCAGAAGCCATCAGGAAGGAATATGGGGGGGTTACAGAGAAAATCAAACAGTTTAGCAATTCTGTCAGACTTCTAAGTATATCCTAAAGTAATCAAGGAGAATACAGAATTTTAAAAGGAGAGCATAGTAGAATAGTATTGAAAGTATGTGGGTATGTGCCCCTTGTTTGTTGCTCTTATTTTTTGTAGCTTTTAAAAAAAGCTATTACTTTCTGGTTTTATTTTGTGAGATGTGTAGATTGTGCTCAAGGCAGTTTGACTGCTAGAATAGTGTGAAAAGGCAGTGCAATGTAAACTGTGAATGGTACTTGGAAATTATTTTTTAATTACAAGTGTCATCCTGATCTAGTGGTAAGACATATAGTATAGAATTGAAGAGTGGAATAATCTTGGCATATTAAATAGTGGGTTTATTACTTCAAGGAAAGAAAGGTGGATTCCTTCAGCCTAAGGTTTTCATGGGGCAGAATGACTTGCATGAGATACAGTGCCAGGTTGTTTTCCAGAGGAAATATATTGAATTAGAGTTATTGCTGGAAATATAAGCATAAATTAAATATTTGCAACAGACTTCATTATAATAAAACATCCAAAAGTAGAAAAGAGTATGAATGGGAATCAGGGTTGCTACGTATACATAGGTGCTGCCATTTGAAATGCTTAGAATAAAAATGCAAGGCTTAAGATATGGTGTCACACCTGTGTTCAGGAACCTTTGTGTTACTGGCTTTTTGTCCTTTTCTGTTTGTTTAGGTGTTTTTCCAATGGCTTGATCTGCTAGAAATTTGTTTAGTGATGAAAGATTTCTGAGTTTTCGCAATACAAATTTTTGTCTTTTTGTCATATGTCAAAAATCCTGATTATTCAAGCCTTTAATTCCTATCACAGAGAATAGTGGAAAAATACTAAAACCAACAAGTGTTTTTTTCAGCAGGCTTCTTCTATTTCTTGATATGATAAATTCTTAATACATGAGGGTGTACCGCTTTCATACTGTGTGTCTGTGATTCCTTACCAGTGCAAGTAGCCTACTTTGAGCACCACATACTAATACATCCTGACTTCTCTACCAGTCTGTGTTAACTCTGAAATGTCCCTGTAGTTTTATCCACAACTGAAATTTGTCAAATAAAGTTTTATTAAAAATTAATTTTGAAATTTACTTTTAATACTTCTTGATATTGAATGTTGGTCCATTCTCACTGAAGTTTTCAGCACTTCATCCCAGTGACTAGCAGTCACTGAGCACTTCATTGAGCACTTCATCCCAGTGACTGGCATCCCAAAGACTGCCAACTTACTTCTTTCTTAATTTGCTGTATTGAGGAGACAGCTTTTGCTGTCACATTTATATTTTTAAATTTTTTTGTCCCATGTGTGGATTCAAATTGGATGTTTGGTACTCACTCTGGAGATTCCTTATTATTGCTTCAGCAGTGTGCAGAGAATAGCCCCTGCCTGCTTTCATGCCTACAGTACAACAGTGAAGGAACACTTTGACCTCAGTTCCTTTGAAATACTTGTCTGAGTCAGAGCACCTTCATTGAGCATTTTGCTTGCTGACTCTTTTGCCATGATTCTTGTTTTAATTTATTTCAACTTCTCTTTTTATTTATTTTATTTCTTAATTTCTTTTTTTCTCCTCCTTTTGTTTACATTTCAGTGAAGTTTGTGGCGAATAAGTATTCTCATTCTTGGCCACATGCTGTTTCATTTTGCTTTACTCTATTTGTGTGTATGTGTCCCATTTTTGCATATTTTTCTGGCAGTGTCTCCCCTCCAGGGCAGCATTAAACTTCACCAGTTCTGTGATGAGCATATTCCCAGTACAGGAATATACCACACTGTTACCCACACAAACCACATTAGTGGATGGGGCCTATTTCCTAAGCTAAGGCTCATTTTTCTCATCTTTTATGGCCAAAGAAAAGATATAATGAAGTAATTCTGTAGTAGTTTCACAAAACTGGCAGCCAGGAAACTGCTGCTGAAGGAAATTAAAGTTCAATGTGCCTTCTCTTCTTTTATGGTAAGGATGCTCCCTCTGCTCCACGGGCAAGAATGGAGAGACAGAGAGTCTACATCTTAATGGAACCCTTTATGTATCTCTCCTTGCTTTATCTGAGCAATCGGTGATTTACAGTCTACTAGAGCTTGTGGTTACTCCTAGCATATTATGTTCCTTCTTGAATGACTGCAGTCCACATCTGTTTCAGGGCTTCTCTTTCATAGTTGGAGAGCAATATGACAAATTTTACTTGAAGGACTGGGTGTAACAGCTGATGTGAGCTCTCTGAATCACATCAGAATAAGACAAACAGGATATGGTAAACTTATGCTTTCAACCTTTTCCTGCACCTGTTCCTTCATATGTTCCTTCATATAGCCACTGTCTTTAGTGACCACAAGAATCATTAAGCTCAAATAATTCAATATTACCTTCCAAAAAGGAGACTTTTATGGTATTTGAATGTACAAGCTGACTTTAAATCCTCCTGAGACTTCATAAAGAGAGTCACTTCCTCCTCACCCACCATTTACAGAGTACTGCATATCATTTCATTGCCTTCTGGATGCTTGCACTAAATAGAAATTTAATTAATAATGGATGATTTTCTGATACCTGTCAAACTTACGGAAAAGATTTTCCTATCCTCCACTACCCAGTATAAACAGAGGAACCTTCAAATATGTCTTGTAGAAATGCATTAATGGGTGCATGACCACTCTCTACAACTACCTCAAAGGAAGTTGTAGTGAGGTGAGTTTGGCCTCTACTCCCAAGTGAAGAACCAGCAATAGGACAAGAGGAAACAGCCTCAAGTTGTGCCCAGGGAGGTTTTGTTTGGAAGTCAGCAAAAATTACCTCATTGAAAGGTGGTCAGGCATTGGAACAGGCTGTCCAGGGAAGTGGTGAAATCACCATGTCTGAAAGTGTTCAAAAGGCATGCAGATGTGACACTCGAGAATGTGGTTTAGTGCTGAATGGAATTGGGCTAGGTCAATGCTTGGACTTGATGATCTTAGACATCTTTAGCAACTTTAAAATTCTGTGATCCTATAACTTCTGGGATTTCAAAATTCTCTACTTTAGCCCGCCTTTTCTTTCTATAGCTTTGGTTAAAAATCTAAAAAATATGTGAAATTGCGGGTTGATCTACAGAAATGTGCCTACTTCAGAGTTTCTCCACTGAGAATTGATGCCATGTATTTGACTGTGTTCAGAAGTTTGTGCATTCAGTGGGAGGAGCTTATGGCTATTGGAATTTTAAAAGCTTGTCTTTCCTCTGGGCCTTCCCTCCTGCTTTTGTAGATGTCATAGATGTCACTGATACAATTGCTGGGAACCTAGTCCCAGTAATTAAACCTGCAAGAGCTAAGGACTTCCGTTTTCTAGTCTAGATTATTTTAGAATAGAAAGCAGTTTCAGTTTGAGTACTCTTAGATGTCTTGGTAGGCAACATGTGACACAAGTGAGTCTTTGTCTTCATTGTACAATTCTCATGTGTCAAGTCCTCAAGATAACCTTCAAAATCCTTCCTTGTTTGGATTCAGGCTTCCAACCTGTTAACTTAAAAATTTCTGCAGTGGTATATCCTACAATCCTGCATTATATCTGAAGTGTGGCTAAGAAGCCATGTCTTTGTCTCAGTGCCACTCTCTCTGTTTTCATCACCACTTCTCTGAGCAACCTGTTCCAGTGTCTCACCACTCTCACGGCAAAGAATTTTTTCCAAATATCTAATCTAAACCTACTCTCTTTTAGTTTAAAGTTGCTAAACCTCGTCCTATCACTACACCCCCCAATAAAGGCTCCCTCCCTGACTTTCCTGTTGTCCCTCTTGTAGGGGAAGAGAGTTTTGTAGAATATGTTTTATGATAAGAAAAAGAAATTTACTTTAAAATGATAACCTTTATTTACAAACTCAAATTTGGGCATGAATTTGCATGCCTCCAAAGGAACGTTTACTTTGCACATCTCATGTTTATTTTCATTACTAAAGGAAAAGCACTTTCAGAAAACTTCTGTATGTGCTGCAATACAGCAGTCCAACTATTAAGACTGTCTTTGGCCACCAGCAGCTCTGAAGGATGTTGGTCTGAAGTCTCAGCAGCTCAGCTTCCTGCTGGAGGATTCTACCACTGGACTTGGTTGTCTTGGTTGAGAGTCAGGGCTGCTTCATTTTGATGGACCATGAGCAGGCATTCACAGAGTGCCATTTTAAAAGCTGTTGTATTGGAAGGTTGCTTAGGCTTGTTTTCATAGTCACAAAAATATACCAACCTTTCTCCTTCAACTCCTCATTCCAAGTTCCCTGACAGTAGAAATTATACATTCCTCCAATCTCTCTTCTCCCTTAGAATGCTCTATGAATTAAGGCCAGTACAACAGAAACAGTTCTCTTCAGTGCAGCATAGCCAAAAACTATCTGGTGTCAGTATACCAGCCATTTTAATGAATTATATTTTTTTTTGTATCGTTCATGATAGTGATTCATAGTCAGTATTCTGTAATTCAGAGTTGGATGCTGGATAAGTTACTAAATCAGCCAGAAGAAGAAGTAAGTGTGAAGAAGAGTGTTAGGTCCTCTCTTTACCAGGTGCTTGAGCCACTTACCTCTTTGAGTGCTTTGAGCCACAAGATCTTACATTATCTGTTTCACAGCCCTGAGACATGATGCATTAGCTCTGTCTGCAGTTACCAGTCTTAGATGCTCTGTGCTTTCTCAGCTCACAGGCTTGATGTTTCCCAGAGTCTAATGAGTACATGGGAATTCCATCTGAGATGGAGAAACTTTCCCTGCTTTTTCATTAGACATCATCCATATAAGAATGAGTTGCTCACAAACTCTGGATATCAAGAAATTTTTGTCTGACTACAATGGCAGAATCAGGTCCTATTGAAGATCTACTTCTGTGTTTCTATCCATTCAGAGAAGTGAAAAATAATCACAGGATCATAGAATGGTTTGAGTTGGAAGGGACCTTAAAGATGTGCCATGGGCAGAGATGCCACTCAGTAGATGAGGTTGCTTAGATGAGGATCCCATCTAACTTGGTCTTCAACCTGTTGCAGTGTTTCACCATTCTCTGAATAAAGACTTTCTTCTTAATTCTTTCATTTTTTTCAAGGGGGTAGAAAGTTGTTTCAGGGCTCATATCCTACAGGACCACTAAGGCGTTTTTCAAAGAGTGTCCTAAACTAGTTTATTCAGAGCTCAAGTGTTACTGTTAATATTGATCAGGAATCCAGAAACAGTGCTGACTGTAAGGTAGAACAATCTTATGAGCTTTTGTTCTGAAAAGAAGACCAATAGCTCTGTCATATGTAATTAGTGAATGTAAAGAGGGGAATATTTCCTAGAAACAACAAAATGTCACTGTGTTTATAGTCAAACTTAAAAATTGACAATTACAAAACAGTAAGTGGTTCTTACAGAAGTGTGTTTTGCATATGAATAGCATGTACTTATCTTGCATTCTTTTTGGTACTTTTGGTATTTGAGAGAAACTGATGGTATTTTTATTTTATGCCTGTGTTTGTACTGCAAGAGATGGTACATAGGTTATGTGTAAGTCATACAAACACCATTAAGCCAAGAACAGTTTATAGCTTGGGAATTTTCAAACACAGTGATATGAATGTATGTTGCAGTTTTTGGTATTGCAATCATTGCTTCTTGCATTACTATGATTGCTGATGCACAGTGTAACAAATCAGACAGCTGGAAATTTTCAAAATAATTCTGTGCAATTTAATTTAATTACGCCAAGGGATTTCAGACATATTCATGGTATGGTTAGAGAGAAATAGAGAGTTTCTGGTATAGTGTATACTATAAAGGCAGCTATTCTCTTTTTAGAGAGAGCTATAATATTAGATTATATGTAGTATCTAAATTGCCACTCTGTAATTAAGCACTACAGCTTATATATTTTTATAAAAAATGGAATCTTATAAGTAAGTGAGTGATCAAAACCATGGCTACCCAAAGTATTAGAAAGAAGTTAGTACTGATTCAAAAAACAGCACCTATTAGTGTACAGTTGTGATTATTTAGCAGTACCTGAAAAAACTAATGCAATTGACTGTTAAAATTTCGCTGTTTAATATATATTTAAATGACAACTTAATTAAGTACTTATTAATAATAATTTTAACATGAATACATTATACTAATGCTTATAAATGTATTATATGTCTTTTTATAGCCCCTTCTAGTTATTATGCATAATGTGTGCTATATAAAACAATTAATAAATTACTTAATACTTCCACTAGGCCAAATTTTCAAGCAGAGTATTATTAACCATATTCATTTGTACAGTCTAAAATTTTATAATTATAACTAACTTCTCTTTAAGTGAAGATTCATTGCTAATTTAATTAACTACAAAATCAACCTAATTGATTTATTAAGCTAAGAAATTACATTCAAATTGACTTATAAAGCAGACTCTGCCAGATTCATGCAACCTCGAATCCAGGATTGCCTTCTTCATGATTGCATGCTAGCATATAATAGCTTAGTATCTTTATCATCTTGCCTTCTAACCTTCATCCATGATACACATTATCTTACTTTGGGATTAGACAAGGCTAGAACCCAAACTCAGGATATGTTTCTTGAATCCCTTTGTTGCCCTTAAAACCTGAAGTACTCTCTGTTTCACGTCTTACAAAGAAACGCATGAAATCAGGATTGCTTCTTCTCTCATGAGCATCTTCCAGATTTTCATATGAAAATTCTGATCGCAGTCTGTGAATTAGTTTTTGCTCAGGGCCAAAAGGAGCAGAGGCCAGAATTTGTTCCCAGCTGAGTTCTGATGAGGTTGTATCCTTCACTGCTGAAACACATCATTGCCATATAGCAACAGGAAGAAGACTGAACAGGGAAGGTGCATCTTCCTAACTAAATGTGGGGAGTTGCTTTGTTCCAGAACTATAGTTCAACTGTTGTGACTAATGTTGCTGCAGGACACAGGGAAATCCAGTGACAATACATGGTGATGTTATTTGATTGCATGCCTTTGGATTTATAGAGGATCTAGAAACAGCTAGTGGGAAGCAGTAATTATGACGTACTTTAAACAAAATTATGTTTTACAACTAAACTGTGCTTATCCAATCAAATGTGTTTGTGCATCTGCATTCTGAGAGTCCTCTTCCAGTTTTCTATTAGTGAACTGGAAACTTTGAACTCTGAAATTCCAATTACATGGGGTTTTTTTCACTTTCACACAATTTCTATGGTTCTTTTCCATTAAAGCCTTTCCATGGCTTCTTTTTCTGCATCCAGAGCCCAGTGAAATATGCCAGTGTCATAAATAGTTCCTAACAACACTTCCTTGTACCATACTAAAATAATTTCCCTACTTATCCCTATGGAGATGATGTGAATAGAGTAATCAATTTCATTTGCTTTCTCTTTGGTTTAGTGAACTTCTGTGTATTGTATGAGAACTGGAAGCATTCCAATAAATTACTTGGAAGAAGTTCTACTATTGAATATCCTGAATAACACAGAAATCTCAGTTATTAAAATAGTATCCTTAGAAGTGAAATTTAAAACCTTGCTTTAAGTCAGGCAAACAATGGGATTGAGGCAAGGTTCTCATAAGGGAATGGACCAATTATTAAGGTGTAGAATATTCTCAGATAAACTCTGTTTCCTTTTGCACAGGATGTAAAAATTATTTAATTATTCATAGAGTCAAAGAGACTGAGTAGCCAGTGCTTTCAGAAAATTGAGCTAGAAAATGAAACATGAGTTTCAGTAAAGGAACCAGAATTAATATATGAATACTTTCAACATGATAGACAAGAAGGCATCAACAGATATAAACAAGAACAGATATCCCTCTGTATAGTGACTAGTGTCCAGGGTCTTTTTGTGAAGAGGCTTGTTCTGGCCCTCCATGCTGAACAATTTTTTATATACATTTGGTGAATGCATCAGTATCATCATGAACTGCACAATCTTAGCCTCATGCTCAGCATTTTTTTCAAATTTAAAGATTATCAACAGTTTTAGCTAGAATTTACAGAATTTTCCCAGGAGAGGTGGAAAAGCAACTGCAGAACACTTTCTGATACTGTCTATTTGTGTTCAAAAAGCAAAATACAGAACTATATAGGCAAAACATGGTTAACCCTCCTAAGTGACAACATGGCATGAAAATTATTAATACCTCCTTCATATCACTCATTGATGATCTTGCTGAGGTTTACTTTCTTGGTGCAATTACGATGAATGTTTTTTCTCTCAGTGTTCTTCCAGGAATGTGGATCTGACCGTAACAGGACAGTCTATGTTTGAGCTAAGCTTTCAGCTCAATTTTGCAGATCGCAGATCATTTTTACGTTGCAGAGACTGCAACAACCATGGCAGGCTTTAATTTCCTCCAGTCATTAATATTTAATTTTCAGATAATGCTATCTAAAGTAGAGTAGGTTGTAACAAAATTCAATATTTCCAATACAGCTGCAAAAGAAATTGAACAATTCCTACTTTACAGTAGGAATACTATTTATTCACATGATATGGTAATTTCGTTTTCACCAAATATATATATTCATGCAATGTGCTAAATAACGATGAGCTAAGCCATTTAAAGTATCACAGGAGTTAAAAGTTAGCTTGAGAATAATTTACTTAATCATAAATGTTTCTCATTTTCTCCAGGAACCCTCCTAGACTGTCTCCTATTTGCTGTGTTATATATCAGCAGATATCTATTCGTGGTTGAAGTCTCCTATGAGAACAAGGGCTAGCTAGCATGAGACTTCTCCCAGCTTCCTACAGAATACTTCATCTGTATCTTCATCCTCCTTGGATGGCATGTAGCAAACTCCAGCCAAGATATCTTCCTTGTCACCCTTTCCTGTGAATCTTTACCCATAAACACTCAACTCTTTTGGCACCATCATTAAGCTCTAGACAATCATAACACTCCTAATGTTCAGGGCTACCTTGCCAACTTCCTTCCTTGCCTATTCCTTCTGAAGGGTTTACAGCCAAGCATTGCAGCACCCCAGTTGTGCAAATCATCCCACCATGTTTCCACCATGATGCCACAGTTTTCCTGCTCCCCAATGGCTTCCAGCTCCTCTGGTTTGTTGCCCATGTCACATGTATTGGTGTGGATACACTTCAATTGGGCTATTGATCTCAGTACTTTTCTGGGGAGAGAAGCCTTAATCCTTACGTGACCATTCTCAGGTATTTCTGTACTACCCTATCAATAACTTGTGCCATTGCTGACACACAGATCTTCGTTCCTGCCTGTACTGAGATGGCAGATCAAAGGATCTGCCCCTCCAACACTGGTATGCTACCCCCAGGCTGATCTCTAGTGAGCATGGCTTTAACCCTTTTCCCTTCAAGTTTAGTTTAAAACTATTTCAGTGAGCTCTGACAACTTCTGTGCAAAGATCCTTTTCCTGCTTTGCAGCAGGTGCACCTTGTCTGTCGCCAGCAGACTCAACATCATGTAAATTGACCCATGATTAAAAAAAACAAAATTCTGCAGGGAGGGAGTTGCAGAGATTTTCCTGCTGTGCTTGGCAGAAACTTGTCGCCATTGTCCTCTGTCATTTAGGTCACTGCAGTCTGTTGGACAGAGGATAGGAAATCCTCCATACAATGCATTCTGTCTGCCCTTTTGGACCTGTCCCAGGGAAGGCAGTTGAACTCTTTACTCCGATATTCCTCAGCCTGCTTGCCTGCTCCTGGAGCTCTCTTAGTAAGTGGAGAAGCTCCCGTGCCCGGGCACACCTCCCACAGGGACGCTCACTGCTGCTGGACCCTACTGGTACAAGAGCAGGGCACACTCTGCAGCTTGGCACCACGGTATCAGTGTATTCCCACTGGAGCTCTGCCTGGGCAGCTGCCTCAGTTGGTCACACAGTCTTGCCTAAATAATTTTATTTTTTGGTCATCTACTAAAAAAAGACACTGATAATTTCTCAGAGAAAGAATAATGTAAGACTAATGTAGTTAGTAGACATCACAGCTCTGTTTGTGGTCTCAGATCCCGATTCTAACATAATTTTAAAAATCAGAAGATAAAAGGTTGAACTGTTCTGCTTAGTAAGCAGTAAGATTTTGAGAGGTGAATGTAATAGAATGTGAAGATTTTGTACATTAACTAGGATGTCCAGGCTTCTGGACAGCCAGAAATGCAAGACGTATCCAGTGTAGTGTAGATGTTCAATCAGTTGTGTACATGCAGTAAGTCAACACTTCCAGGAACTGTCAACTAAATTGCTTGAGTGGTGCACAGATGGGCAGGATCTGCACAGTAAATGTTACGTTTCCAGAATGTCCCAAGTAAAATTCTGGTGCAGCCTTCCAAGCTGACAGAGAAATTATGTACAGCTCAAACTATTAGTATTGATGAGCTCTCTGCCAGATGAAAAGATAATGGGCATCATGACTCCAGGCACTCTATGTGTTAATGATGTAGGCACCCACTAATGGTGTGTTGCAATTTTTGTGACATTAGTTATTAAAAAAAAAATTCATAGCTAAAAATGAAATTTCTAATGTTTATTTGTGTGTGTGTGTGTGTGTGTATGTGTGTGTTTGTGTGTGTGTGTGCACTCAAAACTAAGAATTTTCTGTCCAGCCTGGTCAGTAAGTTAACTATCATTGTATTCTGAATGCGTGCTTACTGCAAAACATTTTAGAAATCCTAATTATCAAATAACATAGACTACCAACAAGATAAAGAAAGAAACAGCTGTTCCAAAACTGACTTGTTGGACTTCAATCAGTGTGTTCTTTTGCTTCTCTATGAGTTTTTTATGTATGTATGCAGATTACAAATCCTGTAATGGATGATGAATGACAGTAGGAAAGACCTTTTTCTTGCGAGAATTGGCTCTAGCAATTAGAGCAGTCTAACAAAAGGTTTTTGAGGTTATAATTTTGGTATGTCTTCAGGTTAATCATGTTATGCTACAATCAGTCACAGGCAAGCATTATTGTTACTGTTATGTAAAATATTCATTCCAGAATGAGTGAAGGGATTGAGAGGTTTCTATTAGCCGTGCCCGTAGTAAACTTTCTGAGAGAACAGAGTGGGGAGCAGCCCTTTGGCTTAAGGAATTTTGTTGGATTATAAATTGGTACAGTTGAAGCTGATACACATTTGGGTGGGCATTAGGAAATTTCATATGTTCTTTAGAGCATGTAGGAAAACCTATAGTTTCTTTACAAATGTTTTTAATGCAAAGTATTCTAAGTACAAGCACAGTGTCAGTAATTTTCAGATCACTTTTCTGCCATATATTATACAATAATCAATAGGCTTTTACAAGGCATTATTAAAACAAAGCCAAGTTAATATTGATTTATCTCAAAAATGACAGACCTTTGAATATTTTATCCATCTTTATGCTAGTAAGGACATGCACATGACTGTATAAACTTTATTCTGTAACAATTAGTCCATCAAAGCAAAATATGTTTCCTTCAACTTCTGAAAGTCTCAGCCTCAAAAATAAGGAATTATTTCCTTATATGTGTATTTTTGTTTGACAGAAACCTTAGAGGAAAAGAGAAGCAATGTTTCTGGGGTCTAAATTTGAACTCTAGAGTACCCTTAATGTAGTATACTCCCGAATGATTTATCAGGGGAAGACCAATGTTAAATAAAAGTTTAAAAAAAACAAACATAATGAAGTGTCAATAGAAGTCTAGGAAGTTTTCAAGAGCAGACAGTATTACATTAAAATCAGAAGCATAATTATATTTTGTTTAAAACACCATTTTCAAAGAAAGTTTTTGCTGTCATTGTAAATGAAAATAAAATGCATTTCTTTTCATGGGCAACTGAGATGGCATGGTACATCATAACACTACAGATATGATGGGAAGTAATATGAAATGGGATTTTATTTAATGGAAATTTAAATGAGGTTTTAAAAATTATTATTTCTGAAATTTACAGTATTATTATAGTTATCTTGATACAAAATATTTTACATTTTCATTCCATTTCTAGTTGGGCAAAAATTACAATCTTTCTCATAATATTTATTTTTTAGGGTCATGTACTTTACAGAAGCTGACAATAAAATCCTGTCTAGATCTTTTCTAACATGGCAAAATACTTAACTGAACTGTTACTTATTGTGGAATGTATAGTCAGCAAATAGCAAAAAAATATTAGAAAGTCATAATATTATTTTTAATCATGAGCAATTAAAATTTTGAAGCAATTTCTATTAAAAAATGATAAAAACACTAGTGGAAATAATGGATTGAAATGATGACACACTAATAATGTGATCATTCAATTTACAGTGTTAAATTATTCAGTCTGAATGCAATGTCTTAATGTTAACTATCACTGAATATTTTTACTACAGTAATTTAACAATTATAAGCCGCACCTGATTATAAGCCCCACATCCGTGTAGCTGGGTAGACCATGGGATTTGTCTGTATATAAGCCGCACCCGAATATAAGCCACAATTTATTTTTTTTTTACAGCGAGGATCCAGCTCTGGCTGGCCCCGCCCCGCTTCCGGCCACACAGCTCTGGCCGTCCCCTCCCACCGCGGCAGTTCTCAGAGGGGCCGCGCCCCGCCCCCCCCTCACCGCAGCAGTCTGAGAGGGGCCAGAGGGGCCACGCCCCCCCTGCCTCCCACCCCTACTGCCGCGACAGAGGCTCTGAGAGAGGTTGCCCCCACCCCTGCCACGGCAGCTCCAGCCCCGCCCTGCCTCGGGCCAACCCGTCTCGCACTTCCGGGTTGGCCTTTCGCCGGAATTTGTCCATATATAAACCGCACCGGATGAAAAGCCGCACTTCCGGGTTGGGTCGAAAACTCAGTTAAAAAGGTGCGGCTTATAAACGTGAAATTACTGTATATTATTTTTGTGGTTCATAAGCCATTAAGTAAGCCATTAATTTGAAAGGTAAAGTGATTATAACATAGCAGTGAATGCAATAAAGAAAATGCCTGTGAGGAATCAAAGAAAGTTTAACTGATCTTTGATGCTGTAAAAAGAATCTTACTCTTAAAAGGAACTTTCTTTTCCTGGGTTTCTTTCAGTTGTGTTCTCACATGTGTTAGCCATGCTAACAGCCAACAGTTTTTGTGGTTCATTTCCTTTTCTAATGACTTATGCTAGCCATGTTTTAAGAAAGGACATTCCAAGCCTATTCACATGTGAATAACATCACAACTACAGAATACCACCTTCATTATGTGAATCATATTCTCGTCCCAGTAACATTTACTTGCTGTTTTATAATTTGTACCCAAATTCAGCCAAATTTATGGGAAAAAAAATCAAGACACTCATTTCCCAAGAGGCAATCTCAGACTGTGACAAATCAAAACTTATTGGAGAGGCGCAAGGAGGAGGAAATTTCATTTGGGGTGAGTTAACCATCAGGAACATCCCCAGACTTCTTGTCATTAGCACTTAGGACCAACATAGACAGAAAATAAGGTCTCCAAGCTCATCACGTTAGAGCTGAACACCAGTCCATCCCACACCAATCCATCCCACCCCATGACTCCTAGAGTGCAGGATTCCTATGGCAGACTGCCAATTACAGGGAGGCACATTAGTGGTTTCACATAAATTTTCAAGGCCAGTAAAATGTCTTTCGTCTTACACATCCAGTCTTTCTTCACCCATCTGTTATGGAATATCATCAATTAGCCTAACTTACAGATTACAGTAATAGGGAGGAAAATTTCCTAAAATTTTTTAATATCTTGATTTTTGCTGACCTTCATACTGAAGGAGGTGGAGGACTAAAATTTCTTTCATAGAACAAAGACAGTGGGTACCACAAAGGTTAAAGTAGTTGGGTGATAGAAGAAAATATCCAACCCTATTTTGGAGTTCTTGGTTTTCATTATTTTGATGGCATTTTCGGTCTGTTGGCTTGAGGGGTTTTATTGGAAGTGTGCTTTGATTTTTAAAGGCAGAAGAGTTAGGAACAACAATCTGTGGAATGCTTGTGCTTTTTTTAAGTAATTGTAGTAATTTGATAGTGTGCTACTGTCCTGAATCTTTGGAATTACTGACTTTATTGAGGTTGAGAGATTCAATTGCTTGCTTTCTTGATAGATCAGGAGAAGAGCAAAATAATGAGAATACATTCTTTAGAAGAGACTAGGAAGAGGAGAGGATATGTTTCTTAGAAATTTTCAAGGTCAAGTTTTTCTAGAAATAAAGAATTGGAAAAATCCATCAAAAAGCCCTCATGAAATGGGTGATAAGAGTGGTTGACACTGAGGAAGAGATACTGGTTTTCAGGCAACACCACAATAGGGATGAGCTTCTAGACTGCATGCTACATTATTTATCCCAAATGTTTGGATTGCTTTTCTTTTTGTTTGTTATTCTCTTTGCAGACTAACTATGAGCAATCTAAGTTAAAAAAAAAAAAAATCAAAATAAACGGAAGTGAATTTAGGATCTTCTGCATTGCTGAAATTGCACTGTGACAGATCTGCTGTTTATTTCATTTATATAAGTATTTTCAATTTATTGCCAGCTTCTGTGAATTTGGCAGTGTAATATTTTGTGACAGTTAAAGCTTTACTTCATGTAAATGGACTTTGATTTCAGGCATTTCAAAGAAATTAAATACAGGTCTGTCTCACACTGATAAAGAAAGACGATAGACATATACATAACCAACAACATTTTTGACAGTTTTCTGCTAGTCACACTATGTAGTTTCAGCTGAGAAATGAAATTAATTTTGTTTAACATTACTCAATGGAGTCCAAAGAGTGTTCAATTAATTTCATTCCTGAACTTGCAATCCTGTATACTGAGTCATGAAAAGCTCACACCATTCTGTCATGGATCACTTGTTAATGACCTTCTTTGACCTTTATAAAAAGACTTAACAAAGGAAATTAGTATCTATATTGTTTTACTATAAAAAGGTAGTATTTAGTATGAGTAGCCCCATTCCAAACCCTCAAGTTCCATGTAAAAGCTAGTAAGCATTTAAATTCATTATAAAATGATAGTATTTCAAGATAGACAATTTACAAATTGCTATACATCTATCTTTTTGTACTGTTACATTCAGAAGGTTGCAAGAAGAGAAGGAATGCAGCACCAATTGTGCATATTAGGCTACAGTAGAAAAGTTAATGAGAAAAGCTGAAAGAAAGGGACAAAGTGCCCATTGCTCACCAAACTCTTCACAGTGGTACTTGATAGGAGGAATAGTGTTAATGGGACAAAAGAGGATAAGAATTAATACAAGAAAAATGTTTTTGAAAGAAAACTTTTTTCAGCTTGAGTACAGTAAAGAAATGGAGCAGGTTGCATGGAGAGACTGATCAGCCTCCATACTTGGAAGTTTTCAAGGTGTTCCAGAATAAACCCCTGAACAGCCTGGTCTGATCTCATCCCTGATTGTGTTTTGAGCAGGAAGTTGAACAAGAAGACTCCCACAACCCCTTACAACCTGAATAATTATTTTATCCCATGATTATATTATGCTGGATACCCAACAGCTATAAAAACCAGAAGGCTTTAGTAAAGTAATAGGAAAAAGGAAAAGCTATGGCCAGATGGGAAAAGAAGAAAACCCTTATTGCAATAGCTTTCTCCACTTGTTTCCCATTGCAACTATAGAAGAAGGCAGGTACATCCAAAATTAGGAACAGGAAAGATGGCTAACTACAAAATCTTCACACCAGTTCTGGAAGGAGTGATGGGGCTGGAGTGGGGAGCCTACCAAAATAAATGAGATAATTATGTCCAAGAAAAGCCATATATGTTAAGGATAATCTAGAACAATTAGTTACTTACGCTGTGTTTTCTTTTTGTGACTCATAACAGAATTGTATTTCTCTTATCTTAATAGAACTCAGTAGACACTCTCTTATATTTAAATCTGGTCATGCTATAAGCCAGTCACCTCACCAATGGAAGATACAACCTTCCCTGGAAAGATGGACATAATTGGGGTGCACTGAAATGTTTGTGCTATTTATATTCAGGGCTCGTCCTGAGTTTTTATGTTGCTTCCACACTGGGTTGGAGTCTTTTTGTGTTAACACTGGTTTATGTAGAGAAAGGCAGCTCCCTTGTTATGTCTGGAACTTCTTTGATGAGAAGCCTGAGAGTGGAAAATGGCTTCACACTTCAGGAGGGAAGGATGGAAAGGAAACCTGTCACACTAACAATACATATATTTGAAAAAGAGTTCTTCCTTTTTTGTTCTGTTCTTTGTCTTCCAAAGATGAAAGACTGACTTCCATTCCTAAGACTTAATTTTTTTTTGCCTACATATTTCAAAGCAGAAGTAAAACTGTTAACTCTTCAGAAGTTTACAGCTAGATCGTATTGATAGACACTGGAGGAAATGGGGAAGCAACTATTAGTTTCACTTTAAAAGTGAAATAGGAAAACGATATATAAATGTCAGTATTAAGGATGCTAGTAAATATGAAGATTTGTGTAAATATTAAAATAATTTCTGATTTCAGGAAAAAAGATGGAGTTGAATGTGCAACCATGGACAATAACATTTTTATCTTATACAACTTTGTTTCTCTTTTAGTGGCAAAGCATTACTATAACACTGGTTGAGAAAGTGCAGATGGTTGCTGTAATCCTAGGATCTCTGTTCTTAGTAGCAAGTGTGACTTGGCTTCTATGGTCAGCCTTCAGCCCTTATGCAGTATGGCAAAGAAAGGACATCCTTTTTCAAATCTGCTATGGAATGTATGGTTTTATGGATCTAGTATGCATAGGTAAGCTCAAAATCTTTGAACAGCACAGACTGTGGTTTAAGACTGTGACTATTTCTGTTTTTGTAAACGGTCACTCTAATTGGTCACTCCAGTTCTTTGCAGATTTATTCTCAGTTGATACCTTTGACAAGTCCTGCTTTTTACAGTGTTGCAAGAGAAAACAATCAAAGAAGTTTTACTCTCAGATTCATCAGTGTATTCCCAAAATCTTAGTAGTGAGAACAGGATCAGTTTAAATTTCTTGATAAAATGACTAGCAACATTCAGGGAGTTAAATAGATGAAAATATGAAAGACATTATTAAAATAATTAGTAAAATTACACACTGTTGTCTTCTGTTTCCAGTTTGAATTAGATTGCAACATCATGAAGCACAGAAGCCCTTGAAGATGTCATCAAACTGCACACTCAAAATCAGGTTGCACAGATTTATATATAGGTCACTGTGCTAGAAATGGAGGAGAACAGAGAAGGCAGTCATGAGTTCTTTGCACATCATAAAAAATTATGAACACTCACACATTGCTGACTATAGTAACTTTACTATTAAAAAGTCCCAAGTAATTTAACTGAAATCTTGTAAAAGAAAATACATTTTACTGCAACACTGTATTGACCACTTATGAAATTTCTACGAATACACTGGACTCGGGAATATTTAAATAGAAATCCCATTAGTGTTTGGTAAAACATCCTGATTAGACTGTTAGAATATTTATTATTATTTTGAGAAAAAGTTTACATTAAATATTACATAATTATATAATTCAGAAAATTAAATTTACATAATTAGTAATAATGATATGCATTAAACTACATTCACAGAATTTTAATTGCAAGAAAATCCAGAAGTCAAATGCCATCTGATGTTTGCATTGACATTCCTTTGAGATAAATGCTATCTGAATCTTATACGTGGGAATTAGGACATTGCTGAATTCTGCTTTGTGAGGTACAAAGAAACAGAGTGATTCCTAATATCAAGGGTTTTGCTTCAACTGTAAAGCCACCTCATTTCTTATTGAAACCATCCCATTACTGTAAAAGTATTTATATTTCAGCTACATCAGCAGTTCTGTTCCTTTCTTAATTTTTGTTAGAGAAGCCTTCTCTGGAATATTTTCTAACACAGGCTTTTCTCTGTGAACCCAAATGTCAGACTGAAAAGTGAGCGGAATCTCATACTTTGGAGAAGTGCTCATCTTTTAAATGAATTAAAGGACTCAACTACACATCCTCTTAGATAGTGACTTCTGAATATCACTTCTTCCAGCTAAACACTCAATATTGAGGGCTTTGTTTTTGTTTAAAAATACACTAAAGGAAGGTAAAATGTGCTTCAGGCATTCCAAGCATTTAATTTATATTGCATTCTGGTTTGTCTGAGGTTTTTTCCCCAGTAAAAAAAAATACTTTGGTATGCATCTGCTCCAGCTACTTGAAATTATTTTCATTTTTCCCACTTGTTTTTTTAAGTGTTAAAACACCTAAAACAGATGAAATTTAAAATCAGCCAAGAATTTCTGTGGGTGATCAGAAATATTACTGTATTTATCCATAGAAGGAAGTGTTTGAAAGGTGACCTTCCATGGGTTGATACATGCAGCTCTTTAGCTGCCTTTCAAGCCAGCCAGGCTCAAGCCACCACTGAAGTAGGAGCTGCTGAACAAATGTGTACCTCTCATGGAGCATCTGCCTCAACTACACCCTGCAGGAGCAAAGCAAACACACAGATAAACTGACTGCCTGTCATTTAATAAATGCATATTTTATAGAGCTATCATAAATAATAAATGAAAATTTAAATGCGAAAGTGACTACAATTAAATATATTTGGACACTGTTTTGTTCTTATAAAATTCCCTGCAGATAGGAGTTTACTAGACTGTATCTGGAAATTCAGAAAGCTGTATTAAGGAGGTTTGGTAATTTAGGAATTTTGATAATCCAGATTCATTCATACCCACTTATTCTGCATATAATTTCAAGTTTTAATTAATTTGCATTCTGTCAGCTTGTAAGATCTGGACTTCTTGTAACTCTTAAAAGTATTCATTAATACAGTCAACCTTATTCAATTTCCTCTTCTTCTTTCATAATAAAGTGTGGGGGTCTAGATTGATAATTGTAATTTAAAACTTTCAAATAAAATTCTCTAATAGATATATGTAATTATTACTTAGAAATTATTTTTAAAACCCCAAACAGTTTCCATTAAGCTGATGACTTCCCAAGTAATTCACTTATGCTTACAACCAGCTACAGCTCTCACGTAGGATCTCCTCTCCTTTCATTTGTGTTTAGTCTTCCATGGCATTCTCAGTTTCCAGCAGGATTTATAGTGAGTGAATACCTCTACTCTCACTATAATCTCTCTTTATTTCAATGAAAAATTTATGCAGACATACAAGTTTTCCTATGCACTACATATTTCAAGATAATGCTTGAGATACTGGTGGTATGACCAAGATTTATTCCACCTGCCTTCAGTAATGCCTCTCTACATCTTTGCAGAAACAATACAGATACTTTTGGTTGTTTGTGAAGTGTAGATATCTTCACACAAAAAGTGTGAAGCTCTTTTTGAAATGTTTTGCTATAATTTTTAAAAGCAGTTTGCCTAAAAGTACTGTCATATTTTTACAACATCTTTGAAAATGTGCACATAACAATTCATTTACTCAATGATTGACTTATATATCATATGTAGGACACCGGTTACTTCCTTATTAAGTAAATTACACCTAACTTGTATTTTACTGCTTTGTTTTTACATTTCAATGAAAGAAAATTTCTAAAGATTACAGAACACCAGAATACTATATTCTGTTCGTTCTAGTGTATATGTTTTATTAATATCCACTGTTCTCTTTCTTCCAGTCTGAATTTTACCAGAATTCTTCCTGACAAATAGGATTGTTTTTAGTTATCAGTGTGGGTTTTAACCTTACAAGTCATTACCTTGTACTTTTCTGCATCAAAGCTGAGTATAAAGCTGTTCTCTTTGAAATGTGATATTGGCAGAAGTTTTCCTAAAGCAAACTTTAAACACCCTGATCAAGCAGAACTACAGCCTGTGAAACCCAGCGCTATTCCGATGATAGTGCTAGGATCAGACCATCCATGTAGGGATTACCAAAGGGAATGAATGATAGGAATTCATGAAAGGAATGGATAATATAACTCCCTTATCTACCCACTGAAGGTAGATACCCACTGAAGGACAGTATATCAAGCCTTTGCCATTCTACTTTCTAAACCTAGCAATTATTTTGCAGAACAGAAAAACCATGGATTTTCATGTATTTTTCACTGGAAAATAGTTATAACTACTGGCCATAAATGGTTCTAACATGAACAAAACTTCTTGCAAATAATAACAGCTGACTTGCAATCCCAGAACGACAGTGCTGCTCCTTTTCCAGCAGTGAAAAGCAGTTGATACATTGCACTAGACACATGACTGGTGCCAGTAGTACTGTGGCAAGGGTGTAAGAGATGGGAGTTAGTTCGAGGTGTGAATTGCCTTCTGAAAGCCTCTTTCTTCCCTGCGAAAGAACTTGAGGCCTTGCAACATTCCTGTAACTGCTTGGTTGTAAAAAGGAATAGACTGAAGTTACTTAGAGTAAGCACATCTAGCTGCACTTTATATGTCTTTACTCTATATGTCATTACTCAGAAAGTCTTTTTTTTCTCCCACACTAGATCCAATTCTAAATAGTTTATAAAGAATTATATTACTATTTCTAATATGGATATGTTTCACTTTAATGCTGTGAGCAATTGATTGCCTTTTTATATCTGTGGGCCATAGAATAGTTTTAAGATCTAAGATTTTGTCCAGAGGTAAAGTCTGTTTCTGAAAATGATCTTTTTACCCTGGATAAAATCTTGTGATATTTCTGGGAGGACCACTGCTAAATGATTATATATAAGATTAGTGTGATAAATAAGATAAAGCTGTAACCTAATACCATCAAATAAGAATTATAAAAGACAAGTTAACTGCTTGTAATGACTTTCAGTAGTAAAAAAATTCAAGTATTTTGTGAGTCAGGGTAAGACAACCTTTAAATATAGTGAAAGAATCGAATAGTACTTGGCAAAAAGATAAGAAAAGAAAATTAAGATTCTTCATAGTCCTATTGGCTAGATCTCATTACAATCCCTCCATCTTAGAGATAAGATCTAAAGGTAAAGTCTTCTTAGGACCATACAACAATTTAGATGGGCTCATCATCCAAAATTTCTGATCCTTGTAGATATTAATTGATATTAATAGATATTAAATAGATATTAATAAATATTAAATAGATATTAATCAGAACAGCTAACAGCAGTGAATTATAATACTTACTGGGATCATCTGAGTCAAAAAATATTTTTTCCCTACAAGTGTTCAGCTTTGTCCTCTGTGCTGTTGAAATCATGGTGTTTGGAACAAATCAGTATTCTTCAGGGATTTGTTCTTGATTTCTCTCTCATAGCTACATTCATTGCTATGGGACCCCTAAGAGAAAGGCAATTATTTGTCATTTTCTTACAGCTCCACTTCAGTTACTAACTACAGTAATTTCACAACTATAAGCCACACCTGATTATAAGCTGCACGTCCCGGTAGCCGGGTAGACCACGGGATTTGTCCGCATATAAGTCGCACCTGAATATAAGCTGCACTTTTTTTTTTTTTTTTTAATTAAAAGGGAGGATCCATGTGTAATAAAGTAACAAATTAGTAACAGAATCGCTGCCAGCTGGGTTTGGTGTTAGGTGCTCAAGTTGCAACAGTTTCCATAGACCAGCAAAGCCTTTAAAGGCAGCTCCAGTCGCCCTCCCTGGCTGGCTCTCACTTCCCGGTTGGCATTTTGCTGGGATTTGTCTATAGATAAGCTGCACCTGAATATAAGCCGCACTACTAGGGTAGGCTGGATTCTTCAATGGAAAAGGTGCGGCTTATAATCATGAAATTACTGTACTTATATTTCTGAGAATCAGAACTCCTCTGGATCTGAAAAATCTCTATCATTTAAAACTTACCTAGAGTTCATCTTGTGATCTTGGAGCTGTGGGTGCCAGGAACTTTCCCCCTCCCTCCCCCAGTTCTTTTGCCTCTTCTACATAGATATTTTTTTGATCTATAGCTCTATCAAGAAGGGAGCTAACACTTTTTATTAGAGGAATTATGAAAGTACTCCTTTTCTCCTTCAGCACTGCCAAATCTGACAACTTTATGCCAAGGCTTGAAATATTTGATCCTTTGTTTTGTAGCTCTTTTAAAGTATATGCGACTGACAGCTTCCACCATAAAGAAAATTTCTCATCCTTGCCAGTGTTTAAAAACTTTGGAAACATCATTTCAATAAATCCTGAAAGACCCAAGACTGAAAAAAGAGCTCCCTGAAAGAAGTCATCCTACAGCTTTTTCTGTTGTAATTTTGGAAAAATATTTTACCTGTTTGAATGTACTTCATGTGCCTCAATGATCCTTTCTCAAATACTTCCTTCTGTATTCTGAAATATGTTGTTCACGTTCTAGTGGAGTGCAGACATCTATCTTTACTGTGGAGTAAATAGGTTCTTTTAATTTTGCTTCATCACAGACTTGAGAGAAGTTGGACCAAATAATGCTGTGTTCCAGGAACAGATTGAGGAAGATTATTCTCATCTCGTTTATCAATTTTATAGGAAATCCAAAAGAACATGAAAGGGTGAATCTTTGTCACAGTAGTAAAACCATGGCTAATTTGGTTTGTAGATTCTGTATGGGATCAAATACATTTATTCTTTTTTATACAATCAAGCCAGTCTTGAAGGTACATTTATGTATTGACTAAATTATTATTATTGTGCTAAATTTTAAAGACAGGTTACTTCATCTATATCTGAGAAGATAAAGATAGAAATCTTGAAATCAAGAAAAAATTCCACTAAAATGCTTTCTGTTAAAAAATATTGACTATTTAATTTTTTTGGTGCTACTTTTGCTGTATTGGCTGCTTCAATGAATTCTAGGCAACTTGAAAGCCTTACAGAGATGCTGCATTCACTATCATGTCCTTCTGAAAGAAATATTTGTGTTTCTCCATCTTTCAGTGTCATGATTTTTAAAAATGTGTTAGAGTAGGCGTTGCTATCTGCAAATCATTGCACTTGAATGTGAGGTTTGCTATTCATGTAAATATTTTTAACACCCTTTCTGCTTGTGTCATCTTTCTGTGAGCATCTCCTTTCTGGTATCCGTTAATCGTGTTAAAGGACCTCAGATACTTAAATCACAATTTTCTTCTGTAGAAACAATTGTGATATACAATCTCTTGGGCTAGAGGACACCACAAATCATATTATAGGTGTGGCCATGTATAGGAAAATTTTGGGCAAGGAGCACACTGGGCAAAAGATTTGTAAATGTTTTTGGCTAAACAGATTGCTCTCTTCCCAAAGCAGGGAGCCAGAGAAAACAGGTGATGTTGCTCAGAACCGTGTAAGTGTCCTCAACCAGGCTGGCTGAGGAAAAAACTAGTGCCATGTGCCTCCCCAGTAGATACATATTTGAAATACTCACATTTAAAGAGTATGATTATATACATACATACATACAAAAAGTTAGGAGCTTTATTTCTTTAAATAAATTGCTTGAACACATACAGTAGGCATAAATATAAGCTACATGGAAATTCATAACCAGATTGGTCTCTTGAGGACTCCAGAAATGTTGTATTTTTCTTGAAGGACCTTTAAAAATATTTCTGGGTCTCAAGAAAAAGAGAATTTGCAACTTTTTCCTATTGAATACTAAAGAGAAAGAAGAAAGTCTATCATCCTTACCATGCACATTGTAGTTAATAATAACATTTAATTTCTTCTTGTTCTAATGAAGCAAGACAGGAAAGTCATTATACTTAAAGCTATTTCAGAAATCTGTGCTCCTAAGTTGAGCTGGGAATATGAAAACAGTTAAATCTGTCTGTATTTGTAGCGAATTCTACAAAACACTCTTAAACAAACTTAGGACTATCCTGTTTATTACAGAAGGTCTAGCCTACTTAAAGTCTACTTAAACCAGTAAAAAATCTCAGTAAATAAATAGTACTTACCATGAACAAGGGCAGCACTAGCATAGACAGTCAATATCCAAATCTGCCAGTTTGCATTGGTTTACTTATATCTGAGTAATTTATTTAGTTAGATATGCTCAGATTATTCCAGTATTGGTTATATTGAGCTTTCATTCAGAGCACTTTTTTTCTTCTGCATGTTCCTGCCTCCCAAACAAATGAATAACCAGTTAAATTGCATATGTACAATTTGTTTGAATTATTAATGGTATGAGTAATTTAATTGCATCTGGAAATTGCCAGAGTCATTAAAATATGTTAAATCTCTATTTGCTCTCAAAATGGTATCCATTCACACTTTGTTTTTTTTCCCCCCTCTTACTTTTAGGACTGATAGTCCATGAAGGTGCATCTGTTTATCGAGTGTTTAAGCGCTGGAGGGCTGTGAATCTACACTGGGATGTGTTAAATTATGATAAAGCCACGGACATAGAAGAGAGCAATCGAGGAGAATCCTCAGCAGGGAGGACATTGTGGCTGCCACTGACTGCATTTAGAAACAGAAGTTTAGTCCATCCAACACAGTTAACCTCACCGAGATTTCAGTGTGGCTATGTGTTGTTACACCTGTTCAACCGCATGAGACCTCAGGAGGATTCATCAGAGGATAACTGCTCTGGGGAAGTCGTGATGAGAGTGACCTCAGTGTAAAGATTGTTCTCACTGTGCTGCACAGATAAGGATAATGTGCCCTGGTGTTACAGGGCTTTGGAATGTAGTTATGATGAATGGTGAAACCATTAACACTTGAAAAAATATATACATTTCTTTTTTTTTTTAAATTTAATGTTTTTATATGATCAGATAAAACACAAATACATTTTTCTGGGGAAAAAAGGTCTCTTGCTTTTTATATAGTCTGATTTATTGAATCTTTTCTCAATTTGTACCTGAGGTGTATGTAACATAGCTTAACTCTTAGGATCTTTGAATGATGAGGAAACTCATTTTTAAGTAAAAAGATAAATGTAAATGTATTTTCTTAAACTCTGGCTTTAATCCACTACTGTTATTTTTTTCCACTTTCATGAGGATTAAACTGGACAACATTCTTTCAAAAAGAATAAGAATGTTGACACTAGTCAAATATTCTTCCTTTTCTGTCTTTATTTTGCTGTTGTTTGTAGCTCAGTTCAGGTGTGTGAAAGTAAGCGAGGGATGTATTTTCCTTTACATTTAAGCAGGAAGTCGAGTGGGTGTTCCACAAAACCTAAAGGAAGATGGGAAGTCTTTTCTTTACCTCTCCCAGATGTCTGTGCAAAATATCAGTCATAAGTATGACACAGACAGGGGAAGAATCTTGCACCGCCTCTTGAGTCTCTTAAGATCTGCAGAGTGCTGGTGCTGTGCCTGTGGAGAGAAGCAACATTACCTTCTGAACAGTGCTGCTGGAATTAGCAACGTATGCATTTTTAGTACCATTCTAGTTATAGGTCACTGACATATCTTTAAAAAAAAAACAAAAACGGAAAAGAAAAGAAACATGCATTGCAACTTCTGGAATGATAATAAATCCTGATAGAAACTGAAGTATAAATAATACAGAACCTTAATTTTGCCAAGGAACAAATCATCGTATTAAAAATGAGCCAATATCATGATAGATCAATGCTGTGATGTTTGCTTCTCTTGTTTCTGTTTCATGGCAAAAATTCTAATAGAATTTAATCAAATGGTAATGGAAATGGAAATAATTTTTAACTTAATAATAGGCCTGTTTGAGATAGAAAAGTAAGGCTGAAATTACTCTGAGAGCACTAGCATACTCAAAACAGTTCTGTAGAATCACAGAATATGCTGATTTGGAAGGGTCCCATCAGGAGCATCAAGTCCAACTCCTGGCCCTACACAGGACAGCCCTAAAGTCACACCATGTCCTGAGAGCGTTGTCCTACACACTTCTTGAACTCTGTCAGGCTGTTTCTGTGACCACTTCCCTAGGGAGCCTGTGCCAGTGTTAAGTTCACCTCTGGTGTAAAATCGTTTCCCAATACTCAGTCTAAACCTCTCCTGACTCAGCTTCAGGGCTTTACCTCAAATCCTGTCACTGCTCATGAGACTGAAGCGGAACCCATGTGTTGTGGTTTCACTCCAGACAGCACCCGAGCCCCAGGCAGCCACTTGCTCAGTCCCCCACCAGTGGGACATGGGAGAGAATTGGAGCCAGAAAACTCATGAGTTGAGATAAAGACAGTTTACAAGGGAAAGCAAAAGCCACACGCACAAAGAAATTAAAACAGGGAATTCATTTACCACTTCCCATGGGCAGGCAGGTGTTCAGCCATCTCCAGGAGAGCTGGGCCTCATCATACATAAAGGTTAATTGGAAAGACAAAAGTCATCACTCCAAACATCCCTCCCTTTCTTCTCCTCACTTTATATACTGCACATGATGTCACATGGTCTGGAATACCTCTTTGTGCAGTTTGGGTCACCTGTCCTACTGTGTCTCCTCCCAAACTCCCAACAACCCTCCCCTTCCTCACCAGCAGGGCAGTACAGAAAGCAGAAAAGGCCTTGGCTGTGTGTGGGTACTGCTCAGCCATAACAAAAACATCTCTATCAACATCTGTTATCAACCCTGTGCTGTGCACAAATCCAAAACACAGTCTGTACCAGTCAATGTGAACACATTTAATTCTACTCCAGCCAAACCCAACACATTCAATTCTTATTCCATACCATTTACATCATGCCAGGTGGCCCACTATTCAATACAATTGCAGTAACCACCACCTTAACCAGCACATCATCCCTCTGCTTCCCCTCATAAAGACATGAAGACAATAGTTCTCAGTCTCTTCTCCAGGCTGAACAGATCAAATGAGCTCAGTTGCTCCTTATACAGCTTCCTCTCCAGACCCTTCACCATCCTTGTGGCCCTTCTTTGGGCTTCCTTTGGATGTTTTTTAATAGTTTAATGCCTTTCTTACATTGTGGCATCCAAACCTGCCCCCAGCACTCAAGGTGAGTCTGCCCCAGCTCAGAGCAGAGCAGGACAATCCCCTCCCTTGCCTGGCTGTGATGCTGTGCCTGATGCCCCCCAGGACAGGCTTGGCCTTGCTGGCTGCCAGGGCACTGCTGGCTCATGGTCAATTTGCCATGGACCAGGACCCCCAGGGCCCTTTCTGCAGTGTGCTCTCCAGCATCTCATTCCCTGTCTATACACACACCCAGGGTTGCCCCATCTACAGTGTAGAATCCAGCACTTGATCTTGTTGAACTTTATGTGGTTGATGATTGGCCAGCTCTCTAATTAGTCAAAGTCTCTCTGCAAGGCCTCCATACCCCCAAGAGGGTCAACATCTCCCCCCAATTTAGTGTTATCAGCAAACATGCTTAGTGTTCTTTGAGTCCTGTCATGAATGTCCTGTCATGTCCAAGTCATGAATGAAGATGTTGAAGAGAACTGGGTCAAGGATGGAGTGTTGGGTTGACCTTGTGTGGCTGTCAGATCCCCATCCAGCTTCTCTATCACCCTTCTCAACAGAAGAGAGAGGGAAAATAGCATTAAAAGTCTTATGGGTTAAGACAAAGACAGGGGAATCATTAACCAGCTACTGGCTTAAGCAAAAGAAGAGACAGGACAGTGAAAATTGTTTTAATTTATTCCAAATTAAAATCAAGTTGGGTGTTGATAAACAAAGATAAATCATAAACCACCTTCAATCCACCTACCCCTCCTCTTCCCAGGCTCAGCATCAGCCCTTCACTCCTAACTCTTCTACCTCTCCCCACTGGGCAGCAGAGGGGACTGAGGAATGGCAGTCTGCAGTCAGTCTGTAACAGTTCCTGTCTGCTGCTCCTTTCTGCTCCCCACACTTCTCTGCTATAGCCTTGGGCTTCTCCATGGGCTACAGTTCCTTCAAGATGTCTGCCAGGGGCTGCAGTGTGGATGTCTGCTGCACCTTGGTCTCTCCAGGGTTTACAGGGAAGTACCTGTTCCATCAGGACCTCTCCAGCTCACAGGGCAATCTCTGCTTGGGACGGACTCCTCACAGAGGTGACCTCTGCAGCTCCCATCCCCACCTGCCCCCTGTGCACCTGTACCCAGGACACAGATAAACATTATTCTGTTTCAAAATAAGTTTATCCAGTGGCTGAAGTTTATTTTGTGCAGCAGATGTATTGCTGAGGCTGGAAAATTCCCTCTTACAAATCAACAGGATGGTACTGAAATCAGCACATGCCTTCCTTTTATAAGAGGCTTATGTACCAAGACCAGACACAGGAGACCTCTGTAACTGCTCTTGGAAGGGAGATAGAAATAATTTAAGCATTGGTGCTTAAAAGCTCCTTGTATATTCATAAACATTTATCCAAAGAACTCTACACAGGGCCCAGCATTCTGTGTCACAATCTCACAAGCTCAACATTATATTTACTACACCTACAGATGCCTTACTGGTCTCTAACCAATTCAAGTGAAAAGCAGTATATAAGCCATGAACAACGAAATGCTATCTCAAAAAACCCCCAATTTATCTCCTGCATGGCAAATTACCAGCATACAACAGGCGATCTTGTTGAGAAACTATGAGAATTCACTTCTAGGTTATCTTTAAACCATTTTCCAAAGGAGGAATTGGGGAGAAATTGAAGATAAAACTATGACTTGGGAAACCTGCTCTATCACTAGGAAATACTTGTTTTTAATTAGTACTTAAATGAAGGCTGCTTTCCCAAGCTCCATTTGACCAAATTGAGACCATACTTAGTATCTCAAAAAGCACTTGCAATACCAGCATAATAAAGCATGCAGTGATGAATATACTTATGTTTCACACCTTTTAGGTATTTGTGATTTCTGGGATTTAAAGAATACTTAAGTGTTCTATTACACGGTCCTAAAAACAAAATTAAGAACTATATGGAAACATTTTATCATAAAGAAACATTTTTGATTCTCATCCAAATGAGTAAGATGCTGAGAGAAAACAATACTCACCAGAAAAAAAAAATAGATGTAATTTAAAAGAGGACAAGATTTCTGTGCACAAATATTTGAAAGATACCTAGGTCTAGGACACTTAACAACTTCTGAGGGAAAAATTTTAACTAAGATACATGAACTTAGACAAACAAGATAAATGAAAATTTCTTGTAAGAGAAATATTTATGGCAAATATCACAAAAGCCTTTTTAATGATAGGATAACTCAACATTAATTTCTATGGCACAGCAATTTTGCATGTGACGGCATTTATGTATTTCCATATGTAAAAAAAAGGATCAGGAAATTATAAACAGCAAGAGGATTACTACAGGAAGGATGCAGTTGCTAAGAAAATAATGGAATTGTGTTGTCCTGCAAAATATTTTCAGTAGTAAGAGTGCTTAGTGCAGGATATGAACATTTTTACGTTGACCTTGTATTTGGATTTGTGTAGTACTTGCAATGCTGTAATCACCTTCATGCCAGAAGATGAATTAAAATGAGAACAGGTGCACAGAGAGGATATTAGGATGAGAAAGGAGCAGGGACTCTATTCCAGTCAATACAGGGAGGGGAGGAGGGATGTGTGCAGAATTAGAAGAGCCTGGCTTCTTCTGCTTAACAAAAGAGCAAATGTTATTGTTCTCAGTTAATACATTGCAGAATAAAATTTATTTTAGGCAAAGGACAAGCCTAAGATGGCAGAAGAACTCAAGGACACAAATAGATCAGAAATAAATTTAGCTAGAAGTTCAAGGTAGTTTTAAAATATTCATGGAATGAATCACAGACAACAATTCAATCTGGAAGGACCCATGGGAGGACATCTAATCCAAGCTGCAGAGTCAGCTCTGAGATCAGACCAGGTTGCTCAGGGCTTTAAGCCATCAGGTCTTAAAAATCTTCAAGGATGGAAATTGCACAGCCTCTATGGGAAACCAGCTCCAGCTCTTGACTATTCCCAGAGTAATATTTCCTTCCATCCCACCTTTTCTCCTGTTACAGCCTACACTCACTGTCTCTCATTCTCCCATAAAACACCACTGGGAAGTGGGTGGCTCTGCTTCCTTGATAACACCCTGCTGGCTCCTGGCTGGCTGCTGTTGAAGCCATCCTTTCTCAAGGCTGACTAACATCTGATTCCTCAGCCTTCCCAAGCAGTTAAAGAGCTCTGCTGAATTTTTTCAGTTGCTTCGTGTCTTTTCTATACCAGGCTGCTCAGGAGTCTGCAAAGAACTAGAAGAGGAAAGAATTTGGTGGTGAAGACAAAGGCAAAGGAGGCATTAAGGACATTGGTCTTCTCTGTGTCTGCTGCCACAAGATCACTCTCCTCACTGATCAGTGAGCACATAGCTCTTTGTTCAGCCTTCTATTGCTCACACAGAGGATGAAGATCTTTGTATTGCCCTTGATGTCCTTTCCAGTTCCAGCTGAGCTTGGCTTTCCTAACCCCACCCTTGAAAGCCTGGCCAATATTTCTAAAGCCCTCCTCTGTAGCCTGGTCCTGTTTTTGCCTCCTTTTTAAGGCCATTTTCCAAAAGAGTTCTCTCATGATTTCTTGACTTAGCCAAGCGGGGCTGCTGATACACCTGCTTGTTTTCCAAGGTATCAGGATGAACCATTCTCATGTGGTCCATATAGTTATGGCAGTTCCCCTCAACTCTTTCACCCTTTAGAACTGCTCTTGTGTAATCTCAGCTGCCTACGCCCTGGACAAGATGCCCCACATTCGGGCTCTGCCATTCTCCTCCCTCCCCTCAGGATCTTCATCTCTTCTCTTTTACACTCACCACAGCTAAGGCTGCCAAGGTCCCCACCTCCCCTGCTGGTGTCTACTCAAAAGGGAATGCAGACCTACCAGTGTGATCCCCTGGGATGGTCCAACCAGGCCCTGCATCAAGAAGTTGTCCCTGACACCATCCAGAAACATACTCCTGCATGTGTCCTGACATGCTGCCTCTCCAGCAGCGACAGGAAAGTTCATGGTCCCAAAGAACACCAGGCCCTGCCCTCCCTGGACTCTCAAAAGTTTTAAGTAAGTGCTCTCTCTCAGTCTGAGCCCATGGTCGGTAACGTGGTCCCCTCTTCGTGCTGCTGTCCTTCCTTCTCTTCACACAGTTCTGACTCGTGCTCTCACCAGACCCTCAGCTGTCCCACAGGAGAACTCCACACATTCTACCTGCTCCTGTAAGCCTTGGACATCCCTCCTTCTTATCCTCCATGCCTGTCTTTCCAGAGTATGCCACAATGAATTACTGGAAGAGCCTCCAAGAAACACAGTGACAAAAAATCCAGCCTGAATCAGAAGGGTTTTAATGACTTTATTAATGTAATTAATATGTTATTACTAGTGGTGGCAGAAGACTAGGATAGCTTTCTGACCAGGTTCTGGTTCTGACCAGGCCAGGGCTAATTTTTCCGTATTGTGAGAGGCATGGCCAGTCCAAGGAGGTTATTCTGTACCACCCCATCTTCTTCTCTCTTCTGGAAAGGAGTGATTCCTCCTGGTCAAGGAAGCATGGTGGAGGGAGATGTCCAGTACTGTCTGTTTTCAGGAGGGATTGTGTGTGAATAATTTCTTTTATTGTACCCTCTGTCTTTAGTATTGTAGCTGTTACTGTTCGTTTATTATCTCACTGCTATTTCCAGTAAATTGTTGTGATCTCAACCTACGATCTTTATCTATTGTGCCTCCAATTCTCCTCTCCAGAGCAGTGCATGGTTTGGAGAGTCCCAGTGAGGGCAGTGAATTGGGGAGAACCACTCTTAATCCACAATATCTTCACCCTTTGGGCTCATTTCTATGGACACAAAATGCATGCATCTCCTCTTCTGAAGAATTTCATGTCTCCTCCAAACAAGTAATCTTTTTTCTAATTAATCTAGTTAAGTGAGAGACATATATTGAACTCCAGTAAAATCACCATTTACTTGAACCCTGGGACCGGGTATAACATAGAGTGAGGTCTTGCATGCAGTTCCAGACCAAGGAAAAACACTGGAAATCCGACCACATGTCAAACCTGCATTTCAGTCACCATCCTGTTTGGATATTAAAACCACAGTGAGAGAGAATCAAGACGTTGCACACACTAAAGGTTTGCACCATGACCTCTGGGAAGTCACATTTTTTCCATTTTCCTTGCATTAATCACCACTGACAGGAAAACAGCTTAACTATAGGCAGCATAAGGGCCACCTTTGAGTTTCTCTTTTGGGATGCAGTAGAAATAGCAAGAATTGTGCAGGGAACAGCCCTCACATTCATATGACTTTGAAAACAAGGAAGAATCAGATTCCACTCACTCAATAATAGAAATGTTGGCTCTTAAACTGATGATCACTATCCCAAAACTGTAGTGGTGAAACACAACAAAGCTCTCAAGGAAAAACTATTTCCAGTCACTACTGTATACATAAGGTTTAAAAATGTTTAAAGTGAAAAAGCCCAAACAACCCAGCCCATAACATTGCTATTAGACGCATATAGTTTAAGGAGTCAAACTGAGCACCGCTCCCTAGACTGGAAAGACTCAATAATTCTTTTGAATATCAATAAGAAAACCAATAGAAAACAAAAAAAATATACTTCATAAAGAGTTGCTTGACCACAGAAAGCTAGTGATGGGAGCTCTACAAAATAGCTCCTCAAACAGACAGCAAAACAGATTCTCATATATTTCCTTTGGAATTATATTGAAAATTCAACTTATTGTTAAAAGAAACCATGTAATATTTAAAGCAAAACTTTCTAGGTATTCTCCTCTTGCAGCTGGCCATCATCAGTATTAACCTGCTCTGGTGTATAAATAAAATTCAGTAATTCAAACAGCACTGCAAAGATATAAGCAGGCCATTTACTAAGCTCTGCCAGTCTGATGATACTGCAGACAAAACCACAGTGGTTTGACAGGATTTTTTTACCCCATTCATAATGTATCACAGAACCCATCACGAAGGCAAAGCAAACTGCTCATGGCTCCTCAGGAATTAATTTGCAACTTGGACTCCACTGCAACAGAAACTTTGAGAAAAGGATTTATTTGATTTTGTTGACTTCTCATATTAGTTGCTTCATAATATTTGGGTGGTTTTAACTATACAATGTCTTAGTTTATTGCATTTCTATTCTGTAAATGACATATCAATGGAATGACTACCAGTACTGAAATCTAACTCCAGTCTGTGTACAGCAGAATATAGGACAATACAAGTGGATGTTCCCATACTGCAAAGGTTAGTTCTCCCTCTCCAAACTTTACTGGTGTTTTAAAAAGAACTGAAGATTTCTAGTGGATTGAATTTGAAAATAATTTGTTATCTGTCAGATGTACAAGTCTGTAAATTATGCACCAAGGAATATGAACAGTTTCAAATGATTGAAAAATATGAACTGTTAGCAGGTTTAATGAAAAGAAA
>VRYO01001463.1:74367740-74409322 GCA_009812075.1 Sialia sialis | reverse complement strand
AGTACAAGGCGCACTCCTGGGTTCGGAGCAAAATTTTGGTCAAAAGGGTGCGTCTTATACGCATGAAAGTACTGTAATTTGATAAATAAAGATACAGTATAGACAAATATACGCAGATTCAGTAATATAGATTTTCAGTAATACAGATCTACAGTTTCAAGGGAAACATTTAATACATGTCTATTGAAGCTCTGATTCTAACACATACATTCAACTGCCATAATTTCAACTGAGAAGGAATTTAAAAAGAAAATATGAAGCCAGTGATTGAGATTTTGGGGATTGGCTTAGTATGGAGAAAACCCCAAATATTTTTATAGAGCATTTTGTTATAAAAGTAAGGTGTATTTCTGATAAAAAAAAGATTATCCAGACCTTAGAAACTTCCAAAGAAACTTTAGGATCTGTAGCATTTTAGCTTTGGCTTCTCTTCTTACATGGAGTCTTTTTCAAACTGACCTGCCATTTGCTCTTTTATTGTTTTTTCCTTTTGTCCTGTTCAATTCAAATTCTTAAATGGTTTCACAATGATGGAGCCGTTGTACTCAGCCAAAGTGGAAGACAGCCAAAATACCCAGATGAAGAGATTTTCAGATGAGCTGGGTGAAATTCATTATGCTAAAGGTACATCATTATTTTCAGTAACATGTGGTAAAGTGGAACAGTCAGTAGGTGATTATTAATCATAGAAACATTAGCACTTTGTCTCCTCTATGCAGCCTCTCTTCCTCTGCTGTGGTTTCTCTGAAGTCACAGTTGCTCTGGGCTACCAGTCTCAGCATCAGCAATGATGGAGAAGTTTCCTATGAAAAGTTTAAGCCAGAGATGCTGTTGTTATACAAAAGCAATCAATAACACTATTTAACCCTGAACCCTGAGAATGCTATGGCACACACAGCAAAAGCCTGACATGATTACATATTTTTTTCCACTCATATTAAAAACAAAACAAAACAAAACAAAACAAAACAAAACAAAACAAAACAAAATATAGACCAGCTTGGGTTGGAAGGGACCTTAAAAGTAATTTATTTCCAATCCCACTGCCATGGACAGGGACACCTTTCACTAGGTTTTTCAGAGCCTCATCCAACCTGGCCTTGAACACTCACAGGGATAGGGCATCCATGGTTTTTCTGGGAAAACCATTGATAATTACAGTCTAACCTTTCCTTGGTCTCATCTGCAAGTTAGATAACTCAGCCTTGATGGTATCTGGAAAAAGAAATACAGAAACTCACATCTAGGACCCTGAGCTCAGAGTCACACCCTGATTATGAGGAAAAGAACAAAAGCATGTTGTGAAAATTCCCCTGTGTGCATAATGCAGATCCACCAGCTGGCTATTTTGAAGGATGCTGAAAGATTGGAAAAACCTAAACAGTGGCATGCACCAAAAATGGTAAAAGTGAATTTCAGTGGTGACAGACAGGGCACAACTCTGGCTTATTTAACCCAGATAAGGCTTCTGTGAGGCTTACTTAGAAAAAAACATGTAAATGTCAGAGAGAGCATCAGTTGACCTTGCTGCAATGAAGTTGGATCTTAATATCATTTACCAAGCAACAATTGCAAAAAATCCAACTACCCATATACCAGCTACTTTGCGACAGTGAAATACTTGTTCTACATCAACTACTCTATGCTTTTTAGGTTGTTTGAACCTATCTACATGAAATATCTAGAAGTCAACATTATTAGACATACATTGTAATTGCTGTTCTGGTACTGAGTCTCTATTCTTTTTTCATGCACGGTGGTCAGAGACCACACCTGATGGAGCTCACCTTTCCGTAGTGGAAGAGACAAACTAGCAGACAGCAATGGATGACAGTATGATAAGAGATGTGCTGTGGCTTTCACCAAAAACCATTTCAAACAGACCTGTGAGCTCCAGGTGGTGTAGAGAATTTTGCCAGAGATGACAGGAGAATGACAGGAGCACAAAGGAGTTCCATTCAGTAATGTTATTTCTAAATCAAAGCTCAAGCTTTGCAGTCTGCAAGCAGATCAAGTTACCTGATGACTGAGGGGTTCCTCATGAAATCTGGAGTGGGTTCCCAGTGTACATGCCCACGTTTGTGTTATCCAGGAAATCTGAAAAAGAAACTAACCTTGATAAACCACAATATCTTACACATGCCACAGCCATTTTGTCTGAAAGAAGAATTCTATCATTATTGGCAGTGACAAAAAAAACAGAGAAGCAGCATAGAGAAGCAGCACCAGATGAGGTGGTCCATAAAGTAAAGGAAGGCTTATGTGTGCCAAGCTGCTGCATAATACAGGGGCTGGAACCTGATGTAGATTTAGACTTTCTCAAATCATAGCAGGATTGACTCAGTTAAGACAAAGAATTATTTCCCCATAATCAAGAGGAGAGAAAGAGAAGTTGTATTTTTTTCCCAGGTGATGCTTCTGGATGTCAACAATGTCTGCTCTCTCCATTGTGAGAATGAAGCAATGAATAATGATGCAAAGACCTGTAAAAACACAGCTCACCTCTCCCCTGCATTCCTAATTTCTGTTGCATTTCAGAAGTAGGCAAAGTGATATCCAATTTGTCCGATAGGTGTTTTCTCCTCTAGAATTGGACATAAATGAATTTGGATGCATTAGAAAGTCCAAACTGCATGCAATTTGTTCATTAAAAAAAAAAAAAAATCGAATTCTTCGGTTGTGCAATGCCCTCTTCACATTAGGTTAATTAAACTGGTACCATTAACTGCACTGGGATGAGGTATTTTGTGCTCTGCATAAACAGGGCTGGAAGACTTTTATCTTCTTGAGATGATCAGTTAGAGATGAAAAATCACAAAGGCAGTGAGTGCTTGTGTGCTGTGACTGAGTTTAGCTTGACAGCTGGCCAGCCTGATGCTAAATGTGCTAATCATGATAAAAGCAGGGTAATTAATCAGAGCACAGCAAGGACATGCCCATTAGCAGTGCTGAAAGCAAGCAGAGGAAACCTTCCCACGTTACAATACATACTTTTCTTCCCTAGAGAGCTTTTGGGATACCTATTATGGAAATGTTTACTTTGTAACACCGAGGGGGAAGTGGTGCTGTGACGCTGCTGATGGTGACAGCCTTGAGGTTTTACAAGGAAAGCAGCAGTTACCTCCACTGAGGGACACCAGCAAAAGGATTTCCTACCTTCTCTGTGAAGGGCCTCTTAAGGAAATTTAAACCAGGAAAGAATACACAGTATAATTCAGAAACCGACCTGCTCTAGCAAGAGGAGACCTTCTCCTGTTACAGAGTAAAATTAATGTGATTAATAATTAGGAGACACATTTTGGTCAGATGCAATAATCCACTGAGTTAAAAGGATCGCTGTTAAGGCACAAGAGATTCCTGCTAATACTTCAGGTAAAAAGCTACCACGTTTTTGCATCTACCATGGCTGGTAACCAGGATTTAATTTTTATTTTTGGTAGAAATACATTATCTACTTTAAGGAATAAAAATCAGTTGAAACAAAGGCCTGCAAATCCTCTCTTCAGTATCCATCTCTTGAGTAAGTCACCAGATGTGGCCAGAGGAATACCTGGGTGGAAACTCAAGATGTGCTGCAGCGCAGAGTCCTCAGAGCAAGCCCTGGCTTGGTTCCTCCATGTACACATAGAACCCAGCTCCAAGAACTGGATGAGAAGGAGGAGCAGCGTGACCTTCCAGAAAAGGGGCAGGGAGTCTGCCTGAGTGTTGAGGGATGGCTCCACTCAGCTGGCACAGCACTGGCTAGGAGAGGATATGATTTGTAAATTGGACATTCTGTGTGTGAACAGTTGTGCTAGCTCTGGATTTTGCTACCTGTGGTTCTGTGGGCTCTGACATGGTAGGTTTGTTCTTTTTCTGACAAATAAGTTACTCAGACTGAGAGCAAATTACAGGACTCTTTCATGTTTCATCCAGAGTCAGTGGACCTTAGGCTCCTACTAAACCATTTGCCAAGTTATAGGATGACTTCCATGTGAAGAGAACACTGGATCACTCTAAGGCCCAAAGGAATAATTTTCACAAGCCAGGTAGGTATCCTTTAAAGCCTAGACTGCAAAATGCAGGACATGCATGTGTGGGGACCTTGAACAAAATGTTCTCTCTTTTATCAACAAGGAACTGAGCTTGGATCTTCTATGAAAAAAAATAAATTCCATTAAGACCATGAAAAAATAATGGTAATGGATGGGAGTTGTCATTAGCTGATGAGAGAAATAACAGATAACAGCTATGGAATGGAAGTCTCTGTCCCCAGAAATAAACCAACATTGTTTTCATAATGGCAGAAGATACCCCAACTACCAGTAAACTACGTCTCCCTGTCTGAACTGAGGGTTTACACTTGGCCATATATTAACTCAGAAAATGACAGCTCACAGAAAAATTCCATGAGGTAGTGAAAAAAAATGGTAACAGGGAGCTGCCTGCTGGATTGTTATGAAGAATTGCTGTGAGAAAATGTTCAACCTGCTAGGCATTTCCAGGAGCTTCAACATTCAGCTGCTCTCCCATTGTAAAACTATCTAGGAATGCCAGCTGCCATCTTTGCTAAATGGTGTTGGAACAGATTCAACCATGGCAGGGGTCATGCACAGAAAGCACATTCCCTCTCACAGGTACAATACCAAATGCCTGTACTTTGCATATATGGCAACAGCAAACTTTAAAACAAAACGGAAAATAAGACTGGGAATGCAGATGGAAAGGAAGAACAAGAACAGAAGCAGTCTTAGTTTGCTCTCACCCATTAAATGCTCAGATAAGCTGCATAAGTAGTGGTTCCAGGAAGCCCTAAAGATGACAGAAAAGAAAATCCACCAACATCACTGTTGCAGCCAGGCTTGCTCTGCTCACTGCAGGAACATGCACTCAGTTTTCCTGTGCTGGATTTGTAGGCAATACTCCTAGCCCATGGTAATTCACAGTGCATTTGGCGAAGGAGAAACGCTGAGGACTTTCCTCTTTGTTGTGGAAGGTGGGATCCCCTGGGCAGGGATGGATGCAGGTCCTTTCCCGCAGATGGAGCCCTTGTCCCAGCCAGCAGCTGCTCCTTGGCTGAGCCCTGGCCCCGGAGAATTCCGGGCTGCAGCACTGGCGGGTGCCAGCTGCTCCTTCCCTCGGTTTTATCAGACTGGGATTTTATTTTCACTCCGGGACATTTGCCTTAAATGAGCTGGTTTTATTAGCCAGTTCCAGGAGAAGCCAGGATGATGGTGAACTGTAGAGAGGGTAGCTCAGTACTAGCCTAGCAGGGGATCAGGATCACAGGGGGAATTGAAAAGAAGTATGAAAGTTGAGTTGTCAAGTAACTGTGTTTATTGGGGCTTTTTGTTAGCTTGTTTGTTGTTTTATTTTCCATTCTGCAGGAACTTATAAAATTTGACAGTGGTTTGATCCCTTTTCCTATCATTATCTGTAATTAGCCCATAACCATCCTGCGAGACTCATTTATGGGTAACTGCACTTGCTCAGGCGAGAGGAGTTGGGTGTGTTCATGCAAGAGGGAAAACCGAGTGGCTGAGTCAGCACAAACCTGCAAACGAAATTTCCCCTAAAACACTCCAGGTTTCAAATTTTGTTTTATCCTCAATTAAGAAAAAACAATTTGTAAAAGTGCTCACAGAGTAGAGCTATACATCCAAATGAATCACACTAAACCCAGTACAGTGATGAACTTAAAATGTTTTATTTGGAAGCTGATATCATTTTATTGGATTGTTTTTAAGTGGTTTTGTTCGAAGAGTGAATGGAGATATTTTTTGGAGGGAAGCTGGTCAGGCTGGTCAGGAGACAGGTCAGACTTGGAAGGAAGGGAACATAACACAGGTTTTATCCAAGCCAAAATGAAAACTTCAGCACTTAAAAAAAGTTTTAAAATAATTTCGAAAATATTTTGGTTCTGTGTCACTGAAACTGATCTAATTTCACAATTCATAGGGAATTAAATAGCTTCATCTGAAAAAAAAATAAATTCAAGAACGAGCCCAGCAATATTTTTGATCCTGAAACACGACATTTCTTGGCTGCCAGTGCAGCAGAGAACTAGATTATAGTACTGAAACAGATGTTATCAATAATAGTAAGGCAAGAAGCAACTACATGTCTCAGGACAAGAGAGTCCTCAGTGTTCTGAATCTTGTCAGGCTGCGAGGGAACACAAGAACATTCCAGGGAAATCCAGAGCGGTGACATAACGTAATGCCCCTGCTCAGAGAATATGATGAAGTTAAATGCATGTACTGAATGCATGGCTTTCACACTGGGTGAGCAATGGAGTATGAGCCCCCACAACTGTAAAACTTCGTATGATGCTTCAAAAATGTTTAATTATTTATATTACAGAATCACAGACTTCATCAATTTGGAACTGAGCCTCCCAGGTTCTGACTCAAACCTTGTCTTGAGTGAATCTGACAAAACCCAGGCACTCATTTCAGTTGTTCAGACTGCAAGGATCTGGTCAAGGACCACTGTCCCAGACAGCAGGTCTTTGGAAGAAGTCTTCCTTGCCCTTGCACTGTTTTTCTTGTCAAGACACAGGCAACAGAAGGCCCCCAGACCAATTTTGCAACATAAAAGAAATACGAAGAGTCTAATTGTCAAAATTGCCGTGAACACTTAGGCGCCATGCAACAAGAATACTTCTTATATCTATTATATTTGCTATTTGGCACTTGTAGAATTCAGTATTTTAAATATAAAATATCTTTTCATAGTTGATATTATTTTTCCTACTGATTTCTGAGAATGGACTCTTATATGTACCTTAGCCTTTCATGTAACACTGCTGTGACAATATGTGGCTTTTTTTAGGGTAATATCTATTACTTACCTGAAATACGAATTTAACCACATTGTTCATTAAGAGAATTTAATGTTATTAGAAAGGATGAAGAAGGAAAGACAGGAAATTTGCTCTGCAAAATAAACCCATTAACACCCTCTTACAAAATAAACCAGGATAATCTTTCTGCATGGTATGAAGATAGAAAAGGCATTCCTACCTCTTATTTTATTAGGCAGTGTTGGTTAGCAACGAGAGCTGATACTGCCTTCAATGAGTATCCCAAACACTGCAAGTCAGCAGAAACATTTATCATTTTCACATGAATAGTTCAACTTGGGTAATGATCCAGGATGACTCTTCTGCAGTAAAACTTTCATGCACAGAACTAAATTAGATTCATGCTGTCATCAGCTGCCAGATTTTTCCACACAAACCAGCCTTTACTTGCAAAAGGATCTATCAACTGTTTTAGCTACCAGGAAAAAAAAATCACTTGGGGGATAACATTTGGGGGATAGCTGTCAGCATTTAATAGTCTGAAAGAGCAAGGCTCTAGCTCCTCTTTTATGTATGCAGTTAATGCTTTTAGTAAAATCTTCTTAGTTAGGCCTTTTGAGTTAAAAAATTTAAAAGAAAAAAAGAAGAAAGAAAAGAAAAAAGGAAGGATTTCTGAGAGACCTTCGGGGTATTGCCTAGGTGGAGAGAAAATTTTAAATCAAAATGAAACAGGTAGGGTGTAAAATCCACCACAGAAGCAGGGAAAATGAAGTAGGAAAAAACCCAACAAAGCAAAAATACCAAGGGAACAAAACAGACAGAACAAAGAAAGTATTTAATAGCAAATTATTTGGTTCTGAAAACCAGGTAGCAGTGTAAATTGCCATTACCTTGTAGAACATCATCCAGGGATAGAAACCCAGGAAACCCAGGTAAGTTTATGTCTGAGTTTGCTGCAAGCAGATGTTATCCAGCTGCTGCAACCTGTGGTGCAGTCCCTACTTCAAGAATTCAACTGGGCTTCAGGTTTTCATCCCTCCTCCCCTCTGATCACCACTCACCTGGGATGTGCAGAAGAGGAAAGAGGAAGAAGGGGACACAAAGACCTCCTGCAGTTTGCCATGTAGATGTCCCAGGCATGGGATGAGGTAGGGCTGTCCCACACCAGGCTCTGGGACAAGCCCTGCAGGTGTTGCCTGAAACCCATGGCTCAGAACACACAGGCACACAGAGCTGCACACCATCCTTGCACTCCATCCTCTGCAATCCATCCTCTGCACTCCATCCCCTTCTTGTGGCTGGCGAGGAGTCTGGCTGAACTAGGAACCACAGCTGGTTCCATGTTTCTTCCCGCAGCCCCCGAGCCCAACATGAGCAGCTGTTCCCTCAGCAGCCAAAGGGTAGAACCAAAAGAAGAGCAGGGTTATATTCTCACAACTATTTTAGGATGTCCTCAGCGACTTCTAGACTGTGACTCTACATCCCTGCTCCTTCAGCTGGTGATGAAACCAGTGCCACAGCTTGCAATGACTTTACCTTTCAAATCCCAGAGACCTTCAGTAAAGTCCAGGCAGTAAGAGCTAAGATGTCTCAAATTTTCTCTATCTTCCTTAAACTTTAATTTTAATTATTTAATTAACTAACTTATTTACTTTTTCCCTTTACTTTTAAACATCAGAAACATTTTGAAAGGAAGCCCAAACTGTCCTTTCTTCAAGAATAAATATTTGCACAAAAATTATGGCAGGCAGCAATACAAAATGATCATATCCTCACATGACTCTCATTTCTACACTTGCCTGTATAGTCAATCATTTGTGGTTTATTTTTTGTGTGTTTGTGGCCCAGCCTGTCTGACCTCGACCACATTTTCCTAATAAGTTTCGGAAGCATCTTTGCCCAAGGAAGGGCAACTAAGGGCATTTGAGATGCCTGATGGCATTGGCATGGTCTCCCTCTGCCAGTGCAAAAGGGCACAAATCTTCCTCAGGGAAGAACCAGCCTTCCCTGGATGTCTCAGAAACCCTTGTGCATCTCTAATGGAATCCAGTACCTCTGCTTTGTCAACTAAATTGAGCCTTTGGTGTAACACTTTTCCCAAAACTGTTCTTCATTAATGTAAATAAGGAATGAATGTAAACCAGCAAATGTGACACTGATCCAAAAATGTGTAAATAGATTCACAGTGACAAGTCTCCCTGCAAAACAGCTGCTCTGCACTGATATGATTTTCCCCAATATGAGTCTGCATTTACATTAATCTGTAGAGTATTACTGGCAGAACACCTTACTAAAAAAAGAAAGGCAGCTGAGGTTGCACAATAAGAAGTAGCTATCAGTGACCCTAGAGAAGAATCAGAATATAGCAAAATGTTAGTGGTATTTTTTCTACCTTTTCTTCATGCACTAAATGGGCAAATTAAGCCAAGTTCTTAGACACATGAAGTATTGCCACCTGTAGGCAAATTCTGTGGAGAAAATTAAGCCCAAGAGTGTTCCAAATAGAGTCTCAATATTCCAAGGTCAGCAGAGTAATTCTGTGTGCACTCTTTTTCTTGATATACCATGGGTGACCTCCATCCTTGTTCAAAACAAGGACTTGATCCTCTCATACTGCCATAGTTTCCTATTTTTCTCCATGTTTCCCTAAAAATTTAGTAAAGAAAGAGTTAAGTTCGCCAACACTCAGGCTTTGGTTCAGTTGTGCATTTACATGGGTACATTTGGGGCATTTGTCTGAAAACCTGAGTGTACCTTGACATTCAGCCATGAGGAGAATGGACTAATTTTTTCCAATCTTGGCAAGAGGAGCACACTTAAATCAAAACAACTTAGTCATATTATGAAAGCTGAGACCCTTGCAAATTTATATTCCTCGCTGTGTTTGGGTATTTGTCTAGGCCCAGGGCCAGAAGTAGGCAAAGGGTTTGAAGGAACAGAGAAAGGACTCTGTATTGCTGATTTGGAGATAATTTCTCCAGATGATTCTGGAAAACACACGAGCTGGCACTTGGTGACAGTACAGCTTCTGTCAAGTGTCTTGGTTGCATCCTGCCTTCTAGTCATCTAAGGGAGATTTAATTCTGATGCCAAATATCACAGTCAGTTTGACTTGACTGAGTGGTCAACTGCCCTGATATAGCTGCTTGTGTCTGACACATGGCAGACCTTGCTAAAAATTAATAAAGGGAAGCAGAGATGCTTAAACTTCTTTGAGCAGAGGATCTGGGAAAATTCTGATCTTGATTACAAAGATGCAGTCTTACAGAAATCAAGAGGTTTCTTGACTTCCAGAATTCTCCCTGTAGATGAGAGGAGTGAGAGACCTGGAAAATCTGTGTTTGTGACCAACTTCCCCAAATGCAGGAGGTGAAAAGAGCACAAAATGCTCTCCTTACTCTGCTTTCTCTTCGAAATACAGACCTGCTCTCATTGCAGCCTGCAGCATAAGGGCTTAAACACACAGAGTACCAAGCCCTCAGCAAAATTACAAGTGCCTACTTCCATCAGAGTCAATAGATGAGAATCTTAGCTCCTGAGTGGATTGGGTTTTCCAGTCTGAAGCTCAAGGATTTCAGAAAAGAAGGTGACAAATTATTTGATTTGGAGAACCTTGAGCAACTCTGGATAAGGGCATTGCAAAGAACAAATGAGTATATGCTCTGTGTCACGGATCTGCTGAGACAGATATCAAAATATGAAAACAGCTGCTGACAAAACGGTCCATGTAGCTGAACAGTCTGGCTGACTGTAGCCAAAACCAGACGCCTAGAGAAGCACAAGAACAGAGCAAGAGTATTTTCCCAGCATAGCCTGCCAGGCTCCAAGACTTGGTGCCTCAAGCATTTCCTGAGCCAGAGGTTGTCTGTTGTATTTAATAGCTGCACACACACTTTTCCTCCATAAACTTGTCCCATCTCTTCTTAAATGATGCGAACATTTAGCATCCACAACACTCCATGGCAGGGGTCTAAGGCTTGAACAAATGGCAAACAAAGAGCTACTCTAATTTGCTATGGATCTCTTACCTACTGGTTTCATTTGATGTCCCAAGCTTCTTTTTTTCCTCATTATTATTCATGGTAAACATTCAGTCCCTCCATCCATGATTACATGACCTTTGTCATGTGTGTCACATCTCACCACAGTTAACTCTTTTCTAGACAAAGCATGCTACCCCTGATGCCACATAGACACCTTTCTCAAAACCTTTTTGGTGCCCCCAGCTCCACAGCCTGACAGGTCCCCCTTGTATTTATCAGCCCTTTGAATTTCTTGTAGAAAAGATGCGCTGGTTGTTCTTCCCTATAGCCTCATTTATCCATGTGCTCACTTCATGTAATCTTTATGATAACTTCAATTTACCCTTCAGCTTCACAGTACCACATTTGACTCCCACAGGAGAAAATATCTTATAAGCAAGAGATTACGCATTTCCACCTGCAGTTCAACTTTCAGCCCCGAATTCCCTTGCTCTCTTTTGATGCAATTATTCCTTGCTTTTTCTTATTTTTTGGCAGGGAAAGAGGCTGCTTGTTCATTCTCTCAAATCTAACCTGCCAGAGATTTATGAACTCCAAAGTTCAGACTGCAAGGCCATCTTGTGTCTTCATCAATTTGCCTTGCAAAAAAAAGTAGGCTAATGTTAAGAAATCAGACACCCCTCTGATCTGAAGATAAGCAAGTCTCAGTGTTTTTGGATGAAGTTCCCCTATAAAGGGTAAATACCAAGCAACTCTAAAAGGCCACTATTTAAAAAAACCACCCCTTCCCTTCTCATTTTACAAAAAAAATTTAAGACCCTGGAGTCTCTCTTAACATGTCACTGTGTTGCATCTTCAACGCCCCCCCTTCACTTATCAGGACATGGTCACCTCAGCCTTGTCACAGCTCCCTTTGCTGCTTCTGAGCAGTCCCTGCTCTGTGTAAACTCTTTGGAGAAAAATCTGTCAGGGTTGGATGCCAGGAAAGCCCCTTCTGCAAAATGCACATTTCTAGAAGGAGCTCCTGACCCCTTTCTCCCCTTTCTGTCCCAGGTTCATGACAGAGCTCCAACAGTCCCTGCAGTATGGACACCCCACCAAGCAGACTTTTCTCTTCTAACTCCAGCATTTAAGGAATGGCATTGGAGTGACCCATGTGCCAAACCCCTGACATGAGGTCCAGCATGTCTCAGGGCACTCCAGAGTCCCTCCCAACTGCCCAGAGCTTCCGTATCTCCCCAGCCTGGGAAGGATGACATTTCTTTTTCCTTTTCACTGGTGAGAGTTTGACAGTGGCATTGTTGCTTTAAGGCTGCAGGTCCCCCTGCACACACAACCATGCAAGTGCTATGAATGCCCCAGCAGCAAGAATGTACTGCTGCTAAATATTTGCCAGGTTTTCCATGGCATACCAGGCTGCAATGGAAGTATATCAAGCAGATATATGTTTGGGATATTCTTCTCTGTCCTCAGAGACCAAGTGGTCCTGCATGGCTCTATGATTGCTTGTTTGACCTTTCCTTTCCTTCTGGTTCTCTGAAAAATACAGCAGGTCCCAGCATGTTGTCACCACTGCTCTCCTGCCCATGTGAAGGGAGAGCTATTTGTGTGAGCAAATCTCAAGGAAAGGAAAAGGGAGACAGAATCACATTACAGAGGGAACAACAGCAGGTTTCAGCACTGAGAGAAGCTGTCAGCCCAGCTGGGGAGGTGGCAGCAGCAGAGATGGCATCTTGGCCAGTTCCCACTAAGAGGTGGCCATTGGGATGGCTCCCCAGCATGCTAGCTACTGAGAGAGAGGGTGGACAGGAGGATGTTAGAGATTAAACAGCAAAACACCAGAAGTTCACAGGCACATGGGGCACAGATACAGAAAGTCTGGGTAGTTTCTCTGCTGCTCAGGTACAAGAATACAATGCTAGAGAGAAAAAAACCCAGTGGTGCTGCCCCAGCAGTGTCACCAAAGTATGACCTGACTATACACATCATGATAGATGCATACCTGATTTTCTACAACACTACTTTAACAAAGAGGATTTTAATGGCTTGATTATGCAGATCACTTTCCCCCAGCTGATTCACCTTGTAGTTCCATGTATTCCCTTAAGAAAAAGCATCAGAAAGCATCATGTTTACTGACATTTGTGCATGGACTTTTTACCTCGCCCGGAAATATCAGCAAGATTTGGCCACTGAGTAACTTGCACTCCCCTCAGTTAATCACCTGGATTGCCTGCCAAGTAAATGGCCTTACTCATCCTATTAATACTGAGACATCCATCATTTCAATTACCCAGGACTGAGGAGGTGGAATACCTCAGACTGTGACAGGAGCTTATGTAACTCGATGAGGGCAGAAGAGAAAAAAGAAGGACAGCATGGAGGAAAGGTCATGACTCTACTACCTTGCCCAAAGCAGGTAGTGTAGCTAGAGTTTGGTCCTGTCATTGATGCCAAACAAAACAGAAGATGCTTCATGCAGTTAAGGAATAGATCACTACAAAAGTACTGCTATGGGTGAGTATTTTAAGACCCACAACGGCCATCACTCATGAAAATGCAGGCTCTGACAAATGCTGTGTCACATGCATCATGTGTTAGTCCATTCTATTCCTGTGCAGAAATGCAGGTAGTCACTCCGAAGTGTCCTATCACAAAAGACCCATCAACAGTTGTGACATCACATAAGATACATGACCATAAAGCAATCAAATAAAACGCAATTCAATTCAGAAATAAGCCTTTTTCTTGAAAGTATTTTCACAGCATACAACAGATCAGGAACAGACATCTAGGGCAAAATGGGGATGTCAGAAAAATAGAATTAGTTCTAAACATTTAGAAGTATTTTTGCAGTTGTCCTGATAAAGGCTTGGGATATATCCTTTTTAGGACAAGTGATTAGGATGGGAAAAAACTTGACAAGACTTAAATTAAATTGAATTATAAATTATACACTAGCTACACTTATTTTTCATGGCTAGAAATTAATTTTTTCCAAAACTCTGATGTCTGTCTGTGGAGGAAACTGTATGAATGGAATATACTGAAGAAGTAACAAAACATCTCAAGAATGGCTACTTAGTTGTTTTAAAAAACTGTCTTTTCAGAGCCATCAAAGATAGGCAATGAAACATGAAGCTGTTAAAAACATTCATTCCTTTTGGCACAGATCCCTCTCTGCATTCTTTCTCCACTTCGCAAGATGACTTTTTCCATTTCTACCCTCTGTGTGAGCATGAGGCTACAGCATGAAATGTTTCTTTAAAAAACAAAAGAAAACTAATCTATTCTAACCCAAAGAACACAGTAGCTTTAGTGCTAGAAGGAATGCTAAGATTTCTGTCCTGCATTAAAAGTACCAGAGTCATTAATAAAAGCCTGGGGGCGTTATTTGTTTTAAAAGATCCCTCCTTCTGGTTCCTCTGGTTCTTCCTCCAATGCCTGTTTAGTAACTTTCATATTGGCTTAATCTGGCATATGTGTGGCCAACTGGCAGATAATATTTTTAAAATCTGCATTAGTAGACCCTACTTGGAAAAGATATCTATTGACTAGTTTAAATCTCAGTTGTGCCTCTGTGATCATCCAGAGGACAAGGGAGAAATTACCTGATATTTCTATCCAGTTTTCATGGAAGACAAAGATGGAGAAAAAACCTTCTCTGAATCTGCACAGCAGGGTGCATGAAAATAAAACATCCCTCAGCTATTTTACAGAGAAAATGGATTTACTCTATTTAATAGCATGCAGTAATGCTGTTCAGTCAAATGTATTTTTGTTGGGCTAATTTGAATTCTGATTTCTACTGCCTGGCAGTAACTTGAACTCATGATTATTAATTCCTTTAACTGTTTTTAAAAATGACACGAATCTGGGTCCACCAGCTGCATCTTAGCAAAAGGTGAGCAGCTAGTGTTGCTGAAATGCAGTTCCAAAGAAAAATGGACCTTACAAACCAGCCTTCCTTGTTCTTCTCACCAGGCTACTTCACAAAGGTGTAAAGGCAGGAAAAAGACACTGAGGCTGACAATCTCTCAGATTTTCATATACTGGTCAAGCTATATACACCTCTGCAGGTAAATGTGTATATGTATATGTATATGTATATGTATATGTATATGTATATGTATATGTATATGAATATTGGATGCAGTAGATAAAAAATCACTACCTTTTTTTTGTTTCAAACTTGAGGTATCCTTACTGAAACTGTTTGTAAGCTTTTCTCAGAGCTTGTGCCAAATTTAAATTCAGTTTAATTAATTTTCTTCATGTTTCTCTTCCTACCCCAAACTTCATTCCTCACTATTTACTTCCCCTGGCCCAACTCTCCCTGCTCAACCAGTCAAACACACCCACCTCTCTCAACCCCAGTCCCAGTTTCTTTGCAGAAAATCATTCAAACTCTTGTCATCTCAGTCTCAGTCCCCCTTGCCCAGGAAATCTCCTTCATCCATTTTGTCCCAGTTCGCAAACCCCCATCTTTCAACCCTGCCCTGACTTTCCAGGCAGCTTCCATATAATTCAGGTCATTTCCTCCTTCACACTGCCAGAGTGATGAACGCCTCTTAGCTTTGCCAAATCTCAGCCTTGCCAGTCTATAAGCTCCAAAAGGTCTGAGCATGTCCCTTTTCTCCCTGGTTACAGAGCTGGAGATGTTCAAAGACATGCAATACAACTAAATTTAGGTGAAACTTACTGGGAGATCAGGAAGACACATCCTTGTCCCAAAGCTGACCTCCTGGCAAGGCTCACGCTTTCACTCTGAAGGCCTTTGAGGAGATGAAGAGCAATGGACCATTTTCAAAGGAAAGGTCACCTGGAGTTTAAAATGAGCAAAATGACATTTCCTCCAGCTTTATTTACAGAACCAGATGAACCATTTCAACTAACATTTTCAAAGCCCAGCATGGGAAGTTTCAGTATGAATAGCTAAACTGACAAAATTACAAAAAACTGAGGGTAGGTTACTTTCTGGGGAACACTGGGGGAAGAGGAGCCATGCACCAACTCTGTCAGAGAACTTTTCCCCTCTAAATTAACACTGGCAGCTGAGGGGCAGCCTGCCTGCAGTTCAAATAATCACTGTGTTTCTTTTCAAAAACAGTTTGGACCTGTTTCAAGCCTAGTGCTAAAATTAGATATTTTACTAGCTTTTCAATTTTTCAGTTCAAAGTCTAGAAGCTTTGAGAAACCACATAAGCCACTACTGAAGGTTTCTGTCTGGACCATGGTTCTGAGTTCAAGGCATCCAACAGAAGCTGTTTTGCATTCCGTAGAAAGTCAGATGAGCACAGCTCAAAGAGGCAAAAGGAAAAAATACAGTTCTACTTTTTACAAAAAACAAAGGAAGGATGAGTACCTAGACATAGAGTTTTGGCTATAATCACAGTGCATGGTAGATTAGATGTGCCTTTTAGAAGAGACCAATGATTTTCTGGAGGACACAAATGATTCCAAAGACATAAACAACATGCCAACCTGACTGATGTGATTCATTGCTGCCTTTCTTTGATGAGATCACCATATGCTATTGCAGAGCAGAAGAAGCCTCAGTGCCTGAACCTGAATTTTATGGTTCAAGAATCACCTATGTTTTCACTCAGGAAATTTATAGTCTTTGCTAACCCTAAACTAGAAGACACATCAGTCACACATTGCAACCTTTCCAGAAAACTCAGCTCCACATACACTATTTCAGTTTTACCAGTGCAGTTTTTTCCAGTATTTTCTGGTCCTGTCATTTTGGAAGTAGACATAGGAAAAAGGTTAAAAGTCAAATCAGGCAAGCTGCATCAGTAAATTAAGTTCAAATTTTCTTGAAATAAGTAACAGCCTCAGAGTACCAACCCAGATCATGCAAGACTTAAAAATATTTGGCTCAGAAAATTACCTTTATTAACTTTCCACCAGGGCTCCCCAGGAGAAGGGTTTCTAGAGCATTCAAAAGACAACAGTGCTCTAGTAAGTGCTCTACCCTTTCAGTTGTTCCATTTTATTTTTCCCATCAAATATGTTAATGTCTTTAAACCAATTCAGAGGCCTCCCTAAATTTTTTTTTGTATATATGTTGTTTTTTCTTTTACTTACACTTCCAGTTTTTGATTATGTTTCAGGGTCAAAAAACCATGAGGAAAATAAAATTTTAAAGAGAAAGGCGAGGTCATAATCCATAATAATTTCTCCATCTTTTAATAGTCATTCACCTACCTGGTGGGTTGATATGCTTAATCACTCACCTACTTTTCAAGTTTTACTCTTTTCTTTTTCACTAGCAGTTAATTAGCTAGTGCAAATGATGCTGCATGCACATCAGTTACCAACATATTGCTTTATTTCTTGGTAGCAATTAAGGCTTTATAGTGAGATTTGTACAGTACAGGCCAATTTAAACATTAGAAACTTTAAAAACCATGTAGCACTATTCACTCAATTTAACATAGCCAGAAAAGTAGCTTTTTTTCTTTTTTTAACAAACAATTAAATGTTACTAGTGAGGCCTTATATTTCATGAGTGCAAATGGCTAAAAATCCCACCATCTTCAGGGCTCAACATTTAAATTCCTTGAGGCCATTTTTAGATAAAGGATAAACAAAGAGTATAGCTGGCTCGGATAAAATATACTGTATTACTTGCTGGAGAAGAATCTCTCATTTCAGAAACATGGAAAGGAAAACCAAAACAAAATTAACTAAGGGATGGTATCACTTCATATTAGTCACTGACCAGTGGCAGTAGCTATGACAAATTCATTTTCCATGGCCCTCTTTGCTTTAGTATAACCTAATTTATAATTCAGAGCTGATGCCATCTTGTATTTAAAAATCCAAAATTGGAGGAACACACATAAGTCGCAGGAATTTTTGCAGCAGTAGGACAAGTTCCCTCCCCAGGGACGTGCCCAAACAATTGCCCTTTCTTTTTTTTTGTGCAACTTGAGAAAGTATTGTTGTAAGTATCTCCTCAGCAGTTACGTGTTTTTCTTGAGCATATTGATTTTCACTTCATGCCACTGGTTTTATTAGTGTTGTCTGGAGATGATGGAACTCCTGCTTATGAAAACCAGACACAGCGCTTCCCTTCTTATGAGATACTTACAGTGCTTGAGCTGAACATATGAATTCACCTGTCAGTCAGGCACAGGGGGCCTGCCTGAAAATATCATCACCCCTCACGTGTCTGGCTTTCAGATCTTTCACAGCATTACATATGAAAACGCAGAGGAGCAGCTGCCAGAAAATTGTGAAAAAAGTAAACATGAATCAACCACACACTCTGGGGAAGGAGCCAGTGAGATGGGGGACTTCCAAAACACTCCTGCTCATGCAGGAGCAAGAGTGACCATGAGAGTACCAGGAGCTCCCAGTATCTGTTTAATTCCTTGTTGGACGCAGCTGTATCACCAGCCTAAAGGAATACATACAGCTAAAGTCTCAAAAAATCTAAATCTAATGTGAATAACACTTCAAGCCCCTCTGTCCCCAGGAGTGTTATCTAACATCAGGCTAAGAGTCTTTGAACTCTTGAGATCAGCCATCTCTCCTTTGAACTGGAAGGCCACAGAAAAGGGTCAGGTTTCCAAGTGTACTAAGGCATATATTTACTTCACCTCATCGCAAGCGCCTGGTTTGCTCAGGGAGCATCCACTGCAGTGGTGCCACAGCTGCTGAAAAGGTACACCCAAGGGACAAAGCCATGCAAGCTGCTGCACAATGCCTCAGAGCCTCTCTGCTGTCATACAGTACTATCTCAGCTTGCTGCAGAATTACAGTGGCTTCTCAGGCTGCTTTGGTGGCTTTCCTTTTGCCAGGCCACCAATATCTCATTTGTTCTTCACTCAGGTGAATACATCACTGCTTATCAGAGCCAGAAGGGTGGTACTACTCATGCAGGAGAGGATAAATTTAGAAATGAAGGCAAGTAGCGATGATGTACAAGTGACCTGGAGGTGTGCTTCCCAAGAGAATCCATGCATGGGCACAATCTCCAGATTCACTCTGCAGAAGTGCTCAGCAATGGCCAGCAGGCCTTAGCTTGCCTCAAATGATTACATTTAAGAACATTACCCAGTACTTCCTGAGGAGTTACAATGGATGATTACCAGAAAGAAACTACTTGGAGAAAAAGGAGGCTTTATCAGACATACTGGTAAAAGTCGGGGAACACAGACAAAATATTGCATAGTCAGCTTCATGAGCACAGCTAGAATTCAGATGTATTTGACACAGCTTAGTAGCATTTCCAAAGGACGGATTATGTGCTATTTCCTTTGGAGGCAGCTACTGTAGCTGATCATGGCTCTTATGGAAATTACACCCCACCGGGAATGCTGAGCACTCATTGCTTTTGCATTAAGGCAGCCTCTCCACAGACCTACGGCACCTTAAAAAGTGATCATACAAAAAGCAAACAAAATAGTCCTCTAGAAACCCCCCTCACCCATAAGGTACAAGAAGAACTGACTCCCGTGAGCGACAGAAAAGACAGCATTACTGAATATGGGAGTGTGTGTTTATACATCAGTGTTTTTAATACTGCATTGCAACGACAGGTGTGGGGTGTCCCTTCAGAAGAAAGCAGGGTTGGTGTGCTCTATAATACAGCGCTTGCAATGTCGTTTAACAAACCGCAGAGCATCCACAGAGACTTCGCAGTCCTGCACGTTCAACATCTGCAGGTCAAAACAGTTGGCAGCCACAATCTGCAGGCCCTGCCCCGTGATGCTCTCACAGGATTTCAGGCTCAGGCGCTTAAGGTTGAAGCAGTTGAGGGCCAGAAACTCCAGGCCGGTGTCTGAGACCAGAGGGCACTTGCCGATGTCCAGCGATTTGAGTTTTGTGCAATTTTTGGCGAGGTACTCCACGCCGTGGTCCGTGATGCCCTCGCAGCCCCGCGCATTGAGGTAGCGCAGCTTGCTGCAGTACTTGGCGATGTATCGGATGCCCACGTCCGTGATGCGGCCGCAGTGCGCAATGCTCAGGTAGCGCAGCCGCGACTCCAGCTTGGCGATCTCCCGCATGCCAAAGTCGCTGACAAAGCGGCAGTCGCTGACGCTCAGTTCCTTGATGGATGTGCAGTAAATCATCAGGTAGCGCAGGCCCTCGTCGGTGATGCGCACGCAGCGGCGCAGGTACAGGTGGGTCAGCTGAGTGCAGTGGGCGGCAATGGTGTGCAGTCCTTCGTCCTCCAGGACAAAGCAGTCTGTCATGTCCAGGTAGCGGATGGAGATTTGCTTCCCGTGCAAGGGAGACAGCTTGATGGAGGCTTCACGAGTCAGACTGATGCACGTTACCTTGGAGCAGCCTATGGGGAAAAACACAGTGAGTTTAAGCCAGCAGTAAAAACAAATCACACGGCAGGACCAGGAAGGCGGGTGTAGAATGGTGTGCTGGACATGATGAAGGTGTGCTCACATTGCAAGGGTGGAATCACCCTGACCGACTGCTCTGATTTGCCCCGCTGAGTCCCCATACCTGAGGAAACAATAAACTCCACTGGAGTCAGTGGGGTTGCTTTGAAATTGTGAGCCCTGGAAAGCAATGGACTGATATTGTCCACATCTCAAATGTGGAATGGTGGTCCTGGATCTATCAGGAGACAGCCTAGGATCTGTTACTGAAAGATAAACCCAGTGACAGTTAGAGAAAAGAATACTATGTGACAAACAATGCAGTTTTTTGATCAGTATCATTGCTGACTGGCTGAATTTGCAAACCAACATCAGAGGCTCTTTCACCATCCAAACTCATTATAGAAAACACAGCCCTGCTCCCTCCCTTTCCCCCACTCCCCTGTCTTAAGCATTTGGAGAGCAGATGTGAATCCAGCCTCAAGCCTGCAATGTTGGAAGGATGGAAAACTATCGCACAACTGTGTGCTTGTAGAAGGGTGGAGATCTGGATAACCTAAGGAGAATAGGGAGAATTGGTAGGAGCCAATACACTGGTAAGGGCATGGAAGGACACAGACAGACAAAGAAAAGGATTGTGTCCAATGAGAAAGTCTGGCCATGAATGGAGGTAACTGGGCTAGAGGAGAAACTCCAGACCTTGCAAGGAAAGACAAAGAACTAGATTAAAGGGAAAAACACACACAGACTTTCCCCATTTTTAACCTCCTCTCATTGCACAGAGGAGAGTGAAAGCTTTTTTTGGAAAGTGTGGTTTCTGTTGCACTGCAAACTGGCAGTCTTAGGCTTCTTAGGGAAATTCTTAAGCTGCGCCAAGTTCAGCTGGGCACTCTGCACTAGCATAGCTAGAAACAGCTGCAAGAAAGAAGAGTCTACTTGCTAGTGATTAAGGCCTAACAGTTTTAGCCATACATGGCTACTCAGAGTAATTCTGTAGGTTATGCCTGAAGACGTGTCCCCAGGCAGAAATAAAAAGACCTTTTCTGTATTGCTGGAACACCAGCCAAGCAGTGTGAAGTGACTCATTAAAAAGCGATGACCTTAGAGGTCCATGTATCAGAAATCCTGCAGAAATACTGTAGGGTGGAATTAAAGAGTGTGATGATGTATGGAAACTGCCTCAAAAACTTACGTGACCCAAAGCTGTACCACTTGCTATTAGAGACTGTCATTCAGAGGATTAGTGGAAGGTATGAACATGCTTTAGTTCTTAAAAGCAAAAAGGAAAAGAAAATCACTTAAGATAACCATGTGGACTCACACAAATGCTGTAAGAAATGTGGGATATGGATTTGAAAGATTTTGCTACCTGCAACTAGATTTCTACATTCATAATTTAAATTTATGCTGGATCTTTAATTTGGGTTTCAAATTTAGTTGAACAGATGCAAAGTTTACCTTAGGCCTCACACAATTAAATGGGAAAATTGCCCACAAGTCATGCAGAAGCAAGATCTTGAAGTAAATCACTCTGTTCAATAAACATCTTAAAACTGAATGCTATTTTCTCTTCAGACTCTTTCAGATCCAACTATGCTCTGGAGCAATCTCTGGAAGTACTTTTGCCTTCAGGTAAGTATTATATACACACTCAGTAACACAAAGGATTTAGAGAAGCACTACAATACTAATGGTGTAAAAAATTCATGTCTAGTGTATTCCTTGAAGTAGGTGATACAAAATACATGAAAGGAGTTTCACAGAAGAAGCTGGCACCTAGGCAGAGTTCTGATGCACCTGATGCAGCTGCTGCTGTTGCATTTGGCTGAGGAGGTTGCTGGATTAAGAACTCAGTCTGGATATTTTATATTCTGACCAGAATTCAATTTTAAATCTGACCTAGTGAGAATGATGCATCCATGAGGCCAAGGAGAACATTCTGTATGCTGATAGTCCAAGAAGGTTTAATGACCATAATTAGAAAGTGAAGTATGTTGATAGTCCAAGAAGGTTTAATGACCATAATTAGAAAGTGAAGTATCACAGCAGGGCTGGAGTCACACACAACAGTTGTGCCATCACTGTTTTATCAAGCTCAGCATTGCAACATCTAGTTAGTTTGGCTACACTGTAAAATATTTCATGGGAAGGATATTCGAAACGGTTTCACCAGAAAAAAGAACCCATGCTGATATAAAATTGACTGATTTTTAGGCAAAATGACATGTTCCTGGGTCCACAACAGCTTTTCTGTCCTAAATAATACAAAATGTAAAAATAAAGCTCTTGTAACACGATTTTCCATAAAGTAAGTATAACTGATTTCTGAAAGGGAGGAGAAACGTCCAAACAGACAAAAAACATATTGGCTAGAGTGTTAGACAGTAATTTGCAGTCAAGCTCAACCAACTTCTAGCAATATCTCAGACCTGCCCACAGAGTGGATTCTGACAGTGACAAAACTTACATTGTGGAAAGCCCCTAAAGTTAATACAAACATCTGGTTTTGACATTAAAGATTTTGGTAAGTGTTTGCTGCCAAGTAGCCATCCAAGGGGGGAAAGGATTCAACTAGATGTACAACTGTGGACTGGGATTTAATTCACTAGCAACACTAGCATCACACCCCAACACACATCCCACGTCCTTTTGCTCAGTGTGGAACCAAACCAGCGAAACACTTCAGTCCTGAGAATTCCTTGAGCATATAGGTGCAAGCCTTGTCCTTGCAACTACAGAGAAAAGCAGGGGAAAATGGAATCCTCTTTCCACATCATCCTCCAAAATTACCCACATCGGAATGAAAAAAGTGGACTCAAAACAAGAGCCTGAAGACTGATTATCCTCAATTCATACAGTACATACAGCAAAAGCTATACTCAAAACCAAACACCCTGACTTCTGAGCATGTTCAAAGGCAGGATTTTCCCCTCACATGCTCCAAATAGAAAGAACAATTTAAGGGAAAAAAAAGAAATTAAAATTACTTTCTATCTCATTGATGAGACAAAATTGAAAGAAGACAGTTATTCTATTTGCCCCCTGCACACTTTATACCAAACTGATGAGCTCTTAGGGACATACACCACTTTCTGGGTCTGAGAGTAAGAGGGTTGGGAAAACCACAAATGCAGACAGACCTCAAAACAGCCTATCTCAGGACCTAGTATCATCTTTACCTTTTCCCTGCCTTTGAAAAAGTCACCTTTGTCCTATAGCACATCCATAAATAAGAGCTGTGGCCCAAAGCATTTTCAACCACCTACAAGCCCCCAGGTACTCTCAGGGTGTGAGCTCCAAATCTCTAGGTGTAAATCACACAGGTATATACATTTTCTCCTGGCACTGGAGGTGCTTCAACCAGAATAGCGATCCAGAACTAATGTCAGTGTGTACCAACAACAAGTAATTCATATATAAGGTCACTGTGAATAGACTCCTGTGGAGTTCCATAGACTCCTTATTACCTTGTGGTTTCAGAAAGCAGTCACAAAAAGGACATAATTCTGGTTTATTGATATTTGTTTTGATGCCTTCCATGACATTCTGCCATCCTAGGAATGGGGTGAAAGAGTTGGATAAATCAGCTTACAAAAAATTAAAAGCAGGGAGAAGAATGTGAATCAGTGTATATCAGATAGGTAGCCTCAGAAAAAGCATATGGCACCAGTGATTCAACAGCATCACTTTCTACCCCCTGTTGTTTAATCCCCTGTCTTCATCCTGCTTGTTGCCACTGGTACCTCTGCAATGGCAAAGCTGATTCAGCTGATTTATGATGGCATTAGACTGATAACAGATGAGATCACAAAGTAAATGTTGAGCAGCAAATTTACTTTAGCGCTCTGCTTGGCTGCATCCTTTCCATTAAGTGCCAACCTATTTGCAGAGAGGAAATTCTGTGCAGCTGACCTTGGGAAAAAACATCTTGTTTCCCCAGAGCAGGCTTGAAGAAAATTGTCTTAAACAATTGTGCTGATCTAAACAGCTGCAATAGCAGTTAAAAAAATAAAAGAAAAAAAAGGAAGAAAAGAGAAAAAAAGTTCAAGCTGGCCAAGTCTTGTTAAAATAGCAATGAAAACAAGGGGACCTTGAAGTTTAGTTAGGGATGAAAACTGATATTAATAACCCAAAAGAAAAGCCTAGTACTTATTCTGAGCTTGTCCTCAAATCACTTACCAGATTACAGACGCATTAATTATCTATATATAATCTACATACATATGTGTGTGAAAAAGATAAAACAAATTTTGCTGAAGTAACTAGGCTTCACTACATAACATAGCACTGACTGACTTCTATAGGTGCTTTATGCAAAAATCTGTAATAACTCTTTGTGTCATTTGAACAGGCCATCTATGCTAGCTCACCTCCCTTGGAAGAGGCCTGGCCACTCCAGAGATGCTGCTGTCATTAGGAGCACTGAGATTTTAGTGGTGCCTGTCTCACAGGTGCTCTGTTAGGAGAAAGGCATTCCTACTTTGAAAGACAACACAGAACAGATAAGCATGCAGTTACAGAACATGACAAACATCAGAAGCATCTGCATTGGACCATTCCCTGTTACCTGACACATCCAGGTGCTCCAGGTTTGGGCACAGTGACACGACATCAAAGACTGCCTCATTGGAGATGTTGTAACAGCCAGACACCTCCAGCCTCCGCAGTTCTGGACAGCACTGGGCAATGGTGTAGAGTCCTCTGTCCGTGAGCCGCCTGCAGCCACTAACAATTACCGTCTCCAACATGAGACATACGTTGGGAGTATCCTGGCAGAGCCTCCGGGTGAGCACTTTGAGAGCCCTGTCGACGTTGATGGTCTCGCCGGTCAGGCGGATAGTCCTCCAGAGGCGCGGGTCCCAGGCCAGATTGTACCAGCGGCGGCACACACGGGCGCAGCGGCACAGCTGGTTGGTGGGCAGGAAGGAGAAGATCTGGATCATGGAGTGGTCGGGTAGCCGGTCTATGTTGGCCTGCTCCTTCTGGTGCTTGGACGCCAGCCGGATGAGGGGATGGGTGAGACGGGTTGGAGGCGGTGAATGGACCATGGCAACAGTTTCCCCAGTGACGGAGGAGGAAGACGTGGATGAACCTCTGCCATTTTGGAAACCAGGGGAATTCGGAGGAAATATTAATGCTGGACTGGGGGTGCTGAGCGTGCGCATGCTCAGGTCGGAATCTGAAAGACAGAACACACAATTTCAGTGAGCACTGGACAGACACAGAGCTCTCTGCACAGCACAGCACCCTTCTAGCCCATTTGCTAATGGAATATGATGGATTTTGGGGTTTCTTGGGGGTTAAGCAGTCACTTCTACCAGAGTGAGAAAATATATTTCAAAAGCCATGTGACCAAAGGAGATGATGCAGTTCTGAGTCCTGAAGAAGAGGCAGCTGCGGAAGGATTTTTTTAAAATCCAAGGACTTTAATTCTTTATACTCTTAATTAATTAAGGAATGACTATGTTTGAGTCACAGGGTCTTTTTTAGCAGGAAGTAACTGAACATAACCTTGGCATAGCTGTGCGCTCTTAGGGGCAGAGAATGCTGTGTTCTTTTACTTCTCAGCCATTCAGCAGGAGGCCAAAAAAGAGCTCACAAGGCAAATGCTCCTTCCTTCACCAGATCTGGGCAGACAGGAAAAGCTCAAGTGCACACACTTTACTTTAAATGTGTCATCAGAGAAGTTAATTTTTCAGTCATGCAAACTGAAGTTCAGAAGTTCAACAAGAGCCCAGTGACTAGCTCTTCATGTGCACACAGAAAACACTCCTTTCCAATGGACTAGACTGAACTTCAGTTGGATTGCAGGAAAAAAAAGAAAGCCCAGAAAAGTTACTGATGAAGAAACAGTATGCTTGGAAAATTGTTGGAGAAATGTTATACTGTATTTACACACAAATTTCTAGGGCTATTTATCACACTGGAAGCAGTCAACTCATCTCTCTTCCCCAAAACCATTTACTACTTCTTTACCTTCTTTAGTTTATTTTAGTGGCAAAAATCAGGCACAAAAATTGAGATATTTCGCTACTAAGAAAGATTACCTTTGCTGTAAGATTATTTCAACTGTTTTTCCTGACATTGCTGACATTGCCTACAACTAATTTCCATTCCTGCTCTCAGTTTTTCCAAGCAAACCAAGCAAAACAATGGAAGACAACTAAGATACAACTTTGATAATGAAGCAAATGTCACAGGCAACACATTTAGAGACTGAGGGTATTTTAGCAGTATGCTACACAAGGTATCACCAGTGTATGAGAGATGATGCTGCTGCTGAGCATACTCCCTCCACCTCTATACTGATCTCAACATAAATTCTTTATAATGGAAAGCATCACCCAGAAATGAATACGGTAACCACAATTTAGTGACCAGTAATGTAATAAGCTTCACAGACAGACAATGTTTTCAGAGGACCAAGCTTTTCTCCACAGCACATCTCCTGCTGTCACATCCATGTTCAGACCTTTCAGGGAAGCATACAAAGGCAGCCCCTTAAGTAACACTGAAGACTTCTGCAGCTGTGTGACTGTGACAGCACAGGTAAGGGCTAAGCAAGATACAGCCAGAAATGCATTCAACCAACAAGTCCACACCTGGATTTGGGCAGAGTGTTTCAATTAAGTACATTTTTGGTGAATTTGATCGTTACACATAAACTTCCCTGTCAAGCTTTTACTTAGCCCAGCACAAGCTGCTCTGATCTCACTACCTACAACAGCAGCAACCACATAAGCCTGTATTTTTACAGTGTGTCTGCAAGGGAAAGAGGCACAAATATTTAGCTGAAGAACCCAAGACATAAAATCCAATGGCTTGGTCAAGATCATCTAGTTGAGTTGAAGAGAAATCAAAATCATCTTCTCACACCGTGGAGGAAAATCCTTTACTACCAAGCTCCTTCCCTCTTCCTCTTCTGCATCTTGTTTTACTTAGAAACTCACTGTTTCAGCAAAGGAAAGGAAAGAATATTTTCCCCAGGGTTTCTAACTCCGTGCTATGGCTCTGTGGTCTGAACACAGGGATTTGTGTATTTATGAGCAAGAACAGTATCTTCATGCTGAGGACCTCCTAATATCCCCCTGGCAGCTATTGCAAATAATTGCATCGGAGGAGTGTTATTTGGTAAGCATCTGGTATATGCTGGTATTTTAAAAATGAGATTTACAGCTGCAGAGAAAAAAAACAACCAGCAGCAACCAGGCCCATGCAGACAAGCACTGACTCCCCAGGCCTCTTATGCAACAGTCACCAAGATTAATTTTTGCAAGTACTTACCGCATGTTTGACCTCTCTCACATTATCACCAAAACCAGTGACAGTGCCTGGAGATAAACATGTGCAGAATATGTGGCAAAGTCTTTACTTCTTGTTCCTTTTTTTGAGATTTTAATACAAGAATGTTTCTAATATAAAAGAATATACACTTTTCCAAGTGCTGGATGTATCTTCTACTATTACAGGTACTTGATATTGTCAATTCCTTTCTTTTTACTTTTTCATTTGCTTTGGGCCTTTTTCTTGGTTGATTGTTGGTTGCTTGTTTTACACAAATCAGAACAAAAATTATACAAATAAAAAAACCAGAACAAATACCTGTTTCTATTAAAGAAAATAGTAAAATCAAAAGCAAAAACTTTAAGTTATTAACATCTGCTTTAAACAATTTTTACTCCTCTGGGAATGAGCACCTTCTGTAAAATGGCATATTTGGAAAACATACATTTTTAGTCAGTTATCGTTAAAAACACCTTAAAATGTCTGTAGGGCTACAGTCTTCATTAGTTTCCCTTTCTACTTAAGCATAAAAAAGCTTTTCATACTCGATGATTCTCCCCCTCTTCCCCTGGTGAGCAATACTCCAAACTAATACGGCTAATCTCCACTGCTTTTGGATCAGGAGTGGCATTCCTTCATCACTCCTGGGCACTGTGAATAATCAATACCTTAGACATTCTGGGTGTGTAATGAATTACTAATATGTGTTTTTTAACTTAGACTTCGAGCTAAAAAAGGCCTGACCTTCTGTTTTATGTGCATGCTCCGTGCTTCTTGCTCTCTTAATTCTCTCATTAGTATAGCAGTTCCAGATGTGCATCCTGTATTTCCTTTCCCTTCAGTCCTGAAGGTGCATCATGTGAAACTTGCTCCCTCCATCCTCAGGGCATGGACTTCCAGACAGACACATACAACATGCACCCTGTCTCCCCACCACAAAGTATTGTGGAAAAAGACCATAGTGTTGTCAATGTGTTTAAAAAAAGGGAGTTGGGAGCACAATATTGCTCTGCTGAGCCCATAATGCAATATGCTCTCAGACAGGAATTTTTCTGGTAGCTCAGCTGAACTCCACACAGAGGTATTTCTGCTTACTGTTCGCTGTACGCCCCTAAGGGGAAACGAAAAATAAAAAAATAGCAGGTGAGTCCAGGAGCCTTATTGCCAGGAAAAACTTGGAAAGCTCTTTGCTAGCATTTAAAACTTCAGCAAAACACTTGGTCTACTGTATATTTTCCAGACTTTTCTAATGTTGTTGGGAGGGGCTTCCTATAGCACTATCTCAATCTCTAGGAGTTTCCTTCGAATTTTGTTCTTCACCATTTACTGAATGCTAGCCAGCAGGCTGAGGCAGTCTGAGAAAGGGCAATTTAATGACAGTGTAACATTAATAAACATAACCCTGCAAATACAAATGAAGCTGCTGATTACAGTTCTCAATACACATCTTTATACACACACATCCCCTATACAAGCTTTACTCTTGTATACTCAATCATTTACAAGACTGAAATGCAACTTTAATTTTGGTGATCCTAGAAAGTAAAAGCAAATTAGAAAGTAGTCCTGCACTTCTCTCCCTACAGCTTCTTTTGCCCCTTTGCCTCCAATCTTCTGTGCAAGATGCCTTTTATTAAAGCTTTGATGAAACTCTGAAAGTTGTTTGTTGATGTAAGAGAAAATTTCTTAACAATCTTTAAAGAAATCTGAAAAGATGAATATCAGAAACAGAACCATAAAAGCTGACACAGAGGGAGAAAATGCACTAGAGGGAGTTTTCTTATTCCACTAGGAATCTGGTTTATTTCAAAGGATTCTTTCTCCCCAGTTTTCTTCCCAATTAATACACACATCTGGGAACAAAAACCCTTTAAATACATAAGATTTAAGCCAAGATCTAGTCTCCACTTCTTCTGGCATCGACAATAATATGCAGTCTTTGATTTCAGAACTAGAGAGAGAAAACAATGTTTTATTTCCATTACTCCAGCAATGCACACTAACATGGGACCCTCAATGTCCAGATCCCAGCATGGACTTTTTAAGATTGAACCATTTTCCATGCTTAAGGCATGACTCTATTTAGTCACACCTTCCACTATGGTATTGTGAATGAGTCTTTTTTGAAATGAATACTATACTGAGCTTTTCAAGCTAACAAAATTAAAACAAAAATTTTCCAAATATCAAACTTCAGATTTTTATCTGACAACTGAAAAGGATCTTCTGTGCTGACCTCCTATCACCACCGACATATTTTAGCAAAACTAAGGCACGAAATAAACCAAACTGTGTTCAAGCTCTAAAATGTCAGTATAGCTGAGAAAAATAAAAAGCAATTGTCATTTCTGTAAACATCAGCTGCAGAGTAATATGAGCAAGAAGCTTTTACACAGAGTGCCAAAACATCACTGACTTAGCATCTCTTCAATAAGTGTTGTGTAGATATTACATATTTTATTAAGTGCTATGTGGGTATAGACTTCACATTTTTACCACAATACCATCAACCCCAGGCATGTCAAGTAAGTACTCCTTTTATAGAGATTGGGGAAAAGGGGAATATAATGGTTGTAGCAGCTACAGTCAACAGTGCAAAGGGGAACAGATGCTTCAACAGGGGGTACAGTGTGGGCTGATTCAAGGAGAGATTTGTGAATTTAACAGACAGATTTCAAATATGGCTGTGTGCCCTTAGGTGAGAGTGGGAAAAGGAGTTAGCTAGGACAGCAAGCTACAACACAGTCATTTTCTTTCCAAGGCCCTGGCTATGGACAAAGTTCCAGAAACAGTGATACCAAAAAAATAAAACCAAAAAAACCCCCAAAACATCTTCCACATCCTCAGGCAAAAGTTACCCTACTGACCTCGGTTCCTCCCAGTCCCAGGAGGCTGGGAGGAACTGGAGAGTCTGAGATAGCAAAGAGGCAGCTGGAACAAAACTCGCATGCAAACTTGTGTGGGGCTGCAGCAGTCAAGAATGCCAGAAGAAAAGGGCTGCCCAGTGGAGATACCTACACAATTTTGCAGCCTTTTACAATGAAGAACATACAGAATGAGTTGGATGAGCTCTCTCATCTCTCTCCAAGAACACTAAGTACATCTAAACCATCTCAGATGTGCATGTGTGCCCTGTTTTTAACTGCTAGGGGCAGCTATTACTCAGCTCACTGAGGTGCCTATTCCAGTGTTGCCACTGTATCAACTTTCTAAGTTTTCCCTCTTTTTTTGGCTCATATAAGAAGCTGTTTCTTGCCCCTCTCCTTGTGCTTGTGAAGAATGAGAGGTCTTCACTCTCCCTGTAAGGATTTCTTACATGCATTTTCCTTCCTTTTCATTAGTCATGTTACTAATATTCCGATATATATATATTCCAGTATCTGTGTGTTTTTCTCTTAATGCTCCAAACTGAGCACCAAGCACCACCCAACCTCACCAGCAGTGGTGAAAGTGGAGTCCTTTGTACCCATATTTCATGAAAACCACATTTTCAACCTTCTAGATTTCAACAGTCTCAGAAGGCTGATGTATTTTCTCTATGTGACTCAAGATATTGCTGGGATTTCCATGTGCCATACAGCTCCTAGACACTGATTTTCCTCATCTGTGTTTACAGAATCCATCCATCTTCCCTACATCTGTCTCCTTAGAGAAAGCTATCTTTTCTCTTTCCCTAATCTGCTTTTTCAAGAGTATTTTGAGTACTGAGCAACCTTCTGAAAGTGTGTAAGTTTTCAGTTTTCCAAATACCTTGCAGCTCCAGGGTCATAAATGTTAGCCCATTTTCCTAGATATTGGTAATTATGTGTCTCAATTCAATTGAAAAAGATGGCTCCTAGAGAGAAATGGACAATCTGGCAATCTGCTTACAAATATTGTAAGCCACTGCAGATGAGACCAGCTCAGTTGGTCAGAGCATGGTCCTGGTAACACCAAAGTTATGGGTTTGATCCCTCTATGGGACATTCACTCAAGAGCTGAACTCAGTGGTCCTTGTGGGTCCCTTCCAAATCAGCATATTCTCTGATTTCTAAAGGGCTCTTCCTGAAACATCATCACAGCTGACAAATACTCAGAGTGATAACTACACAAAACACTACTCCCCTTCAGTGCCCACCATACCTTACCATGATTTTGTTTACTCTGTATTTCACCAGCCTGTTTCCAGCACTGATATGCAAAAGCCCCCCCTCCCCGCCCCACCTTTGCGGTCTACACGGAGCTGTTGTGGCTCCTCCCTCTCCTGCTGCTGCTTGCTTGGTTTCTGCCTGGCTGCTGCTGCTGCCCCTGCTGCTGCTGCCCCGGCTGCTGCTGGTTTTTTTTAATCTTCCCCCTCTCTTCTTCCCCTCATCTCCAAGATCTGTACCAGCTCCGGACGGGGACCTGCAGAGACTGTTCTGGAGTCTGCCAAAGAAGCTTCTTGCCCTTCCCAGCAGCGACTGTCTGAGCTCATCCATCCTCGCTCACTTTGGTGAATCATTTTCTTGGTGCTGGGAAGTGTTTTCCTGTGTTCATTAATAAATAGGTTTTTTCCACTTTTCCCCCTGAGGAAAAATTCTTTCTGAGCCCGGTAGGGGGGAGGAATCGTGAGGGCTTTATTCTCTGGGGGGCTCCTTTGGAGGTTTTCCCCCAATTTTGTCCTAAACTTGGACATTGCCAAAACAGAAAATTACATTGAAAACTGATGTCAAAGGAACAAAACCACTTTGGCAAAGGTGAAAACTAATTTTTTATCCAGTGAGATCTTGTCAGTCATGCAATTCTCATTTCATGAGCAAAGACCTGCGGCAAAGCTCGATTTGTCAGTATAAGAATAAGCAACCTTGGAGCTCACAAAGTAATCGCATCCACATGGTCTTGGAAAGAACAGTTCCACAGAACTTGAAATAACCTTTTATGGTTTTAAAAAACCTCCTTTAGAGTGTAATAAGAAACTGTACCTATTGTGTAAGACTAGAGGCATTGTAGAAGAGGGATATGTTAACTAAAATCTGTAACCATTTCATAGCAGTTTCTGTGTGACACTTTACACCTTGGATTATACTAGTGTAACTTCCTTGTGATGTTGAGCTCCAGTTTTCTTTAGCCTAGAAATTTCTCTACATACATTTGGAGACCTGATTTTACATTCCTGACATACTCACAATAGATGCCTAAAGTCAAAGAGCATTGCAAGTGAAGTAATCATTATAGTTTTATTAAGTAAATAATTCTTCCTCACAATGTATTTATGGAAAGCTGGGAACTAATTTCCCCTCGACTGACTTTGTCCTCTGCCACTTGTGAGGAATTTATTTTATCCTCATATTTTTGAACGAAGCTAAGAATACAAAGACTGAGGGGGAGGAAAAGTAAAAAAGTAATTCACTATTAGTTTAGGAAGTCAAAGCATCTTAATTTAGCCTTCAGTACCACTGATGCACATCAGAGCACATCAGCTCTGAGAAGAGGGTCTCACAGTGCATCACTGCAGGAATTACACAGAGATGGATTGGAAGGTGCATTTTTTCCATGTTCAGTAAAGACATGTCCCAAAATGAATTCCACACATGCTTAAGTACAAGCTCTGCTTAAATCCTTCAGGTCAGATGCTCTCCCAACTCTTTATGGTATGCCAGGGAGCTCCTCCAGCTGAGCTAGTTTATATTTACATTAGCAAGGAGTGCATCCCAGAAAGAGGAGTTCTGTGGAGTAAACTAATATTGCTGAAAATGCAACATCCACAGGTCTGGGAAGTGGGTGTCATTTTCTTGCCAATATTTAATTTAATCCCCAGCCCTGAATGCTCAGTAGGGGCTGCCTTTGGTGCTTTAGGTGCACTGCCAGAACATATTTTTTTGCTTTAGTTTTGCCTGGGTGTAACTGGGTTCATATACCTTGTGGTGGTTACTAAAACAGAGTAAGAAGGAGAGGTATTTCAGAAGTGAGCTTTGGACTTGAACAAAACTGCTAAAGTAGATAAACCCACTGGTCAGAAGAAGCCCCTGTCTACCTCCTCCAAATCATGAGTTATCATCTCCCAACCTACTCCACAGCACTTTGAGGAGAGGCATCCTATGCCCTGCTGGATATTCAGTGCTAGATTATCAATTGACCAAACACATTACATTTCATCATTCCTCATTTTCAGGACACCTATGGGGATCCATGCTGCTCAATGCACTGCTCTGAAAAGTGCAAAACAAATGTAGTTAAAATGAAAATAATAATTTTACAAGATGCTTATAAATAAGCATCTCCAATATACTTCTATATAAAGATTTAAATAAGACAACAAAAAGATATGACGTTTGCTTATTTTCAAATCATACTAAAAATCCTGGCATCATCTCTCTCCCTTCTTCTGATAAGTTTGACAGCCTTAAGTAACCCAGGAACGTCATCCTGGTGAATAAAAAAAACCTTCCCAATTTATCCAGAAAATTACTTGTTTCGGTGAAACAGGCTTACAACTAAAACCTGTTCCAAGGTCAACATTTTGTCGGGTAAAACACTTTTCCACTTGACTGGACAACATCTACATTACTATGTTCAAATTTTTACATCTATTGTTCTTTAATTTTCATTTAATACCAAGTTTACATAAATGTAGAGAAGATGAGTGCACACTGCTTGATAGTGGCTCTCAAGCTACACATACATGGCCAGAACCAGTCACTCAGAATAACACTGAGATGGGACAAAGAAACCCTACTCTGTCTTTGAATGATAAACATTCAGTTTGTGTTGCAAATGTATCTTTGCAATTCACAAAAAAACCAGAACAACTGCTTAATGGCTCCCAAGTTCAAAATGCAGAAATCCAGTGTCCTAGGTTACAATGTAGAGATGTGCCCAAAGGTACGTATTCAATCACCATCTCCATGAACTGTTAAAACAGGAGGGGCAGTGTTTTCCTTGCCTCCTCCCCCAGACTATCTCCTGTTAATGGGCCATCAATGCCCTGCCCCATGAGTCATAGATAACTCCCTCCGGGAGACATTCCTGTTTAATGGGCCATCAATGACCCATCGAATGACTGATAAAATAACATTATGCTATTGTGAGATGCTCTGCCCAGGGGGAGGAACCAAGCATTCCCACCTGGATATAATGTGGGCCTGGGAGACAGCCAGGAGCTCTCTTACCCACTGGTTTCCAGAAGACAGGAGCTACTGGATCTTTTCTACAGGATTGCCATTTCAGCAAGACCACTTCATCTGGATTGCTGCCACCACCCTAACTAGCAGGGTGTCAGGTTGTATTCTGACTCTGTCAGTGCTTTATTTTTTTTTTGTACTACTGCATGTATTTTACTTTTCTTTTTCCTAATAAATTGTATTTCTGACTTGGAGTCTCACTGGTTTTGCTTCAAACTAGTACATCCAGTCAGCTGCTCCAGACAATTGTAGCTGTTTCAGTATTTCACCTTTCCAAACTTGGAGAATTTGGAATAAAATATGTATCAGTTTACATTATTACAAAACTTCAAGACAAGTTCCTGGAATAAATTTATGGAAGAGAAATATTTTAAAAATCCCTAGTTACATGGATCAAAACCACAGGAACCTTCAGAACTCTGCAGTACAGTTCTGGTAGATGTGCGTGACTCTAAAGGGAAAATAATATACAAAGCAGAGTAATGTTTGCCTCTGGGAAAAGCTGACAATATAATCACTTTGTTGTGTAATCAAGAGAACTTGCATCCAGTTGGTAGCAAATGCTGCAGCAGACAATTAATTCCCCCAAGAACGGCTGTTACCAGCATATTCACCATAAACAAATTATTTGTGTAAAAGAACATTGTTTTTCATAATCAACTGTTGGCATCTTAAAAGCATGCGGCTCTCAGAAATTACTGACTTTCAAATTAACAGGGGATCCAGGATCTGACCTTCAAAACTGGAGAAACAAATGCTAAGCAGTATGCTGAACAGAAGAATAAACAGCATTGAGAGATTTAAAGCCATAAAATTGTGCTTCTCTCCTATCGCTCAAGCTTAGATATGCTGATAGGTTGAAAGGGACCTTAAAGATGACCTAGATCCATTCCTCCTGCTGTGGGAGGGACAACTGCTACTAGAACAGATTGCCATCCAATCGGTATTTGAACATTTCCAGGGATGGTCATCTACAACTTCTCTGGGCAATCTGTTCCATAGCCTCAGTACCCTCACAGTATAGAATCTCTTCCATATATGCAATCTAAACCTATTCTTTTTTCACTTTGAAGCCATTTCCCCTGTCTCTATATGCTCTTATGGACAGTCTCTCTCCGTATGCTAATGATGCATTAAATCAGTGTAATTTAGAATAGTGCAAATATCCTACCTAAAATAAACCCAGACTATGAAAACATAGTCTTTGCTGATAATTTGGAAAAGATAAACCTGCAAATTATTGGACAGAGTTGCACAGCACAAGAAGAGGTCTCTAGATTAAAAACAAGAAAGCAAATTCAAAAAACCCAACTCAGTTTGGTTCAGCCCAGCTTGTTATGGATAGTCCTTGAGATACCTGCCGGTGCCTACTTGGTGTCCCAGATGACGAGTTGTGTGTCAGAGCAGCAGACACTTCCCCCTACCAGCTAAACTAGCAGTGAGTGATAATGAAACAGCATCAAAAAATACTACTTACAAGAGAACACAATCTGCATCTAAAAAACCTGCTTAATAAGTTACCATGTTACTGCTCACTCCAGGGTGACTTTGGTGAGCTCTTTTCAGTGCCCTAGGAGAATTGCACTGAGGCAGGAACAGTTTTCCTGACTTTACAAATGGGATTTGTTTACTCCCAGACTAATGCTTTGGCATACCAGGAACCCTGCCTGCATCCATCTGTAGGATGCCCATGGATTGCAGAAAACCAGTAGAACTCTGCAAAGTGTAACTAAAGGCTGACCTGCAACACCTGCTCCTGATCAGCTCAGATCCATTTACACCTCAGTTCTCAAAGTTTATTTTCTTTTCCAGGAATGAGATTCCTTAAAAAGCACCTGCTAGTATCCTGGCAAGCACTCTCATGTTTTGAGGGCAAATACCTTGTTTCTAGGGTTGCATTCTTCCTCCCTTCTGACACACAGCCAAACTGAGAAAAATAAAGCTGGTCTCCAGGGCTTTTCAAAGGAATGGTAGAAAACTTCACTTAATCCACATTTTTGCATTTCTTACAAGCCCACAGTGTTGCCACTACATATACAGACAAAGGAATGCATTCAGCAAAGAACTGGCCAAAGCCAATTCCCCAACAAATCACCTTTGAGACCTGGGTGAGAGGAGCACTCTGGAGAGGATGAAAGAAAAGAAACACAGGCCTCCAAAGCAGAAACCCATGACACCAGCTCAATCCAACTTATCCAGCATCTCTCCAAAAAAGATAAACAAACCGAGTTTTTTTCCTAATAAACACGTCACGTTATGAGAGCCCTGGAGTGACAGTGAGCACTCCCCTCTTCTTACAAACACACACACAACACACACACAACAATGCACTGAGCAAGCATGTAGTGTTTATTCAGAACCACAAGGATTAAAATTTTGTTTATGGGAAACTTGGGAGTTAAGCTGGGAAAGAGACATGGCCACTGGCAGCTTTTCTTCTACTGGAAAAATGTAACTGGCTCAAGCCCAACTGCACTAAGTTACATGGATTCCTGACCACCAGTGTGAAGCAGTCCCAGACTGTGTCAAAACAGATGGTACTTATGACTGCAAAAGCATTCAGAGGGCATTAGGCACCCTCTGAAACACAGCCCTGCAGTCTGAGGTCCCAATTGCTGCGTCTGTGATTTGTGCTGTATAAATTGTAGATCGCTATTTATACGCAACAACAGCATATGGTATACTCTGACATTTGAGGAGTATCAGATGTACAGACATGCAAGTAAATCAAGAATTCAGCACTCAGTATTTATGGCAACTTCAATAACTTCCCAGTCTACTGAACACCACAATAAATAACTGCTTTATTGTGCACAAAATATGAACTGACTGCAATTATTCCTCTTCAATTCATTGTGATTTCAATTTACTGAAATGAGATAAACAAAATTATTCACTGACTCTCTCAATGTCACTTTGATTTCATTAACTCAAAATCAATGTGCAAAAAAAGAAAATGTGATGTTTATGTCTACACAATTGCTGAGTTATTATTCAAAGCAAGAACTCTGACACTATCTAAATCTTTCAGTCTGTTTCATGTTAACCTAAACTAATTATTTAAAACATCATCACTAGCTCTATATGGAATTTCACATGTATCCTCAGATTTATTGTCACCAGCTTATGGCAAGTATCTCAGGGAGTAGACTTAAATAAAGGACAGCAGCAAAAGCAGCATTTAGATTTAACGAATATTAGACATCTTGACAAAGAGGAAGGTGAAGAGAAAGGCCCTTCTCTTCACAAAGCCCAAGGAAAATAGGAACCTGCCAGGGTGGTCTAATGAATATGTACATATACCTGATGGGAAGGTGTACAGGAGCCCCTTCTAAATATAATTATTCTGTGTTTACTAATTCAATTGAACTTTACAACACTCCTCTTTTTGAGGCATTGCACAGAAGAATAAACTCTGCCTAATTAAAGTGAATCAAACCCTTGTGAAAATGTCACATTAAACATGCTAATTTCCAAACTTAAGAGACCTGCTTCAGAAGTGAGGCTAATGCACCGAAGGCACAGGGGAAAGTTACAGTCTTTCAGAGGAGAGGGAAAGCACTGTCCAACTGCTGTACTACTATTATATTTAAGGAGTGATGACAACGTTGTGTTTACAGGATGTGTGATATAAATTAAATACGCATAATAAGGCTCAGGTTCTAGAGTAGACATTTAACACTATGCTATAGCTCCACTAGGTACTGAGGCTTCAGGTGGGGAAATTATAGTAATGACTTACTTCATCATCTCCTTCCTCATTGCACAAGACTTCAAGCAGAACACTAATGCAAAGAAAAAAATTTTCTTAAGTACAATTTGGAAACATAAAACACAGCCAGTAAAGAGAGATCAAAAAGTTGCATTTAAAAGCTTTTAATGAGAAGGTAAAAAGAATTTTTATTAGGAAACATTTAGAAGCACGTAGTGACTTCACATTTTCCACCTCATTGAATTTACAAGCAAAGAGGCTGATGCTGCAGTACCTGGATGCCAAGTAGTTCCCAGGATGTGCAGAGACCAGAGGCTACTATAAGTTCAGAGCAGCCAGCATCTCACAGGATCACAACTCCTCTTGCTACACACTAAATCTGAAACACTGCTAGGTTAGTTTACTCTCTCTCCTCTATTTGTGGCAAAGAGAGTTTTATAACATCAGTAATTGGCTGGAAAGCATTGCCCTCATTGCATCATAGTAAATTGCACTCCTCTAATGTTGTATTAATGACCATTTATAGCATGAACCATGTATAGGAACATGACACTGCAGAAGTGTCATTATGAGAAATGCTCAAGTAATAAGTGAGATGAGATGAGATTACAAACACTGGGCCAGTAATCTTCTATAATCCAGTTATACATTTACTTGCTCCATCATTTAAATTCCATTTACAGAACACATTTAACTATGTGCAAGGCACTGATACTACTGGTTTTACACACAGCTCAGGAAAAGACTTCTTTAGTTCTGAGGGTGATTCCAAGACTAGTACAAAATGTTGATGTTTTCACTATTTAACGTCTTATCCAGTCTAGGAGACAGAAAATTCTGTTGCCAATTCCTGATCACCCTGTAGCTTGTGGGAACGGGTGTCTATCAGAAGACATCCCTCTTGCTCAGTTTGGACTGACTGTTTGGACAGGATACAAGGAAGCAAACTGAGGTGCCAAAAGCACTGAATTAGAACATTTTCAAATGACACATGTGCATGTGCCTGCTTATGTCTACAGAGGTATCTCTTTACTGAAGTCCTTCCATTTGAATCTCAGGAATTAAAATCCTCCCTAGGTCAATCTCCATGACACATGAAATGGGTCTTTTGTTTACTACCTGCTGAAACAGGATGTCTGTACATCAACTTGGAGATGGAAAACAAACTTTCCACCAAGCTGCCTCTCATGTGACTTTTGCAGTACTTAAATGCTGACACTGCAGGCTGTGATTTAACTCATCAGATCCTGGCACAAAAGTATACCTGGCACATACCCTACAGAAAGGTGTCTGTTCACAAGGGCTGAAGAGCAGAGGACAAGGACAGACTGTACAGTTCACATGGAGCATCACCTCTTATTGAACAAACCCTGGCCTTCACCATTCCATCCTTTTAAGGAAAGACCTTTGAGTTTATTGAAATGTTGCTGCTGAAGTGATATTTGACTCAGGAGGCTTTTACACTGAATGGCCTCTGTTCATTTAGCAATTTATATTTCATAAGCTCTGGAAGGCAACAATTCATTCCCAAATGATCTGCTATGTTATAAACCAGCCAGAAGCTATTTGAACACCACAACAAAAAAAGGCTTCAGAGAGGCACACAATGTCTCCAGCCATGAGGGCTGACCATTAGGCATGGACGTGCAGCTCTTGCTTGCTCCAAAACACAGGTGGGATGCCTGCCTTGGAACTGAGACATGGTTCCTGCACACCTCAGTGAAGCAGTCACTTCTCTCCATTACTTTCTATATCTATAGCACTTACCACTGATGCTACTGAGTCTTCTTTATTGATTATAATGAGTTTCATGCAAGCAGAGCCACATCTGGGGAACTTCTATGCCCTGCCAATGCAGCAGAACACAGTAAGGATAACAAAGTGAGATCTAGGAAGAGATGGTGATGGCATGGCCCAACCTTGGCAAATGGTCTGGGACACCACCTTTAAAGAAATAAATGTGAGTGAATCATTGGTGGTGTGCAGGTGTAAAAAACACAAAATCAGCCTGTGCTTCCCAACATTGATAATGTTAAAATGCACAAAAATCATAATCTCTAACCAGTCACCTTAATAATGAAAAAAATCATCATCACCAGACAGAACAGCTTCCTAGTCAGAGGCCAGGAATTGCCTGCTTTCAGGCAGGCTGCTGCAGGCGAAGACCCACAGCTCATGGGGTGCACTCGAGCTTGTGGGTGTTGCCTCACCAGCTGCAGGGAGCAGCACTGGGTGTCAGGAGGTGAGAGCTCCCACACCTCCTGCAGGATATGGGTGCACTTCAGATGGGGAAAGTGGGGAGATTGAAACCCACACATGCTGGTAGAGTATGTGAGTGTACTTACGGAAGAGAGTCTATAACTTTTGGGGATTAGTTAAAGCTGTTTTCTGTAAGTGCTATTAACCTTATTTCAGTGTTCAGGATTGTAATTTATCTGTGACATTACTGGTACTGACCCCAAAGGAGAAGTTCATTGACTACTGATTAAATTCATGCCATTATTAAACTGCTTTGATCCTAACTTTAGCTTAAGCTTTGTGAACTGAATAGCACTCCACTGCAGCATATAGGATCCATCACTTGCTGCTGTTTGTTTCTGTAATACTTTTAAGGATGAGAAAACGGATTTATATCAGGTGTTGACATGAATTTCAAAATAAAGCTAGGGATTAAAGAGTGTTGTTTAACCAGCTGCAACAAGCCATTGCTTAGAAAAGGTGTGGACAAACTCCAAAAGCAACCTAGATGTCACTGTGGATTTGTGGAGCAAATAGTGCATAGTGGAGCAACAGGGAGATGCTGAACACCTGCAATGAGGGATCATGTTCTGTCTTGGCAAGGACTGCAGCTGATCCAGACTCTGGTTTCTCCTGCAGGGAATCACAACCTTGGTATAATCTAATTATCTCTCCATGCATATATGTGCATTATTTCCATATATAGCTACATTTGGCTGTACCTATAGGCAGTTTACTATAATTACAAATGGCCAGAAATGAAACAGCGGCTTTGAATTTTCTTACTAATTTCCATACTAAGTATGGAAAGTAATGGAAACCACACAAGTGCTATGACTGAATAAAAAGCTCACCTTTCATTTATAGAAGTTTTTTTCAGGGAAAACTTCATAATATACACTCAATATAATTAGGGAACCAAATTAAAGACAATTACAGTAATTTCACAATTATAAGAAGCACCTGAATATAAGCCGCACATCCAGGTAGACAACAGGATCTGCCCATATATAAGCCGCACCCGAATATAAGCCGCAGGATTGTTTTTTTTTTTTCCTTCTGCATGGCAGGGTGGGGGTGCTGCTGAGG
>VRYO01001463.1:74248848-74354371 GCA_009812075.1 Sialia sialis | reverse complement strand
AGGAGGGGAATAAAGCCACCCTAAACATTCTCAGTCTGGAAAACACTTTCTATGTCAGACAAAAAAAGAAGGAAAATAAACCCAAAAGGTGTGTGATCTGAAGTGCTGGATTCAAAATCAAAAGTTGTATGTAACCAAAACACTCCACACAATGCCATGCAAGCTCTTGGAGTCTGACTCTTTTGCATACCTCTTAGCAGTAAGAGATGGTGATGTACAGCAGCTCTAGTCAGCTCTATTCTTATTGAAATAACTTCTTTAAAGAGGCATGCTTAGAGTTTTAGCTGTCAGCAACAAAATGTTTCTTGAACAAGTCATACTATATTAAAGACAGAAAATACAGAAGAATCAAGAGTTTAAGGTTGAGAAGAGCTAAAAATTGATTTTTTTTTTAAGAACAAAAGCCAGGGACTTAGAAGAAGCTCACAAACTTAACAGCTCAAAATTTAGATATTCTGCTGCTTTATATGATGCATCTTCAAATAATTCAGACTCAAGCTTTATGTGATAACCTAAAATTATATAAAATATTTAATAAGTTTTAAAGTTTTTATATATTTGCACAAGAGCCCAATGCCAGTGTAAACGTATTTTAATCTGGATCTCAACATTCATACTTGCAAATTCTTCAAATTCTGTTATTTGCATTTATACTGCAGAGCATTCTGAAAGCATTGCTTGTATTAAAGAGTGGCAAAACTATTCCATTTTCATCCTATTTTGATATGACAGTGACGTTCTCCTGAACTTAGGCCTTCACTCCAATACAAGAACTTTCCATCTTCATAAAAACTCAACTGGAGGAGAGGAAAAGACTCTAACACATAACTGCCTTAATCCAGCCAGACCAGCATTTAACTTCTTATATATTTTACTTAATAAAATATAAGTGACTCTAGGGAAAGCAACATTAATAAACATTATCATATAAACTTTGCAGTGAAAATTCAATTTTACCTTTAATAGTGTCTCTCAAACAGTAAACTTTATTATAAGACCAGCAACCTAAAAAAAAATCAGATCCTAGCACCAAAATCAGGTGTTTCATTTTCGATTTTTGATGTTTGTTCAATTGCTTCTTGGAATTTTTCATGCCCTAAATAAGATAGAAAACGCCAATGAAAATGCCAGATTCTGCTGGAAACTGGACTGATGCCTCCACTCTCCTCAGTTCCAGGAAAATTTTCTTGACCAAGGAAAGCATTCCTCTTTGGTTACTGCAAGATTCCATATCTGAATGCAAGAGATGAAATACTAAAATTTGTCCAGAACGGTATTCTAAAATTTGGGTTAGTGGCAATTTCAGAGTAACACTGCTCTGAGAGGATGGTGCAAATTACATCCAATGGCGAAAAGAAAACAATTGTGATACAAGCTGATGATAGACCTTTACATTTCTTTGGTTGCTTTAAGTCTCCATAATGCTTTACACTGTTCTCCTATGCACTGTCACCCTCAGCATCTATCCCTAGTATTTCCATTGCAATTTCCAGAAATGCTCTGAGGCATTTTCTCCCTGCCCTCATCACAGCATTTGCAGCACACAAATATGTACAGCCTGGCTTGTCCCTTAAGTATACTTTCTGTTTTAAGTCACTATTGTTCTTTACATGCAAACATATAATTTGCCAGACACTAATTTCTTTCTCAAGCCATAATGTCTTTAGCATATTTAAAGGCAACTCCACAAACTTTATATGCTAGGCTAGCGCATCATTAACTTTTTCAAGGATGCTATTTACATCTCTTTCCCAAGAACACATGGAAGAGCTTTTGCCCATTTGGAAATTATGTGCGGAGCCAAGCTTTCCTCACTTAGTGGAAGCTCTCAGGTTTCTGGGAGCCTCCAGTTCTGCATGCTCAGTTTGAGTAATTACACCCAAACTTGTCATACACAGTTGCTTCAGCCCCTGTAGTGGGGCACAGGGAAGAGAATGACAGTGCCTCCATAATTTGCTCTGACACTGTGACATTTCCACCAAAGTGTGAAAAAAAAATAATCTTGACTTTCAACTACAACTTTGTGTGGCTGAACAGTGTCATGAAAGACAGCAACCTATGGTCTGCAAGTGCAGACAACTTTGCTGCAAAAGCAAAAGGAACTCTCCTGCAGGGTCCAGGCCAATCATGAGCACTATGTTTACAGCACAAGAGAGAAATGCTCCAGTTCTGTATTCCTAAGATTTTGCCAAAATACATAAATATTGGAAGGGAAGTAAAAGCTGCCATTTATATGCAAGGGCAATCTTTGCAGTTCTATGGATTGCCATTAAATAACAGTGGACAAGAAATTCACAGGAAACATAATTTTGTTACTGAATCTTCTGCACTTTTGTCTCACTACTTGTTCTGAAAGTGTTGAAAAAGATTCTTACAGACTGACACTGATGTAGCTGCACCCATGAGCTTGCCTTAAACTCCATACCTGTCCTACAGAAAATCTAATTTATGTGCAAAGAGGCATGGTGACTATAAAATATGCACATTTTTGTAATGTCATAAAATTATCCTTTCATATAAATTTCACCCAAGTACAACCATTGAAAAATTTAAATTACTATAATTAATTTTGTACCTACAAAGGGGAAAAATGAAAAGGAATTGCATCCTCCTTCTCTAAAAGCTGAACAGTTCTAAAAGCAGACAAAACTTGTGCACAAAATATTGTATTATCTCCCCGGTATACTGCATCATGCATAGGCACAAACCAATTCTTTGTACATCCACTGGAAAGAAAAACATGAAATTCCTCCACTCCATGACCTGAGTTTCTGGATGACTCAGACATATGTTTCCAGTGCTTTCAATAACTTAACTGGCTTGCAGGTATTTGCATTCTTTTAAGATTAGGGAAACTGTAAGACAAGTTGAAAGAACTACAACAGCATTGCTTTGGCACACATGGGGACAGAAAGGCTCTCCAGAAACAGGAGCATTAAGGAACAGAAAGAAATTACTCTTAGAGAAAGCAACTGTAGGATTTAACACAAGCTCCAAGGGACAGACAAGATGAAGCGTTCCAGGGGATTTCTCGTTATTTGCAGAACACTTAATTACTTCAAGGACAGCTTGCTTCTGGTCTTCTGGATGCTGCAAACCTATCACACCCCAGGACAGATTTACAAGATGTATTTCCTCCAGTGCCCAGCCAGATGCAGGAGGCTCCACCCTGTTAACTGGGTTGCTTTGGCTCCCCCTGTAACTGCATCTTTCCCTGGATTGCCGAAATGCCGCAGTCTTTAGAGCCTCCCATCGTGTCACAGCTGCGCCTGGCCCTGCCATGGTCTGGCTCTGCTCACGCCTGGGGAAGGCAGCACCACAGTCTCTTCTCTTGCATGCCAGAAGAAATGGATCACTGAACCCCAGGTGGGATGTGCTCTGCAGCAGCCAAAATGAGGCCAGTTTTAAGAGGCCAAAAGCAGCCCTTTGAAGTGTCAATAGATGTAATGCTCTGCATCATGTCACAGAGTTTTCTGCCACGGATCAGGATGAAACCCAAGGTTTGCTGCAGAAAGGTCTGTAACTCTGCTGTCACGAGCTCAAGCAAGCTGTGACAGCCACTGTGCCTTTCTCACTAGTGAGACATATTACAGTTGGAATTTATGAAGGTAGGATGAGAAAGGACACAAGACACAAATCAAGTACTTAAAGAGACCTCTGGAAAGCCAACTTATGACAATGAAACTCTTAACATGAGGGTACTTAGAGACATCTGGCAAAGGATTCCCAGTGCTTAACCTCTGCTTTCAAAAACAGAATATGCAGATACTGGGAAAGAGATGAAGGTATATGTTTTGACCCACTCTCAGCCTCTGCAGACTTGTTAGATATATGAAATAATACATTTTTGTTCCCAGTAAATGTCTTTTAAATGAATATTCTAGAACCACTGCAAACTATACACAGGGAGAAATATTAAGTAGTCATTCTGTTGCCATGTATCTACTCCAGACTCCTTGCTACTCACAGAAAAATTCAATTGTTTAGTGAGTTTAGATGACTGTTGGAAGGAATAATTTTAGCCAGCTTTTTCTTAATAAAGTCTTTTTCCCTCTTGTCTCCTTCTCATTTTAGTAAAAAATATGCTCCCATGCTAAATGTGACTGCAAAGAGAATTACATGATTTACAACAGAATTCAAGTTACACTCATAATCTTTAAATTCTGTTCCTTGAGACTTGGTATATAAAAATTCTAATTGCTTCTGATAATTAAAAGAGAAAATGTACATAAAAAGCTTAGCACAAAATGCTTAAATTCAGTCTTATTTAGCAAGCACATGTTCTACACTGCTGAACAGGTTCCAGAATGAAGCTTCACATTATTTCCAAATAATCTTTACTGTCCTATAAAGCAGTCCATTGTATGAACTTTTTGGATTGGACACATAAGCAGATAACACAGACACATTTATTTAATGCTGTAATTGAAACCAGGCATATATTCAGTATAAAACTCACCCCAAGGATTGAGGATTGACAAATGCCTAGGTCAAAGAAATGAGAAAATGGAGCAAAATATTGGGAATCCTGGGAAACTAGACCTGAAGGCTCCCATCCTGCAAGGCATAGGATGTACCAAACTATATCTTAACACTAACTCTTCTAACTCTGAGTGGGAGTTCAAGACATGAAAACACATTTTGTCCTGCTACTGACAGGTCATCTCACCAGCCTTTCTTAAAGGTGCTGCAGAATAATGCAGCACCTGTTCCAAACACTTCCGCATGTTTAATGTTGTGAAGAAGGCTCTGTTGCATCCATTGTCCTTCTCTTGGTCAATAGGACCAACTAACTTTATGTACAGCATCATCAGATCAGAAAGAAGAAAGCAAAAAGTGGATGTGCCACCCTCAAGTCCATCAAACAATTGAACTACTTGTGTGCAAAAATGGGGGCTACAAGCCTGTTAATTCAAGTGCTCAGTCTTCTGCCTAGGGCATGGTGCAAGGCACAACCCACCTGGGCCAGACTAGTTCCCATTCTTTATGAGAGGTAAGTCACATGCTTGATCACTGCTAAGGTACCCCATCAACAAAAGTATCTAGCTTGCTTATTTATCACAAAGAGGCTCATTTTACCTTCCTGTTACACAGAAGAAGACAGAAAATCATTTTGCTAAAAAACGGCTTAAGTTCTCTCCTCAAAGGACTGGCACAGTCCCTGCACAACCAAAGGAGGTGGTGGCCAAGCAGAAGCAGACTGGACATTTGACCCCTGGCTGGCAAAGTAGTGATATACCCCCAGTTCACTTCAGCTAAGCCCTACTACAACAAACCATCCTGGCCTCAAATCCTTCCCCATCTCTAACAACACTTTTAAGCCTTTGGTTTGCTAAATTCATACAACATCAGAAATGTATTAATGCTTTTAAACTCTGTGTGTCAAAAAAGAACTAAACACCTCTCAGGCTAACATTTTTTCCTAAACACTTTCACAACCATGATGGTAAATCCCACTTGCAACATAATCAGAAACATGACAGAAGCAGAGGCTTGCATCTCCCAATAAAGCAGTACGTGTCATCTGGTGGGCAAAATGCCCTCTGGGAAATGGGGGTAAGAAACCACAGCCAGCAGATGCCTGAATTAACACATTGTTGATAAAGGCCAAAAATATCCAATTACAGCGGGAAAGAAAACCCAAACAGCCTAGTGATTGCTCAGCCTGGAGAGAAGCTGGAAATAAAAATTCATATATGTTCCACTGGACACCAAAACAAAAAGTAAAAAAAAATTACAGACTCAACAGGGATAATGATCTTAAGGTATTTTCAAATCTCCCTCTCTCTTCCAGACAGCCTCTCCACAATCCACAGGCAATATAAGTTTCAGGTCATGCTGTTTTCCATACAGCTCTGTATTTGTTCACCTCTCCTCCTACCCTAGTCAACCACCACTCCTGCTGTCAGGTGGCTGGACCAACAAGCTCTATCTACACTCCAAGCAGTTGTTAAACTGTTAATGAACTGTGAAGACTGCTACAGGCTGTCTTGGATCTACAGAACAGCTTGTGCATCCAGAAACATGCATTCCTCCCACCCATTAATATTATTTGCTCCAAAAAAGAAATTACCCCTCCTCACTAGTCTCTCCTGTGAAACTTCAAGCACACTGCCCACAGAAAAGTGGGTGTTGCAAAGCTGCATCAGGAAGACACTGCTTCAAGCCAGCAGCAGCTTCATCTCCATCTGCTGACAGTCACTTCCAATTGTTTTCCATCCCTGGCTACTAAATGCTGCCAGGCAGGCCCTCCTCAACTCTGTGTAATTTGCTTCAGCAATGCAATGATTCATCCTGCACAAGGTCTTTAAGCAATGTGGGTTATTTTCCACGCTTGTATTGACATTAAAAAATTCTCAATTCTATTTCCTTTCAGAGACCCCAGACTGTTTATGAAGGCATCAAGTATCATCAGTGTCCTCCTGACTGGTGGTGCTCTTGGCTAACCATACTGATCAGACCATGGCCAAGCTGTGACCTAACTGTCAAATAAGTCAGTGGTAAGAAAGATTTTAAATCCTGTTGGGAGATACAGCTTATCCAAAAAATGCAATAAATACCGGTTTTATTTTTATTTTTTAAAAAATGTATTATGTGGTTGCTTAGTTTCACTTAACCTTTTAAAAAAAGCTATTTGGTAGTTTAAGGAAAGAAAAACTGATGTATTCTGTCAATTCCCTCTCACTTATCTATTTCCTTGTTCTATTCTGCTCCTAGTGTCTGTTTCACTTGTTCACAATTAATCTCAGAATTTCTATCTCTTCAAATGCCTATGCACTGAGGTAGTATCCACATACACCAGGAGAGAGTGAATTGTACTGTGACAGCAAGTGAGGCAGCTCCCACCTGGAAAAGCTCATACAGCCCATTTCTCAGGTGCTGTTAGTCCTTCAAGGCCCAAATGAGGTAAAGCTGAGGTGTTACCACTGATCCAGCTCTGGAACCTGTGATCTGAACTTTGCTCACCTCTATCCTGGAGTCTGTGCAGTGCAGATGCAAGTGAGTGCAACTGTCTGCTCCAGCTGGTCAAAACCAAAAATGGTTCTAAAAGGTGTAAAAGAAATTAAATGCTGCTTGCTGTTGCCTTCACATGGGATATTGAAACATCACATATTAATACACTCTCTGGTATGTAGGAAAAAACACTGATTTTAATTCTGGAAGTTCCCTGTCTGTTGTCACACAAGTTATCAGGTGTTGGAAGTGGCCTCATAAGGATTCAAGATACTTTACCTCTCATATATTGTAACACTCTTCTTAAGATGCGCACAGAACACAATCCAGTAAGGAAGCCCTACAAATATCCTTACACGACACATACAAGACAAGCATCTCTTACATACAAAAATTCAGAGGATATGCTGTTCAACCAGAAGGAAATTGCAAAGGTACCAGATTTTTAGCCCTGTTTTGTGGTGGGGAAAAGTATGTAGTCCAATACTATCATCTTCCATGAATAACCACAACAGAGTTGTGGTTTGGTATGAGGATAAGGAAATACCAGGCAGGAAAAAAACACTGTCTCTATTGGCACTAACATAAGCTCAGCTAGTATACCACTCTGTTCTGCAGTGCACAACACAAATTGTATGGAAAAACTGGAGAGAGATCAGTAAGAGCCACAAGAATGACTAAAAACATATTTCAGCAGACTAGGAAATTCAAGCAGCTGAGGATATTTATCTTACAGAGGAGGTCCAGGATAACCATTTGTAAGTGCCAGTAGTAGAAGACAGATTTGATAGAGGACCACTCAACTTTGGATAAAAAACATATAATTATGTATAAGATTTAGAAATTGAAGTAGACATTCTTATTGGGGGAAAAAAAGATTTTAAAAAAACCCATAAAATCAAATGAAGCTCTAGAACAACTCATGAGATTGGTTCCCTCTAATAATTTCTTTTGGCTGATTTTGAGAATTTTAAAAATGATATACTGTTATATAAGGAAGTAAAGGTCTGTGCTTCCTGTCCATGCAAGAGGTAATAATGCACTCATTGCAGATTCTTCTGCAGGGAGAAATCACTACATTCATAGAAACTTGAAAGATATTTTGCAACCTCTTCAAAGAGTTTATTCTTCTTTTAGAATCACTACGAGTTTGGTCTGGAACTAATTAACATTATGCTGACATTTTGTTTCAACTTTTAAAGAAAAATTATTCTGCCACCATCTTTGCAACTGTTTAAGCAATGTCCCTGAGTAACTACAAAGAATGGAAGAGGAATGATAGAGAGGGGAACTACCAAATACAAGAGCTAGCATACAAGGAGGGCATCTCCCATGAAATCATTTTATTTGCTAGCTTGTTTTAAAAAAAAAGAGGAATGAGTGTTATTTAATTTGCATTATAGTTCAGTAATACTTGCAGCATTTGGTTGCAGGAACCAAAACATTCTCGACACAGATCATAGAATCGTCTAGACTGGAAAAGGCTTCCAAGATCATCAGAAGTCCAACCTTTCACTTGATACCACCATACTCACTAAACCATATAATGGAATGCAATGTCTGTCTGTTTTTTGAACATGTCCAAGAATGGTGATTTCATGACTTCCCTGGGCAGCCTCTTCCACTGTTTAACCACACTTTCCGTGAAGAATTTTTTCAGAATATGCAATCTAAAGCTCCCCTGGCACAGTTTGAGGTCATTTCCCCTTGTCCTATTACTAAGCTGCCTGGGAGAAGAGATTGACCCCCACCTCACCACAACATCTACCCAGGTACTTGTAGAGGGCAATATTGCCTCCCCTGAGCCTCCTTCTCTGCAGAAAGGACAACCCTACTATCTTCAGCTGCTCCTCACAGGACATGTTCCAGACCCTTCACCATCTCCATTGTCCATCTCTGGACACACTCCAGCACCTCAATGTCCTCCTTGTAGTGGCTGGGCCCAGAACTGCACACAGGATTTGAGGTGTGCCCTCACCAGTGCTGAGCACAGTTGGACAATCACTGCCCTGCTCCTGCTGGTCACACTCTTGCTGATATAGGCCAGGATGCCATTGACCTTCTTGGCCACCTGGGCACACTCTGCTGTCACCAGCACCCCCAGGTGCTTTTCCACTGGGCCACTTTCCAGCCACTCTTCTCCAAGCCTGTAGTGTTGCCTACAGCTGCTGCGACAGAAACCAGCATTTCACCCTGCTCAACCTCATACCATTGGCCTCAGCCCATCACTCCTGCCTGTTCAGATGTCTCTGCAGGGCCTTTCTGCCCTCCAGCAGATCAGTACCCCCATCCAACTTGGTGCTGTCTGTGAACATACTGAAGGTATTGTGGATAAAGGTAATAGACAAGATTGGCCCCAGAGTGGGGAACACCTTTGGTGATCAGCCACCAAATTGGATTTAATTCCATTGACCCCAACTCTCTGAGCTTGGCCATCCAGCCAGTTGTTTACCCAATGAAGAATACCTCAGATGCTCTTCAGCCAATATGCGTTCTCTCATCTCATTGTGCATGCTCTGCTGACTGTCCTCTTTAGATCACACCTCAGCCTGACAATGGGCCTCCCTCCTCCATGGCCTGAGATATCACTGTGTGTGTGGCACAGGAGCCAGCTCACCACAGCCTCTGCAGGGAAGGGAGTCACACTGCTGCTAAAAGAGCTTGCCAGGGACTTGGGGGACTATGAGCCAGCAGCTCCTGAGAGGCAGCCTGCTGCCCCTGCCAACGCATAAATCCCTGCGCAAATGCAGAAACCCCAGCCCCCATAGCTAGTGACTGCTGAAAGAAAGCTGCTGTCATATGGTACCTCATCTGCTTCATACTCTGGCAAAACCCAAGGGGTCACCAACAGCCCAGAGAGATGAATTTTATTATATTTATTCAAATGTATTTATATTTTTAAATTATTAAATATACTACTGCATGACTGTAAAACATGATTAATTAATTATTATAATAAAAGTTACTGCAACTGAATAGACAAATACCTAACTACCTCCTAGTTCTTGAACTAGTTGGCCTTTAAGTCGAGATTACAGTAATTTCACCACTATAAGGTGCACCTCCGGGTTGCTGGCAAATTTCCAGACTGTATCCACATATAAGATGCACCAGACTATGAGGTACACTTTTTTTTTGCAGTGAGGGTCCACGTGCAACAAAGTAACGCCGTGGGCCCCGGCACTCTGCAGCCACCTCTGGCGCCAGGCAGGCCCTGCCGCTCAATTTGCAAACATTTTTCATGGATCGGCGTAGCCTTTAAACGCAGCCTAAAAAGAATCAAAACATTTAAAAAATACAGAGGAAAATCATTCACTTTTGTTAAACCTGCCGGCTCCACTCTCGCTCAGGTGAGGGGAGGGTGCGGCCCAGAGGGGCAATAGCAGCGGGGCCGGGCGGGCCGGGGACCTGGCACCTGGGGCTGGGGGAGGCAGCGGGGGCCACAAGCAGAAGCTTCCTGGCAAGTGGCGGAGCCACCGTGCTGGCCCACCCCGGTGCCAGGCTGCTCGTAGCTCGGCTGGCGGCTCACTGCTCAGCTTGCTGCTCTGCTGAGCTATCAAGAGCACCCACCCATCTCTTTTGTCTTGAGCAATTAAAAGTTAAGGGAGCCGCCCGGCCAGCTTTGTTAGCATGATAATGGGAAAAATTTCTCCACAGAGGGAAAAAATAAAAAACCCCCAACACGTGTGTGCGTGTCGTGGTCATTTGATCGTGAGCTTCATGTTTGTTGCTGCGCAATGTGAAACAGAAATTGTTTTGAGATCTGTTCAATACTCAAACTGTTTCCATTTATAAGGTGCACCGGATTATAACGCTTATTCTGGGTTTCGATCAAAATTTTAGGCTTTAAGGTGCACCTTATAGTTGTGAAATTACTGTACATGAGGTTTTGTTGGCTTTTTGATTAAGTGTGAAGTTTGATTATAAATTGTATTTGTAACATATAGTGCATGACGAAATATATGTAATATATAATTTTATATAATAAACATACTAAATATTATAGTCACAGTATTATATAAAACATATTACTATAAAATATAAAAATAATATCCATGGGACTTCCTTTTCAGCAACAAATTTATTAATTACATTACCCAAGATATCAAACTAACCCAATAACAATTTTGAAATCTAATGATGACAGAAAGGAGCACATGGAAGAAAAGCGAAAACACTTTGCACTATGCACTTTCCCTGACAGGCTGCAGCTGCTACCTCCATTCTTCCTAACACCTGGGGAAGGCACCCAGCTTGGTAACCCTTTCCACCCTGGGGAGCTTTGCTCAAGCACAAGAAAGGACAGCATCACTCAGCCAGGCTGGGCTGTGTTGGAAGGCACGCACAGTTCCATGAACCAAAGAGAGACTCTACTCATGCCGTGCAAAGCCAGAAGGAGCTATGTGAAACCAGCTCCCCGCCAGCACAACGTGGAGCACAACCCAACACCACTGACTGAGCAAAGCAGGAGTCTGGAAGAGACTAGAGAGGCTGAGCATTCTGTTGGCTAGTCACTGGCTTATAGTTCCACTTGTTGATTTACTTGTAGGAATCCAGAAGGGAAAAGCAGGCTTGTGTGTAGAGGCATGAACCATCTGCATGTGGAAATTACTTCACCTATTCAGAATCCAGAGGACAGACTGAAGAATCCAAACTCAAAAAAAAAAAAAAAAAAAACCAAACCGAAAAAAAGGAAAAAAAAAAGACTATGAAATAATCTGGCAACTTTCTTCTCAGGAAAGAGCTGGGGGAAACATATCCCTGCTGATTATGTGTCGAATAGCTCCAAAAGTTATGTTCTATATCAAACAAATCTGTACAGCACAAGCCTGTTTGCAAAAGGGAAGGCAGGTCTTTAATTGACCTCTTTCAGAATGATGTAAGAGTTTGACAAAGGAGAAAGAAAAAAGAAAAAACACACAGCCCGATTCATGAAATTAAGACATTGCAGCTCATAATATAAAGATATCCATGCTGTTAGAGCCTAGGCCTGTTCCTGTACCACAGAACTTACTTGTGCCCAAGTGGGAGACAGTACATGTTACTGTTGAGCCATGTGAGGAAAAAAAAATTGTGCCATCAAACCTCAAAATTTGTCAAGAAGAATGGATGTTTCCCTATTTCTGCCCCAGAGACTGCTTTGTTAAGGAAATTACTGACCAAGGTCAAAGGCGTCAGAATTTGCTTTGATGGGATAATCAGCAAAAAGCCAGAAACATTTATTAAAATCCCAGGTCTGAAAAAGCTCACTTTACAACTTGGCTTGGCATTTAAATGGCTTGTCTAGCATTACATTATCTAAAGCCTGGGCAATGAATCAGAATTTACCTCATATATATGTATATCTAGATTTGCCTTAGAAATCAGACATAAAGACCTAGACTTTGAAGATATAATAGCCTAATTTTTTCAATCCCAATGACTTTTAAAGTACTGTAAAATACAGAAACTCCAAGTCTCTAAGAAATATCTGGTAAAAGAAAGACAAGTTTTTGTGAGTTTAAAGTGCAGCTTTTTTCATATTGTAGCAAGATGTAAAAACATGCTCTAAATATAGTGGTCTGAAAAGAGTTTTTATATTTTCTAATTTTAAATGTATGTATTAGATGTATGTATTAAGTATGCAATGTATTATGTATGCATGTATAAATGTATCTATGCTAAATGTATGTATTATGTATGCCCTAATGTATTAGAGCATAGAGCAACAAAAGCCATATAGATTTTTCAGAACAAAACTAATTTTCTGTGTTGCAAGTATCATTAAAAAAATGTTCCAGTGTGGTTAGAAACTTATTTACAGTAATTTCACGATCATAAGCCGCACCTCCTGGTAGCCGGGCAGACCGTGGCATTTGTCCATATATAAGCCGCACCTAAATATAAGCGGCACTTTTTTTTTTTTTTTTAAAGCAAGGATCCATGTGTAACAAAGTAACAAATTAGTAACAGAATCACTGCCAGTGCAGGGTTTGGTGTCAGGTGCTCAAGTTGCAACAGTTTTCATAGACCAGCAAAGCCTTTAAATGAGCCCCAGGCGCCCTCCCCAGCTGGCTCTCAATTCTAGGTTGGCATTTCACTGGGATTTGTCCATAGATAAGCCGCACCTGAATATAAGCCGCACTACTGGGGTAGGCTGGATTCTTCAATGAAAAAGGTGCAGCTTATAATCGTGAAATTACTGTACATTTGCTTCCCAAATTAAAGTGAGATGTGGGGAAGCATCAGCACCTGGTGCTGCCCCTCGGTTCGAAGGGAGCAGCATTCTCCAGCACAGAAGGGGCATCTCAGTGGCAGCAGCATGTCAGAGGAACACAGGCAGGGTAAGGAGGTCTCAGGACTCATTCAGCAGCAGCTCATTCATTCAGGTCTGCTGCTCACCTCAGTGCACTGCTCTCACTCACACCACACATCTGAGCATTATCAGCAGCACAAATATGTCTGACTGAGGGTTCTAGGGGAGAAGCAACCGGGCCTTTTGCACACAAAGGCACACCCAAAATCCTTAAAAAAAAAAAAAAAAAAGAAAAAAGTAAAAGCTGTATTTCTGTATTTTTGTGCCCTGCTGCTGATGTGCACTTTTTGATGTTGGAAACTACGAACTTGACCCAGAAGCTGTCCAAGCCCTGTGGTGGAATGGTGCATTTGGTGCACTGCAGCAATACAGCCAAGTATAAATAAATATCTGCTCCCAGGTCCCCTCACACCTCTGAGGCTCCCACCAGTTTCGGATGTGTTTTGGGAGACCAGGTGTTTCAAACAAATTTCAGAATCAGTCTGGTGAGTAGCAGTCACCAGTTTGATCAAATGTAACCATCTACCTGTGTGTAGGCACTGCTGCAGAGAAACTCTGCTCTGATAAGAAAAAAACAAAGGAACTTCAGCAGGAAGGCTCCAGACTAAAACTGAAATAATCAGCCCTAAGAAAGAATTGTATGTCTGTTCATCATCAGATCATCATCAGATCTCCATGTTTTCAATATTTCCATGACCAAGCTTGCAGTTAAACTCTGCTAAATGCAGTTACTCCAGTTAAGAGTTCTATTAAATATTTTTTGTCTACTGTATTTTAAGCAAGTCCTGAAGACAACAGGAAAAATCCTGTTCTTCTCCTACTTAAATGCATTTTAAATGGCATTCAGAAAAAAAGTTAAAAGCCTTGTAACAACCAGCATAACTTTTCATTTAACAACTTTCTGTAGTCTTGGGGATAACTGTTTCTAAAACCAGATGAACAAAGGGGATTTAATCCTTTATTTTAAGAACAAAGGCAGTGTAATCTAGTCATTAAATATCTGATGATGTAGTTTAATGACATGTGAAGAAGTGCCTTGGCACAGGCTGGGGAACATGTGCTAGCAAGAGCACAGATTCCCAAGTTGCTGTGATGGAAATAAAAGCCACGCCAGGCCACTAAGGCACTTGCAAAAATTAAGCCTTTAGCAACAGAGATCAGATAGCTGGATATCCTAAATTACAAAATCTACTTTAACAATAATAGCATTTCTGAATAAGTTTCTAGAGAGAAGGAAAAAAAACAAGGCAAAGATACATGCTGTGCATAAATGCACAGTCATCTCATAGACCTTTCCCTCCAATTAAGTGTTAACTGAAGTTAATAAAAATGGGGGATACATGGGGAAAAAAAGTTATTGTTAGCCTACAGTCTCAATTCCGCAATAGTGTATTATGTAACACTTGAAATGCTAATGTTTGGATAGTAAAAAATGTGAGAAAGACAATAAAGTAGGTACTGGCCACTGAATCAGAGATGAAGCTTCTATTTCATTAGAAAAATCTGAAGGAAATCTTCTAATCATTGACTATACAGTTAGGCTTTCTATTGCAGTTGAGTGAGCATGGAAATGAAAATTTTGGTGATGTACTAAAAACACGATCAGAAATGTAAGCAGCTACCTTCTATAACTCTGTAGGCATGCACATACATACAGATACTTATGTTTGATAAATGCGAAAACACTGAAATGCACAAACATTTTGATGATGAAGCAAGGGTAAGAACTATTTGCTTGCTAAGACCCAGCATTCCCCAGAAGATTAGTTTCCTGCATTGAAACCTGCCTAAACACAAATGACTACGTGTACCTGAAATAAACTGTTGCCATCTAATTGCAGCCTTTTACAATATTCTTCTTTCCCTCTCCTTGTTAAATATTTAAAGGATGTCCAAGGGAAGCACTTAGAAAGTCTTTAGATGCAGAAAAATCCAACAGGCATTTAAACCACAACAGTAAAATTCCCTCCCAATGCTAGAACTATCACTGATGTAGTTTTTTCTTTTTAAAGTTAGCCACAAGAGGGAGTCAATGGTACTTGAATGCCAACACCACACCCTCCCCCCCCACAACAGAACCAAGACACGGTCTTTAAAAAAGGACTTTACATAAAACACATTCTGAAGATCTCAGTGAGATATTTTGTTTGCACTTCAGGGAAATTAGGAGCACAAGCAGAGTGTAAATGGGAAGCTTCAGCTTCTTCATATGTGAATTTATATTCACTTATTCATCCATGAATTTGAGGGTGAAAAGAATATCTGTAATGCATAACATAAAGATCCAGACAGCACTTGATGGGATGTTTCAGTTCCTTCACAGCACCATCCCACTCCCAGCCTTCAGCAGGGAAGTACCAAGGGTTTGGATTACCCACTCTGAGCCCTCGTGGCCTCTTCCACTGACTCCCTCTCTAAGAGGCAGGCTGAGACACCTCAAAAAACTTTATAGTCCACTCTCTCCACACCTTCACAGCATACACAACCTGGAGACTACAAGCTGTACATCTAGTATTCACCTCTATAAAATAACACGTTGGAAGAAATTAAAATTAAATTAATTGAGGAGTCTGAATGAAAATCAGATAAATCAGATCTGTTCCTTTTTCTGTAGGTAAAGGTCAGGACAGAAGACTACTTGAGTTTTGCCCCTTTCCACCTTTTTCTTGTATTTTGCCTTGCAAATAATTCCTAATTAGATGTAATTTGCCTTATTTTAATAATTTTAATCCTCACTAAAAATAACTGAATTCTGGGGATAGCAGCTTTAAGTTGAAAACAATACTCAAACAAAGCTCAAAGATACAGCATATTCTTCTTTTCAGAATTTGCATACATAAAGCAAGATTTGTTCTGTTCATTCCTACATTTACTTAGGAGCTCATAAAACAGAGAACCAAATTAGGAATTCCATCCTTTGTTTCAGTGACCCTTTATTTCTTACACTTTGCTTTTCCCATTTTCCATCTCCCCCACTACATTTGTGAGATGGGTAAAAACCCCACCATCCTTATTATGAAGTGTATTTATATCCATCTGATAAAAACCCCTGCTTTCTCAGGATGTCTTGTAATCCCATTTTATGTTCTGCATTTCTACTCAGATGTTCATTTTGTCCTATGTGTATGCAAATGACTACTACTGACACAAGCACTGAAGATGAGTTTACTTTAAATGTACCAAAAAAAAAACCAAACAAATGGAGAAACTAAACAACCTCTCATGCACTCAAAACAAACAAAAACCTGTTAAGAATTTCTGCTGGCTGAGGCAATAGAGGATTTTCATCACTAATAATGTTCACAGTACCCAAAATAATTCTGGACATAATTGGTACTTAGAATTGTCTACTAGTCTGGTGATTTATGGTATCCGATGCTTTTATGTCCAAGTCCCATTGCAAGACTGCTTTCATAATCGTGATTTTTGTTGTGAAACCTCCTAAGTTCTCCCAGCTATAATGAGGCTGCAATACAAGCCTTTAAAAAGTAAAGATTTATCATCACTAAGAAGTAGCCACAGAAGATCTCGCCACAAAAGGCAACACAACAAAGCCCACAACAAGCCTTAGAGGCCAGTGAAGAGAGAAGAATAGCTGGACACCCACACTGGAGCATCCATGGCATTTAGAAAATCCATTACATCCTATTCAAACAGGACAGGACCAAAGAGCTATGAGGCAAGATGCAGGTAGCACCCTTTCCACCTACATTTTTCCCACTAGGCTTGTTTCAGATTTGATTAGCATTGAACTAAGAAACAGGTTACAGCACTATAGGGGTTCTCTATCATCAGAGTTTAGCCCTTTCCTACCCATTTATGCATTCCTAACACTTAAAGGTGAAGACTACAAGAAATATTAACAAGTCTTATGCTTGATGACATCAAATGTTCCACTACCTCAGCTAGGAACAGCTTTTGCCCTAGATCACAGCCAGGCATACATACTGGGCAGGTTCTCTCTCTCTTTCTCAGAGCCACTGGAACATGTCAAGGCTGGGGATAAACAAGCGATTCTTGCTGGGGACAGAAAATCCTTTTACTCATGTGTCTGGATAGTGCTCTCTGCTTATATAGTCCCTACAGCTCGAAGACAATTCCATCCCATATCCTGTGATCCTGGAGAACTCATACTGCAACAGACAGCACAACCAGTGGGAGAGTCCTCTTCCTGGAAAATCCGCCCTTAGTTATCTCTCCTATTTTCCCTGTGATCTGAAATAATGCCCCAAAAAACTACAATTACAGATGTCTTTGTGTGCCATATAGAAGATAAGTGATTGTCCTCTTCTTGTCTTCATTGTCCTCTTCTTGTCTTCATTGTCCTCTTTTTCAGGAACATAATGCAAGGCAATAGAACCAAAATCAACTTAGACAATTCAGATCACTCCTTTTAGCTGTCCAGCTCACTTGGAGCTCAACACAACTTTGAATTTTTGCATGGCTAAGAAGCTGAAACCACATAAACCCATCAGATTTTACATGTTTCCATCCACAAAGAAAAAAACTGACCTAGATTCTCTCATTCTTAGATTCCCCCACAGTTCTGGACAGGTTTGCAGAGGGTTGCTAACCTTGGCTGGGTTAAGGGTTTATAATGAAACACTAAAACACAAGTACGTTCGAGTTGGTTTGGATTTTATTATGGATGTTTTGGATGGCTGTAATTCTAGAGTCGATTCAGACGTTCTGGGTACTTTTCATCCAAAAATTGCTGCTTGGAAAAAAATAATCCCATGTTTGCAATAAATTAAAATCAATCATTATTTTGGGCTTGATTCGCCACTTCACCATTCCAGCACAGCATTTGGTTTAAAACCAGGCTCCTGAACTTGCAGTGAATATACCTTGGTTTTATATCCTCCTACTACAACAACGAAAATAAAATATTTGTGAGAAAATTTACTTGCAACTTCAAAAGAAGAAAAAAATGTAAGGTGACAGACATGAAGAAGATGAGTAAAGAAGTAAAACAGGAAGAAAAAAGTAATAAAAATAAACCCAAAAATTCAAAATATATTAAAAGTAATGAAACAAGACTCTAATTGTATAAAAGACAGCATTTTTGAGCTTGTGAGATGATCCATTGCCTTGGGACATATAAAGATACACCATTAAGGTGAGGCTCAATGGCTTCTAAATTAATTTGGTAATTTAACTAAGAACTTATTCTTCAAAAAGTTTAAGCAATGACATACCTCTACTGCCAATCCACAGGAAGAAGCTGAAACCCTTATCTGAGGTACTGGCAATGCGAAGTAGCACTTTTAACATACTGCTAAAGCAGTGTGGGCCCTTCTCAGAGGGCTCAGAGTAACTTGACATTGAGACTATGAAGGCAGATTAAAATGACCATGAAGATACCATGCCACAGGCTAAGTAATGAAGTATTTTGAACATCTGAAGTTTTTCCATACTTTGTTTGATGGGCTGTCAGCTCTGTAAGCATGTAGTACAGACTGATTTTTGCCCTTCAGCCAGAAGAGTGACTTCAGGTAAGGATGCAGTAGGACAGAGGGAGGGGAAAAAAAGGGTGAATGATGATGACAAAACACTTTAAATCTGGAGCTCTTTGGAAATCAGGCTGATGTCTGATACTGTCTTCAAAGCCTTTTTGCATTTACTTTAATTCCTTTTAAGTAAGCAATATTCTTTCTCCTAAAGCAAAACCCAAACCCAGTTTTCCCCGTTAATCTCCCCCAAAATGAGACTGCAAAAAGTAGTGCTACAGCAGGAATAAAATACTCTCTGCTATGCAAGTACTGTGCATACCTTAACAATGGAGAGTTCAGAGATGCCTGTTTTCACTTACAAACAGGGACAGGGTAATTCTTTGTTAATTTTGTCTGCACTTTATTGAAATAGCTATGAAAGGAGGAAGAAGAAACATGCCTCAAGCTTTGCCAATATCCAAACAAAACAAACAGCAGCAGGGTTTGTTTTCACTTAAGCTTCATTATAGTTCATATAGAGAAAATTAGTGCAACTTAAAACTGGTTTGTATTTAAACCCATGTGTATGACAAGACTGGCCAACATGCTCATTTGCTAGTGGAAAAGTTTTTTTCCTGCCCTTGTTTCCTTGTGCAATGTATTTTCATATATTCCGGGAACCTTTTTCCTGAAGCAAAAGGTATCTTAACAAATTAGCAGAGCTGAACCAAAGGGCCAATCAAGAAATCTGAACTTCCAGGAGTTTGCAACTGATTTTACAATTCTATGGCTAGCCTTCCTCCACTTTGATAACTCAACTTGGATAAGAGAACACCAGTAACCCAATGACCAAGCACAACAACCTTGGCAAGGCTTTGGCAACACTGAAAGCCAAAGACACAGATGGGAGCAAGCTATTTTTCCCCAAGTCGGTAGAGGTTACTCAGCTGAAAGCTCTTGTTATTCCTCATGCTGCTTGTGCAGTTTGGCAGCTGAGCCATTCCCTATTAGTTCGTGTTATGGCTCACTGCAGGCCACCTACATACACAACCCTAATGACAGTCAGCAAGAGAAAACATTTAAATTCAGCAAAAGACACCAAATGTAAGTATCTCGGATGCAAACAACTCCCAGCCAGTACATGATTGGTGCATTACCTAACACACCCGTGAGAGCTTGGAAGTTTTCTAGAAAACACACCCAGGCAGAGAGGTTAACTTTGTGACTATTTGTCCCTACATGAGGATTACAGCTGTTCAGTCATTTAATGGAGGTGTCCAGCACTTCAAAAAGGCAGCTTAGAAAGAAATAGCATTACAACTAGCAGCTAATTCACATATTTCAGACAATTCATGACAAAAAATGCATGCTCAAACGCTAGTTACCAATTCTTTGTTACCTGCTCTAGTTGCATAATTGTTCCAGTTTTACATTATCCAGAGGGAAATGCTAAGGAGTAAGGTGTATGGAAGGCCAATTAGGCTTCCAATCAGCAGAGGGAGTGACAGATTTTCTTACTGAAGTGGAAAATAGAGGAGAGCTCTCCTGAGTCAGTTTCCTGTACTGTGCATATCTTGTGGTTTAGGAATGGTATTCCCCAATTCAGAGTTCCCACTGAAATGCTCCAAAATATGTGCTGTTTGCTTGTTTCTTGCTTCCCCTTCCTCCTCCCACTAAGGCAGGATGGAGAAGAGAATTGGAGGCACAAAAGATAAAGATCATGTGTCGAGCTAAGAACAATTTCCTGGAAACAGCAATGAAATAAGAAATGTACGCTAACAGTAACTTCTTTAATAACAGAGAATACAAGAGAAACAAGGACAGTGTATTAAAAATTATTCAAGACCTTTAAGACCAAATCAGTCAAGAAGCCTCTATAAATTAACCATGACCTCAAGTAATCTGACTTAGCAAGGAATCAGAGGACAGCTCATAACAGTTTAACTTAAAAGTGTTCACAGGTTATTAATACTATAAATTCATTGTTGAGCCATTCAACCAACAAATATTAGACTTCTGTCCCCATGGTTTTCGTGCCAAATTCCAAAGCAAGCAAAAAAAAATACTCTTCCATCTTTTTCCAGACTCTGGTCATCTTTCCACCAGAAATCAGACAGGAGACAGCACAGCCAACTAATGCAGCAGGCAACTGTGACACTAATTGTCACCTGCTGGTTGTGATGAAAGTTGTGACTGTTGGCCCAAAATGCAAAAGGCTCCCTGTTTCAACAGCATTCCTACAGCAGCTGCTTCCTGCTTGACTGATTAGCTTGAAAAAGAGGAACAGCAGCAGTCTGGAAGGACCTTCCATGGGCAGAGTTGACCATGAAATTTCCACCAAACATATGCTTCAAAAAGAGACCTTCGAGTCAGGAAGACAGGACAGACATGAAAGTGGCAAAGTGTTAAATCAGAAGAATTGATCAAAATTTCCAGAATGCAATGCTTTCACAATACTTTTCAGAGATGGAAATTAAAAAAAAAATTAAAAATTAGAAGGGATCTTAAAGACTACTGGAAGCAAAACACTGTGAAAAATATTGCTCAGATCCCTGGCACTTAAAACATTAAGAACAAAACCATCACTTTCAAGATATTAATAAATTCTTAAGAGAAAGCCAACTCCAACTAAAGAAACATGCAGGTGATGTCCTCTAGATCAGTATGTCCCATTACAGCCTATAAGCATTTGGGAAAACAATGTGGTCAAATTTGTTCCAGCTCAATCTCTAAACAGAGAAGCTTATCTTTTCAAGCCAAGACTAATGAAAAAAGAATGCCTTCAACCTAGTAGGACAAATGTAAACAGGTTTAAAATTAAACCACTTCTAAGATATTAGAAATTATGCTATCCACATGACTCTTTACACTCCCTCATCTGGAAGAGGAAGTCCAGACCTGCCTCCAAGTCTCCTGCCCTAGTTTTGTTCCTACCCAAAACAACCCCTTTTAACTGAGTTATCAATTCACTTGGCAGGGTTAATAACACTCAGTGCTATCACTGTGACTGAAAAAGAAGCTGAGAGTTGTGTGCTGTTTGCAGAGCCTTAGATAGGAAGATTCTTTCCTGGAACTGAATGATCAGTCTGCTACTAATACTGTTCTCAGCCCTACTCTAGCTGCTCCTTTAAAATTCAGTTCTTCTCCACAAATTTCTGCAGTTTTACCAATGGCTGGGTAAAAAGCTGTTCTGCTTGAAGGTCCTCCAAATATTTGTATTTATATGTTGTTTCTTACCCCAAGTCTCCTTCATTAAAATTTAGAAAACCCCCACCCCAGCCAACCCCAAACCAAACAAACACAACCTCTCAAACCAAAAATCTCACAAGCCTCCCCCCTCTCCCTGCTACCTGCTCAGATAGTTACTGCAATAAATACTGAATCAGAGTCAAAGCACATAAGCTATTGGTGACAGGAACTAAAAAATATTTCACAAAGAAATTTACTGATCTGAATGACGGTAGGGACAAGGTAGCTTTGGAATAAATTTTAGCCAGAAACTTTCTCTCTAATTTTGTACAGCCTGATATACAAGTACCTGGACCATACTATTGCTCCCAGAAGCTTGAAAGCCCACAATTTCATGGCCAGTGGGCCCATTGAACAGCACAAGCCATGAGATGCCAAATCCCTTCTGTGAAGCAATGAAGGATCTCAGATTTTTCCTGAATGTCACTGTACCCTCAGTGAATTGCTGGATAAGACCTTCTATTCCCCCTTCATTAACAAATGGTATGACTTGGCATCCCAGCAAATCTGCAAGCTGAGCTACAAGAATGCAAGCTGTACGCAAATAGTCCAATTATTTCCCTCTTTCCATTAAATCTAACCTAACCTGAATAAGGACTAATCAATTACAATTTAGTTCAGTGTTTTCTGAAATTTTTATTTCAGAGAACTTTTGATTCCAATCAAGATTTTATGATAGAGCTATCCTTTCATGCCACAAATACACAAGTGTAAAAAACTTTTTTACTTAACTTCAAAGTTGAAAGCTTACTAGGAATTAACTAGACCATCAACTGAATCTACAAACTTCCATTTGAATTGTGTGAAAATATCAAATGATGTTAAACTGCAGTTACTTTTATGACTTTGTCACTGAAAGCACCTTTAGGTAGAGCTCAAAGTACTTCTGGGGTAGTCAGTGCTGCACAAGTATTGGAAATATCAATGGAAAGTTGGGCAGTAGGACTTAATTTCTGCTACTGAGGAAAGAGCAGCAGGGCCCAGCATGCTCATAAAATGGCCAGCTCAAAAGCACAAACTGAGGTTAGTCCACCCTACCCAGCATGGCCAGAAGAGTCCACCTCAATCTCTTCTTTACTCTTCCATTAAAGTAGCTGCAGGCAGCAACATGATCTCCCCCAGACTGTTCTGCAAGCAAAACAAGCCCTGTCCTCTCAGCTTTTGGTTATAGGCAAGTGCTTGGGTCCTCAACCTTCTTTAATAATGTTTCATTTGACTGACTTCATTAGGCCAATATCTTTCATGTGCTGGAGAGCTCAAACCAAACACAGTAGAGCAGGTGTGGCTTCACAGGTGCCAAAGAGAAAGAACTACTTCCCTCAGCTTGTTGACCACACTTTTACTACTACAGCCCAGCCTCAGGCCATTTTTTCCAGCCAGATGATATTCCCCCTGCCATCAAGTAGATCAGTCATTCTACCTAGTTTGGTATTATCCATAAACTTGCTGAGAACACACTCTATACCATCCACCTGCGTTATTAATTTGGATTTTAAATGGTGTTGGCCCAGCATCAGTACCCAAGGGATACCAGTGGTAATTGGCTGCTAGTTGAAATCTGTGCAGCTGTTAACCTGCTGATTCATATTGTAACCCACAATCTCACTTCTAAAATGCATTTTATAGTGTGAAAAAATAATTTAAAAAAAAGTTAATTAAAAATCTTTATGAAAACACTTCCTAGCATTTATCTTCAGAGACTTGTTTCCTTGAAGTAGAAGTCCATGTGGCACAAATTCAGAACTTCGTGTTGCTGTACCAGGAAGCACCTCATACTCCCAGTGATGCCACAGTTCAGAGAAATATTTACACCAAAGCTGCTTGGAGCTGCTTTGTCAGAAGTACAAGCTTTAGGACAGTCTGTCAAGCTTACCACAGAGACATGGACAGCTTGTCCTAGCTTCAGCTGGGATAGAGTTCATTTTCTTCCAGGCAGCTGATAAAATTATGTGTTTTGGATTAAGGATGAGAATAATGCTGATAACACACTGATGTTTCAGTTCTTGCTGAGTGCTCCTTACCCTAAGTCAAGGACTTCTCACTGCCTCAGACTCTGCCAGCAAGCAGGTGCACAAGGAGCCAGGAGGAAGCATGCCCAGGACAGCTGAACTGACCTGGCCAAAGGAATATTCATACCGCAGAACATCGTGTCCAGTGTATAAACTGGGTGAATTTGGCACTGCTGTGCGACAGGAATCTGTCAGTGGGTGCTGAGCAATGGTATTCTGCATCACTTGTCTTATTTATTTATTTATTTATTTAACTTCAATTATTAAACTGTTCTTAACCCACAGGTTTTATCTTTCCTAATTCTCTTCCCCAGTCCACCGTGGAGGATGGGGAGCATTGTAAGGAGCTCCTGTCTGGGGTTAAACCAGACAAACACAGTCATCCCTCAACACCAGTGGAGTATGTAGGACAGGGATCCTGACTGTCCAGATTCCCAACTGAAGCTTGTTTTTTCTTTACAAGCAGAATGCTGCATATGCAGATTTTGTGCTTTCAGTTCCATTTGCCATGGAACACTGCCTTGGAGACCTGCAAGTGATGTCAAGTATGAAAGTTCTTCCTGAGAATAAACTGATTTAATAATGCTTGAGTTTTTAATCTTCAAAAATTGACAGACCGTGTCTGCAGGGAGTAGAGAGAGCTTATGAATTTCCTGGTTAGAATGCAAAGCCATTCCACTTCAGGATTAAATTATATTTTCTAATCTAACTCCTCATATACTTATCCTGTTTGAGAGCTTCTTGATGGGGTCTAAAGCTATTAACTTTGATTATTATTTGTAGTGGCTGTTTCTACAGAAATACACTTCTACCACGTACAAACAACAATAAGTTTCAGAATTTGTGCTATTAGCAAACACTGCTTCAAAGGGCAAAGAACTTTGCAGGCCTTCTTTAAGAGGCCTGTGCCTCCAGCAGCAGGAGCACATGAAATGTTTGTCTTTGAGGTTCTGAGGGCTCTGAAATGGCAGAAGGAAGCTGTGAGGAAGACAGCTGTCCCTGGTGAGTCTGTCACCTTTCAGCAACTATTGTTTTGATCTGTAAAATGGATGTGGGCAGCACCAAAGCTCATGGTTGCACTGAAGCAGCTCGAGGCTCAGCTTTACTGTGCAGTGCTGCAGCTCCTGGGCACCACTGAGCACAATGCTCAGCTCTCCTGTGGCTCCATGTCTGCAGCCCCACTGCAAACCCCCTGAATGGCAGACTCAAAACATGCCCCTGCTGAAGCACTTAGAGGGGTCTTTCCTGCAAGCTGCTCCTTCTGGATACTGAATAGTCACAGAAAACTTGTTTCATCAGCAGAATATTCTTCTTCACAATGGGAGAAAAAAACATCTCTTCACAGAAATTTTCCTGAAAACTGAGACTGCTCAAGGAGAGACTGGATGTCTCCCATGTCTCCCCTGTCTCAGACAAACCTTAGTACTGAACTTCTGGCCATTTCAAACACAGATGCTCTGCTGTACCTCTGCTTCCCCAGACACATGCATACCTATTAAAAGTTTTGATTCCAACAAGTCAGCATTTTTCAAAGAAAAAACTCTGATCAGAAAGATGCTCAGTTTCAACAGACAGAATAGTACTTTTGACATCCATCTCTGAAAATACTAGGCTATTTAAATGTACTATCATCCCTCATAAAACTTCAAGTGATTAAAGGGAATGGAAAAACGAGAACCTGGTCCAGCTTGCTGACATGTCTCTCCAGACATTTTCTCTGGAATCAAGATGCTCAGCTTTATCTTCATCCATGCCTTTGAGTTAAGACCTAGGATCAAGTACCATAACTCTGCATCCAAATCTTGTATTGTTCAACCCATATAGAAGGTAAATGTCATTTCAGTGTGAACCATCTGCTCTCTCTCATCTCTAGTTCCACAGTATATCATTGACAAGTCTTATGGATGAAATTTTATAGCACAGGCAATTAACATATAGAATGTGTTTGCATGTAGTATTTATTTTAAACATTCATAGATGTTTGCACACGGTTTTAAAAAATTACTGTGGAAACAGCAAGAGAGAAAAACAGAATACACAACATTTTTAAAGGGTATGGACTCAAGGAGTGTGATACTGGATTATACAGAAGATTGATTTAATTACCTCTGTCAGTCTGTGCCATGGCAGATGTGGAGAGGGCAATGTGCAAGCAGCTTAAGCCCACTGCGTGGACTGTGGCAACCACCTGATTTCCATGAAAACAGTGATTGACAGAAAAAGAGAACTTGGAAAAAAAATAAAATTAAAGTTAAAAATAAAAAAGTCCCACATCTCTGAAGCATGACAGGAGGTCCTGGGCCAAGCATAAACACCAGCCCAAACTTCCCAGAGAACTCAAGCAAACTGGAGGCCTTCAGATGTAGGAGCAGATGCATTACATGCTTTGTGAAACCACAGGGAAGGCAGAGCAATACATGCTTTTCACCAGCAGTGCCCAAAATGCTGGGGAAAGAGGCAATCATTAAGGATCAGTTTTAGATAGAGTCCTACTTTCTCTTCTCACTTGTGACTATCTTATAGTAAGTGTTCTTATACTCACCTAACACTACATTAAGTTCATATCTTTCACCACAAACACTTTTTATTTGTTCTTTTATTTTCACCCTATCTGCTGGTAGGTGACACTTAAAATACACAAAGTTGATAAACCTATTTACTGCACATTTAGCTAACCTAAGTTTGCAAGCTCTTTGTACAGCTCTGACGAGATATGGCCACATTTCTGCAGTCACAGAAAAATACAGGATCTGTAATAAATCTCCAATTGCTTCTATGGCCTCAACTGCCCCTTTCATTATCTGGGAGATTTCATTACAAGGCTTCTATAATAAGTTACACTAACAGCCCATCTTGCTACTACTCAATGGAAGAACCTTCCCTCCCTAGTGTATCAGATTTCCAATTAAAGAGAATCAATTTTCTGCTTTGCTGAAAATATGCATTTAGCATGCAAATCACATGAATATTGTTAACTGACGTAATAAATACACCTCTAATTCCCTCATCTCCTCAAATCTTTATTGTCTCCTGCAAGCAAGCAACACCTGCCATGACTCCCCATGACTTCCACAGCAATGCACAGCATCAGGCATCTCACAGAGCTTAAAGAGCTTAACAAGGTTTTATATAATGGGGTTATTGAGGAATGCTCTTTTCCATGGAGAGAAGGTATTCCTCATCCGAAAACAGCTTCATGTTGTTTTCCTGCCCCTGAGGGTCATCTCATATTTTTTTCTATTAATTCACACCAGAGAAGGAACTGCAGTAGTTCTGAATGCCAAGATGTCTCTAGACCTGAGGTGGGGAAAAGACCCTGTGAGGATCTAGGAATGGAAAGGGCACATCCAGCGCCACTAGCAGAAGGATGTTGCAGTGAGAAACTACAGTAGTTTCACGATTATAAACCGCATCTGAATATAAGAAGCACTTCCAGGTAGCTGGGAAGACCACGGGATTTGTCCACATATAAGCCGCACCCAAATATAAGCCGCATTTTTTTTGTTTTTGTTTTTTTAACTCCACATGGCAGAGGGGGCGGGGCGCTCCGGCCTGGCCCCACACAGCCCGGCTTCCCAGCGGCAGGGGCCAGCCCGCCCTTGCGCAGCCCCCATTCCCGGCTGTCCCCCGTTCCCACCGGCTCCTGGTGGCACAGGGGCCAGCCCGCACACTTGCAGCCCCCGTTCCGGGCAGTCCCATGCTCAGAGGCGGCTCCCACTTGCCACTCTGCTTGGCCAGCTCTCACTTCCGGGTTGGCATTTCACTGGAATTTGTCCATAGATAAGCCGCACCTGAATATAAGCCGCACCACTGGGGTAGGCTGGATTCTTCAATGAAAAAGGTGCAGCTTATATTCATGAAATTACTGTACATGTGGCTTTACTACATAAATCTGCACATGGATGCAAATTATAGCCACACGAAACACACACTCATATGTGCTCTCTGAGAGCACTCATCCAGTAAAGCAGATGACTACACTGCGGGCATATTCAGAGGTGTCTGCATCTCAGAGAATGCAGCACAGGAGCAGCACACCATACCCACAAAATTATGAGACATGGCAGGCTTGGGGTCAGGGTGCTTTGCTTTTATTTTGGGATGTTGAAGATTTTTCTTAGAAACTATTGACAGAAGTTGCAGAAGAGAAGCAGGATCCTGTAACAGACTTTAAAGAAGATTAGAAGGAAAGAACAATAGCTTAGGGAGAACAGAAGTACTGTTTTGTCTGATGCTCTGCCAAGCTTGTGTTAAATAACAAAACTGTGTCCTAAAAGCATTTGTTAATATGGCAACACATCTCTCCTGGACTGATGAAAGATAAGGCTATGCAAAGCATTGCTAATCTATTTGAGCATCAGTTTCTGCTACTCAAGTTAAAGCTATAGATCTTGGCTGTTGGAAGACCTGCTCATTTGCCAGTGAGCTCGCAGTAGTCCTTGGTGTGCTGTAAGTTCAGCCAAGCAACTTTCACATCTTTTCAGAGGACCAGCTCCTTCTGAAGTCACAAATACAGTAATTTCACACTGAAAAGCCGCACCTATTTCACTGAAGAATCGAGCTGATCCTGGAAGAGTGGCCAATCACCAGTTGCAGCTTATTTATGGACAAATTCTGGCAAAATGCCAACCCAGAAGTGCAAGCTGGCTGGGGAGGGAGCTGCCACAGAGCCGCGGCCGGCCGGGGAGCTGTTGTGGAGCCGCTGCCGGGTGGCCGGTGAGCTGGAGCCAGTGGTGAGCGGGCGGTGAGCTGCCGCGGCTTTGCACACCGAGCCGCTTGCCAGCTTCGTGCCAGCTTCAAGTGGCCAGCCTGCCAAGCTGCTGCTTTTGAGCGGCGCGGGGAACCGCCGCCACTGCCAAGCAGGTGGGGAGCCGCAGCAGCCAGCACCGGGGGCGGAAGTGCCAGGGCCCATGGCACAGGGAGGGCACCTGGGGCTGCATTTAAAGGCTTCGCCAGTCTGAGAAAACTGTTTGCAAACTCAGCACCTGACATGAAACTCTGCGATTGTGGTATTCTGTTACTAACTTGTTGCTTTGTTGCACATGGATCCTTGCTTTTTTTAAAAAAAAAGTGTGGCTTATCACCCGGTGCGGCTTATTTATGGACAAATTCCATGGTCTTCCCAGCTACCCAGAAGTGTGGCTTATAACCAGGTGCAGCTTGTGTGTGAAATTACTGTAATTATTTCCAGTAGTTTCAGGCTCCCAAAAAATTATTAGCTACAGAAGTCAAGATATATCTTCTTAAGATCGCACATCTTAATAATATATTAAGATCACTTCTTTTCAGAAGATCTCAACTTGTTGTGATCCCACTAAAACCCAGGCAAGCAATTAAACATATTCCTTTATTGCAGTCCCCTTTGTCCTGTAAGTCATCCATCCATACCTACCCTTCAAGTATTTATGTTACTCTACGGCACCTCTCAGTGCAGTAGATTAACACAGACTCTGGCCAGGAGAATTTATTCTCTTATTTTAGCCAGGACAAAATGAAGGGAGGGGTGGGGGGGAGAATAACTGGGAAGGTGAAATTGGAGCTATACGATTATGAAAAGTAGTAAGGTCACGAATGGTAGAAGACTGGCAAAGAATTTGGAGAAGAATGCTGCTTTACATAACATATTGTGATACTCTAGATTGAAAAGATGAATACCATTTGAGTATGCCACTGATGAGAAATAGGCAATTTACATTACTTAGCTGGATTACAGTGATTTGACTTTATGGTTCAAAATAAAGAGAAAATCCTAGCTTGAGCGAAGCTACTCATTTAAATCAGTGCCATGCAAAGATGCATTCTAAGTTTCCATGAACTGTCAAGAAAATAGATTAAATACAACTTCAGAACAGTGCTTAATGAAGGATTTTTACATGCAATTGCTTTCCATGATCTTCAACATATGGTTATTGAAGATCAGATTGCTTTGTTCCTTTCCTATAACACAGATTTATGATTATGTTTGTTTTCATTTCTCTTCTAGAGAAGAACTTTTAATGCAAAAAGTCATGTAAAAAGAATCTTGCCATTAGAGTGTTACATGTTCCAAGCAGCAACTCCCTCCTCTCCTACAAGCATCCCAGGACAGCTTGTACTTATCTCAATCACCAGTGTACATATGCAGCTCAAACCAAGGCTGTGAGGAACTTGGCAGCATTCACCTTCACAGGCTTGCCACTCCCAGAATTTTGTTGCTTTCTGACCTGCATGACAACACAGAAAAAGCAACCAGAAATGCCTATTTTTGACTTAAGGGTCACAAAGATGTAAAAATCACAAGGTTGTATGGTTAAGGTGGAAACCAGAGCCTGACTGAGACAGAGATCCTGTAAAATAATTTTGGAGAATGAATTTTGGAGATCTTCTGCTCCTAGGCCAAATTTCAGGTTAGGATTGCGTATCAGACTGAAGCTTGTATTCAGTCCCCTGACTGCAGCTTGTTTCCAGTACAAAGAGAGACAAAAACACCCGGTACTACCACATTTAAGTAACCTTAGCAGACTTTGTGTCTTTATGAAACAAAGCTAGAAAGTGAAAAATCTTTTCTATTATTATTCTTTTTTTCCCCCATCAAATTTCATTTTCTGATTTCAGAGAACTGTTTCTCCTTCCACAGAGTATTCTGACTTGGAAGAGATGCGGGACAAAGCTAAATATATGATTTCAGTTCTTACACTTGTAAACTTCCAATACTGTTGCATGACCTTCGAAACTCTAACAAACCAAAGAAATTAAATAAAGAAAAAGGAATATAAAATTGCAGTCAGCATTTTATCGAACCACTCCTATCACAGGTCACTAAACGCTCTTAAAACTTTCCAAGAAAGCAGAGATGCTGGGAAAAACTTAAGAAATAAAAAAACCTGGCCCCCAAATAAAAACAACAATACTTGATTAAGATTAATCAATGCAGATATTTCAGTGTTTGTCATCTGCATGCAAAAGAACAGGGAACTATAAACAGGGCTAGGAAGGGAATACGGTAGGACGAAAAGAAGCATAAAACTGGGGAGCTCCTATCCTAAACTGTCCCTCTATGAAAAGAGAGAAAGTGCTTTAAGGCAGAAGTGTGTGTTTGTGAATTCTTGCTATATCTGCTGCTGTGTTCTGCAGCGTACAGACACTTGGGGATCTGCCATCAAAAATAAAATGAGCAGTTTGCCAGCAACATACCGAACATTAGTGGTCTTTTACATAGCTATAGGTTTTGCTCACAATAGCATTGCCAAATGACAGCAGGGTTTTGTTCAAACACTTGCTTCACTTTCGCATTGCAGAACAACTGCCTGCTGAGCGATTGAAAATTGCTCTGATAAATATCCGATAAATATGGCTATTGGAGGCACACAGAAAACCCACAGGGTTTCAGTCATTAGTATGTCACTACAGGGCCTTTAATCACACAATCACTTGTCAAAACAGTTACTGTGTCAAAAGCAGAAAGAAAACACTATGGTTTCTTGCAACATAATACTGAACCAACCCAAAACTGGAGTGAAGATTTCCAAAGTAACACTCTAAGTTCGATAAAAAGGAAACTTCAAATCTAGAAGTTCATCAGTTTCATTGGCTTGCGGTGGTTATAATTTTACAAGCCACGAACTCTTAGATTAAGTAGATCTGTTTGTTTCCACATGGTCCAGCTTTACAGGATCACTTGAAAATACTAAAAATTGGAAAAGTTAAAATGCCTGGAGCTACTGCTTGCTCAAGAGGAACAAAATACTACCCCATACATATCTATGACTCTATCACAGTTCAAGTGAAAGCAGATGAACTTTTCCAATAATACATACAAAGCAGAAAAACAGGTGCCTTCTACAGTCAGCTAAATCACACTATAACCTTGTTAAATTGCTGATTTAGGAACGTGATGTGGTCAGAAGGGAGGGCAGAAGATGAGTTTTCACATGCATTCCATTGGATCACAAAATGTTAATGGTCTTCTGAAAACCACTAACAAAGAAAGCTCAAGGCCAGTTCAGCCTACAGATAAGGTTCATTAGTCCACATCCAAAAGAAAATAACTTGGCAGGACAAAATATCAGCATCTAGCCCTTGTCATTGCTAAGACAGTTGGAAGTAAAATCTTTGCCATGAAGCACTGTAAAATGATCCAAACAACCATTCTTTCCAACTACTGCTCAGACTAGTCAGTTGTCAAAAACCAAATCAAAACAAATAAAAGCAGCAATGAAGCCCCTCCCAAGAAAGTCAGCTGTAAGAGATATTCTTTCAGAATTGCTAGAAAGTGTAGAAAGTTCTTGCTTGTGTTATAACAACTTTTTTCTCTTACCCAAACAAGGCTGCAACTGCCTGTCACATCTGAGTTGCAGCAGGTAAGATAACCTCTAATGAGTCAATAAACTTTGCTGTACTTGAAATGAAACTTAACTGTGGCTGGAGAAGTAAAGGATGAAAAAGTGAAAACTAAAAGAAAAAAACAAATAACTTTGAAAACTTGCAAACAAATACAGCCATGATACTTGACAGTGGGTTCACTGCTCCTAGACTGACTAGCTTGAGTTTTTTTGACTGCATCCTCTGGACCATTCTCTCCTCTCTCTGTGCATCTCTTCCAGACATCTGGATCTCTCATGAAAATGACAATGCTTGTCTGTGCTGGAGTTGAATTCACGTGTACCTATGACCACCCTATCAAGTCTCAGTCACTTCCCATGCTTTTGCCAAAACAGCAGCCCCTTATGTAGCACTGCTGAGGGACCTTCTGTTTAGTGCATCACTTTTCCCACCAGCCACTTAAGGAGAATATACACATGCTGCATCGCTGTCCTCATGCTCTCACTGCATAGCCCATGCTGAAGGTGTTTTTGGACCAGATTTAAATTATCATTGAAAAACCTTTTGATCCCTCCTGGCCAACCTCCCAGTTTATATACTGGGCATAACGTTCTATGGTATGGAATATCTCTTCAGCCAGTTTGGGTCAGCTGTCCTGGCCATGCTCTCTCTCAGCTTTTCGTACACCTACTCATGGGCAGAGCCTGAGACACTGGGAAGTCCTTGACTTAGAGTAAGCACTGCTCAGTGACAACTAAAACATCAGTGATAATCTTGATCTTATCACTGATAAGATCAGTGCTATCAACATTTTTCTCATTCTAAATCTGAAACACAACCCTGTCCCAGCTTCTAAGAAAAAACGAACTCTAATCCAGCTGAAACAGCTGAAACCAGGACAATGACAATTTAAGTCACTTTAATTCACATTACTGTTTCAAACAGGAATTCAGCATCACTGAAGGGTTGTCCAGGCTCTCCAGACAGTAACAGAGCCAGACAAGGACAGGATTGTCCTGTTGTTTCCTCCAGTCTATAGGGAAAGTGCCAAGAGTTCTGAACACACAGAGTGACACTGCCTCTCTTGAACAGTCAGCAGGGCCAATGGCATGGGCCAGCCACTCTAAGCTAAGGGGAGAAGTGACATCAGAACTTTCTATTTATCTGCATCCCAGCAGTCCAGCAAAGCAATAGCTGACATAGGAAGATATGAGACAATCTGGCCTTCTGTTTTTAAAGGGAAGTTAATCAATACCTCACGACTTCTACTTCCAGAAAAGTGCATCAACAGGTATATCCATCACTTGACTTATCACAGCCCAAGATGGACTGAATAGAGCTCTCTGGCAATCTGGGCATAAGCCAGCCACAGTCCCCCTTATCTGCCTCTACAGCGCTTGCTGCTTGCCGGCTGGGCTGCAGATTACATCTCAGCAAGATGGGAAGCCATCCTGGCACCTACTCTTCTTTCTGACAAATGTTTTATTTCAGAAGACCTTTCCTTTTCTCACTTCACTATCCCAAGCACAGAATTGTGAATCTCTACCTCAAATTCCTTCAGAAAAAGAAAAAAAAAATTCCTCTTGGGTTTTCACACTACTTCCGAGAAGGGGTCCAACTCTTCTGTTCACAGTGTTTAGATATAAATTTCAGCATAAATTTTCTCCCTTTCTTGGCTACTTTGTTTCATTCTGGAGCCTGCCATCAGTTACCTAAAAAGACTCCCAGCTTTATTGCATCACCAGGAGTACTCAGGTAAGGCAGCATGTAAAAATTAGGGAGTAAAAGCCCACTTCTCCAAAAGCTAGGAAAAAGAACTTTCCTAAATTGATATGGAAGGGAAAGAGAAAATTGAAATCAGGGAAATTGGAACATTGGGAAAATTTTTCTGAAAGGTTTCAAATTTTAAAAAGCTAATTTTTTTTAGTGCAGCAGGCATGTCAAGCAATGCAACTCTATTTCAGGCACAGCACTGATCAGCTGCAGCTCCTACAAAACACAGCGCTGCCAAAAGTCATTCTTCTAGTTACTGTTTCAATTTCCAAAGACTTTCTCTCTCTGCAATGGCAGGAACTGTTTGAGACACTAGAACAAAGTGTGTTGATAAAACTTCTTTATATACAACGGGCTAAGTTACTGATGCTCTCAATAAAGTTTTTCTAATACTTCTTTGATGAGGTATTATCACCACTATCATTGTGTGTAATGAGGGATATCCCTTTGGCAGGTTTTCCTCTGGAAATGCAAATGTCTGCATTATTATGTCATTATAATATTGACTCTATTATGTCTATTATGCCTATTTCTGGGTCATGTAGATATAATTCTCATAATTCTCACTATTAAAATGAGTATTTTCTGTTTTTACTGTTAGAGAAACCAACAAGGGAAAGCAACCAATATGTTTCTAGCTCACTTGGCAATGCAATATTTGATAGCATTTACAAGAAAAAAATGTCACTCTTACTTTCTAAACCTACTAATGCAATATTTCCTATCTGGTAATTAAATATTCCTCATTTTTCTCACAGTAGAAGTGGTAAAGTCCAGATTCACTAAGAAATAAGTGATGACTGCAGACTGCCCATAAAATCGTTATTATTCCCCATGAAATAATATTTTTCTTATGCTTTCAATGTAGTACATCTCCAGGAACAAGACACATCTTACTAAGCTAGTGCAAACCATTCAATAAAATTTAGCTTGTGCCAGAAGGCAGACTCCTAACAGCTTTTAAACACAGGCTCTGCTTAAGATCATATAACCTGTTGGGCAGTTGATTAAAGCCACAAGTGATCTCTTCCAAAAGGGCAAGTGTCTATATGCAAATAATGTGTTTGCACAAGAAACTTCAGAACAATTATTTCATCATTTATGAATCATTGTATGTTGTATATGTGTGCATATCAATATGTATATTAAGAGTAATATAGATTTACATTTTGCTAATAGAAGCTCTGGCTCAACACCAGCTGCTGATGCTACTGACAGCAGAATAAGGCAAGAATAACGTAAGAGTCTAAACTGGCAATGGTAGGAGGTCAGATGTGGGAAGATAGTTTCTGAAAATGCTTCCTCCAATATGTAGATAAATAGTGAAGTTGCAATCCCACCACCTGGAGGCGATCCTAGAAGTCACCATAACACAAATGACATCCCTCCACACACAGCACTGCTCAAGCCTGCTACAGAGCCCCTTTGAAGAGAGATGGGGTAAGGGAGGATATGCTAAGTCTGATATGAAGTGGAATTAAAAAAAAAAAGAAAAAAAAGATGTCTGGCTGCTCCTTTTTTTGAGTTGTGCTGATCCAATAAAATTAGATTTGACATTTGAGGTATTTTGTTCCATTGATACCTTTCAAGAGTGGATTTTCCAAGAAAAGGCTTCATAACTTAATTTACTTAAGCAGAACCTGCCTCCCAGAAAGGACTAATGTGTATTATTTAGTCTACTTTGGCAAGTCATTAAGTATTTCCCAACAATGTATTCCGTTCCTAACAAGTGACTAAAGGGCTCTCAGTCTGCCAGAGGAATGTACACACACAAAGGCACAGTTGCTCCTCCACTAGGATTTAATGGTTTTAAAACCTGAACTGTAAAACAGCCTGAAAAAACCAAAAGTTTCTAGTGCTAGATTACTCATATCATCAACTTCCAGTCAGATATCAACCCCAACCGATTTTGCAATTTTAGCATTAAGTATCTTCTCCAGCCATCAGTAAAACAAGATGAAACAAAAATGCAAACTGTAGAAGTCATTTCCAGCAGATAAACTCCTTGCTAGCTCTCTCCTGCCTGCTGCTAAATCAGCCTTCTATCTAGAGGAAAGACCTTTGTGATTTTTTTCCTGCTTTAGTATTATGCTGGAAACAATGGCCTTTTTGTTCTGTAGAAAGACTAGAGGAGCCGACGCTCTGCACAATTGTGTGATCATCGCGGAGCTCTGTGTCCCAACCTCTACGAAACACGGCAGGCACAAAGCTAACCAGCTGACTAATGAGAAGATCCAAGGGAAACAATGAACAATATTGTCACTTCCAACAATGCAGAAGGCCACTTCAGCATTCCCACCAGCTCTTGCCAATTTTTCTTTCCTTGTGCAATTTCCTACATCAAATAACTACTGTCAGTTTTGACCATCTAAATGATTAATTATTCTGACCATAAATATTCTTAAGAGAAATGAGAACAGTGACCTAGACCTGGTGCATTTATTTGCCATAATAATCATAACTTTATGTCCCTGAACATGAAAGAGGGACTGAGACACTGAGCAGCTTATTCTCAAGGCTCCAAAACCCAGATGCTGCCCTGCTTGGCATCTCTGAGGTAGGTCCAATATGCAAAAGTCGAGCTCCAGATCATGTAGTCCCATTGGAGGACACCTGCGTTACAAAACTACTCTGCAAGCCAGGGCAGAAGTATTATCTCAGAAATGGCGACACTTTTCTGGAAGTCTTTTTGCCTGGTTACATTACAACTAGACCCTTCTGGGTGCACAGCAGTAGAGGCTGCGCAGATTTTCAACTGGTTTACAGCTGTGCCTCTTGTCTGCAGCATCAAAGAACTCCAGTTCACTGTCTCACCCTGCCGCACTAGCATATATAATGATTATGTGCTGTGCTTGTGTTCTCTGTTTTCAGTGGGTCAGAGACACACAAGCAAGTAGGAAATTTTCATTGTCTTCATTCATAAGAGCTAATCGTTCCACTTGGTAAACAGTAAATAGAGAACCAGATGATGCCCACCCTTAGACAACTTTTCATTATCTCCTCATTTCTGCACTAACTGAGGAAATGTAGGAGCAGGGCTGCAAAGTGCTGCCAGGAGCCCTACTCCTTCACTTTACAAGAGCAATCTCCTTGCCATCCTTAGTGATAAAACTCTTCACCACCATTACAAGCCTTATCCGAAAAGCACAATTTGTTACTCTGAGATAATTCTATGATTTAGTCATGGTCTGTTTTGCACATGGCTACCAATCATGCTTAACCCTGCATATTCCATTCAGCAAAGCCATACAGATTAAATGGCCAATGAGAAACCCAAATATACTATGAAAAGAAGTGGCTTGCTTCAACACACACTGCTCAAACTTGATGGCTCAGATCCTTGGATCCAAAGTAGTCTCTAAATCAAATGCTGGGGAAGATTCTTCCTAAACCAATATAGCTCTCACCCAATGCCAGTCTCACTGTCCTTTGAACTCCACATCATTTCTGGCGGGCTGAGGGTGGTGGATGTGCCTTTTCTATCATTCTTGTGGGGCAGGCAGGAAGAACTTGCTAGTATTCAAGTATTTCCTTCACAACTCATTTCTTTCCATTGCAGAACTCCTGTCCTGCAAGACATTGGCAGAATTTTTTGAGGTAAAATGAATTCATTCCACATTCAGGAGGAGTTCCTTGATTTTCTTCAGATTCTAATAAAATGATAGGAGGTGTTCTCTTACGCATTTACTCAACTAAAATTATACTTTGATCCACCTGGCAAAACTAATAAACAACACACAGAAAAAAAAACTCCACCCAAATATTTTTAAAGAAAAAATAGTAATATAATGTATTCCAAGTTATTCTAGAATACTACATAATATATTTCAATGAGTTAGAATAATCGATATTATGATAATACAGTGATATATCAGGATGATAAAAAAATTTTGAAATATTTCAGTTTTAGAATTGAACATCCAATTATTCTCCAGAGCCTCATCCAACCTGACCTTTAATGTTTTCAAGGATGGGACATCCACCACCTCTTTGGGAAGCCTATGAAGCCACCCTTCCTTCTATCTAGTCTAAATCTACCCAACTTCAGTTTGAAACCACTACCCCTTGTCCTAACACAACAGGCTCTTCTAAAAGGTCTGTTCCCATCAGAGAGATGATGTACATGTGGATGTAGAGCTGGATGTGACAGGAAGCAGGAGGCAGCCACATGAACTGAATCCCAAGTCTAAGGATGTCAGTTTGCAGAGTCCTGCAACCACCACACAGGTATCAGACATCTTTACTTTATGTCAGTATTTTAATGAAGTCTAAACACACCACATAACTGCTGGAGTTGGCAGTGGAAGCTGCAGTGTTCTGTGTACAAGGACTATGCCTGCTAAAGAAAAAACTTAGATTCCTTGTATCTTCCTGTGTAAGTCAAATGTCAACCTGTCCAAAAAAAGCTAGAAAGGCTTCCCAATTTCACCAAAACTCATGTTCTACACTCACGTGCAAGTATGACAGAAAGGTTTACCCAAAAAACCCCAAAACTGTACGGTTAGAGATGGAACAGATGAAAAAAAAAAAAAAGGAGTATACTAAACATGATCTTTCACTTCAGGGTCTTCTCCCCATCTGACTACCCCTGGGGTACAAACAGTCACCATTTATGAGGCTGTGACTGCTAGAGATGTGCTGCAAAGTATTTGTAGTGCTTGTGATGCTGATACCAGGGGATACACCGTCATCTTCCAAATAGCATAAAGCAGTTCTGACAAATCATGACATACTTTTATTTGTACTGTCAAATTGCAAAGGTTTCTCTCAGGCTTATCAGCCTAATATTTAGTGGCTTGACTGTTCTGCATTGCATCCCAGAGCACACCAGCTGTAGCATTTAGCACTGTAGCCTAATAGACAAAGCAATAGAAGGGAGTTGGCAGGCAAAAACAAAAATGTGATTTTATGGGTTAGCATATACCCACAAAAACAGTGGTGGAACACAAGCCCAATCAATATAGGACCATAGGGACCCCCTGTTTATGTAACGTGAAGCCAGAACACATTAAACTCTTAAGTTCTTTCCAGTGTTAGAGGTTTGCAGCATGCTTTGTACAGACTTTGGAACAGTATCTCATTTACTTTGCCAGCAAAAACATTACAGATGGAACTGTCAGATCTTCTTGTTTAGTGGCGCCTGCTTCTTTAACATGTGACTTTTTTAAATAACAACTGTCACTCATCAGATAAGCTCAATGTGTTTTCCAGCACCTGCAAAAATGCTTTGAGGACAAAGAATAGATTTCAACAACTGAAACTACAAACTGCCCTTCAAAAATCTAGCGTGTTTTAAACTTCATGTTTTTCTCTACTATAATTGTGGTTTGCTGTATATTTGTAGGATCTGCCACTGCAAGGATCTGTTGTAGATATGATTACTTGCACATATTTTGCCATTTCTTCATTTTTTCACAGTTAAGCAAACAGTGGGCATGCAGGTAAGATCATCCTAGAGATAAATTTGGTGTGTTTATGGTGTAAAATGGCTAACAGCAAGCTTAAGACTCCTGTCCTACAAGTCTCATTTGTAATTTATTTCTTCAAACCAATCAGGATTCAGAGAAGGCTCAAGGGTACTTTCAGTCATGTCAGTGGAAATAGAAGAAAGACAGCCAGAAAGGTGTATTTGAAAGACAGCCTTGGAAGTAGGACAACATGAATTTTCACTGGGATCAAATCCCAAAACCAAATGCTGAAAAAGAGTTCAGAGCTCAAACTCAGAGTCTGGCTCCTGCTACTTTTCTCACTTGTTCTCAGGAGTGATAACTAATAATTATTACTATAAAGTGTTGCATAAAGTCTTTCTGTTTAAGTACATTATTATTACTGAAAAAAAACCCACCCCAAACCCCAAAGACGCAATCAAAAAAAAAAACAAACCTCAAACAAACTAATTTCATTAAAAAGAACACTTGATTATTTCATAATAAAGAAACCATGAAAGAACGGTGCAGCCATAAATGCAAAGAGGGAGTTAATAAAGACAGCACAACCAAGTTTTTGGGGGTCTCCCAAAATTGCCTGGGAAGTTGCAGAAAATCACTGCTACCAAATAAAATCAGCTAACAATTAATTTTAGACCATAAATTTTCCATTACAAAAGCATCACTACCAAAAACGTTAAAGAAATCCCCCTCAAGGAAATCTAGCAAAGCTGCAGTTAATCAGAATACCAGGAAGGAAAAAAGCAAACTTGGAAGACTGACACTGGCACAACCCTTGCTGATAAAAAGGAAGAAGCAGGAAGCAGACAGCTCATGCGATATGGTTTAAGCCATGCATATGCAAAAGACTTAAAGATGTACAAGCAGAAAGGTTAGTATGCAGAAGATACAACACACAAAGAAAAACAGTATTTAGAGGAGGGCTTGGTCATGACAAGTATTTTGGCAGTTTTGTGATTTAGTTGGTTATTTCTGTGGAAGGCATGTTTTTGCTAATTTTGGCTAAACGACAAGAAACTATTTCACAGCTCCTGCTTCACTACAGGTGCAGAATCAAGATGGGAAACTATTTTTCTTGCAAATCTAGAAGCATTTAAAGAAGGCCATAAAAAAGGTAAGTATTTCAAGGTAATTCCTTTAAAAAGCTTTTCTAATGCTGAGCTACATTTACTGTCCGTACTAAATTTAGGGAGGAATATTAAAAAGATGATGTTACTTGCTCAGGCATTTCAGTCTCTCCATGTTCAGTCTAGACTTGGATGCATTAGGAAAAATATTACCATTTGCCAAAACCCCCAACAGCAGTTGCTATAGTCCTTATTAGAAGCAACTAAAACAAATTTAATACCACCCACTTATCCCCCAACAGGCAGCATTTAGCAACATAGACCTGAAATTTACTCAACAAATGTAGTTTTCATACATCTATTCTAACTTGAGTATTGAAAGAAAACTGTATCAACATGTTTCTGTAACAGATAATGATTTAATAGGAGGCAACTGCTGACAGGGTTCGTTAGATGCTTACATCTAATTAACTACACACACTAGTCAACACTTTGCTCAAGCACTCAGTATTAATCTGAGTTGCTGGCTAATAAGGTCCTACATGCATATATATCCACATTTATATAAACATGTGGTGTTGAATATGATAATGTCAGTCTCCTTTAAGAGAAGAGTTTAACTTTGTCTGTTCACTCCATGTTCTTTGCAGATGTCTTTGAACAACTGGTTTCTGCCATATTGTTGAGGGGACCTTCTTTCCTAGGGGTGGTTGTTTGTTTTGTTTTTTAAGACTGTTCATTCCATCAAGATAACACTGAGAAATTCTGTTCTGTGGAAAATATGCATGACAACCTAAACAGAAAGAGACTGATCTCTAGCAAAAAGAGACTATTCTACAGCAAAAAGGCAACAACAGTTTAATCCTAAATTACCTGTTACTCCGCCTGAATGATGTTTTTTTATTCTAATCTTTAACCAGCAACACAAAGTATTTGCTTTCTTGCAATACTGTATTGCATGAAGTCTTGGAGCATCCTTGCTTCCCTCAAGATAAAATGTAACATGTACCTGGTTGGCAGAAGATAGTAAGAGGAGATTCCTACAAGTTTTCCATTTCAACTAATTGAATTTAAAATGTTCAACTATGTTGCCTTTGAAAGTTTCCTGAAGGCCCAAAACACTAAAGCTTTATCAATTATGAGATCTGTCAGACCTAAAATATTCATGACCACTTCAGTTTGACAGTGTGGCAAAGTGAGTGTCCAAGAAGGCACTACAGCAGTTGCTCTGCCAAGTCCCAAGGTCCTAAAATATTGCTCACAATGCCATGGGAAGGTGATGCTGTTAGGCAACCTAGTGCCCATTTCACTGTAAGGACACAAAAACAGGGCAAGGTTACAGAGGAGGAAGGAAGGACAGCACAAACCTATTGCTTTAGCTGCACAAAAGGCAACAGAGGTGGTGAAAATGGGAAAAGCACCCAAAGACACAGCTGGAATCTGACAGCCAAGAGGCTCAGTGTCTGTCCTGGTTATCTTGCTGAAGATCAGAGTAGGAATTACCCATGAATATTGGCTGGCTTCTGCAATTGCCTTCCTTAAAGTACACCAGATTTCTAACATGCTCCTGTGCCAAAGCTTCTCTGATAAAAGTAGGGGTTTGAGAGTGGGCTTTATGTGTGGGTTTTTTGCTTATTTAGATTGGTTTTTTTCATGGAGACAGGGACTTTTTGTTTGTTTTCAGCTCTTTTAGTAGGTTTGGTGAGGATTTCTTTGTTGTTGATGTGAGTCTTGGAAGACAGACCTACAGTCAGGAAGGAAAGTAAGGAGTCTTCGGGTCAGACTAATACTTCATAAAAAATTCTAGGAAAGCCCCATTATTTTGTGAGAAAACAGAAATTAAAGTGGTATTTGCAAGTTGTCACCACAGCACACATTTCTGTGGGTATGAACAAAGCCTAACATCCTATGAGAGATTTAAAATTTCATCCTCTTTTCTATGTGAAAGGCAGTAGTAAAGTTGTCCTTTTAAGTACAGAGACCATTCCTGAGTATGTTTTTATATATGCAAATAATAGATTTTTTGCCTATGGAACAGGACACATGTAATACTCAATTTCTGCTTCATTAGTTTTTTCTTCTTTTTTCCTGTTCTCATATGAATCAGGTCCTGACTACCTCCACTGAGTGAAAAGATTATCATATGTTAATCATCTGACTACCAGAAAACAGACTCAGTGGGATGTTTAGTTTTGGTGATTTTTTTCCTTTATAAATAGCTTGAGAACCACTGAATCACAGATACCTGGGTTACCCTGTTCTGTGTCAAAGGAAGGACAGAAAACTGTCTTTTCAACATGTGTTTACATGAGACATTGGCAAGACAGAGATGCTCTAATTCCTCTCCCCTCCCTTTTTGGTCTCAAAGTCTTGGCCACTGCCTGATAAAAAACATATGAAAGAAGCAATGCAACAAGAAAAAATTTTCACATTCCAAGCATTACCATCACATATGCTGAGCACCAGACTCAATTATAGTTTTAAAATTCATTACAGATGTAGCTTAAACCAAATGAGTGCAAGATGTACAGTCAGATATGAATTTACAGACAAGTGTTAGGAAATAGCTGGCAGAGGACAGGCAATGTTGCTTGCATTTTGCCAGCCCAAATCTTCTCCCCTTTCCCTCCACTCTTCTCTCTCTTTAGGAGTTTTGGCAGCTGTGTCTCAATCTCTTCAAATTATTCTTTAATTGGGTGTTACTATGGAAACAGACTAGAAGACACAGTACCTCTCCATTAAAGAACTATAAAAACAAGAGGTGTTCCATGAGAAAACAAAAAGGACAAAGAAAAATAATGTGATGGAAAAAGTTCTTAGCAACAGTAAGGAACTGTACAGCCTTTAAACAGTTTAACAGCACAAGGCAAACCAGGACCACACTGATTCTGCCAAGTTACCACATAACCAGCCGTGACTGTGCAAGGATGGCTTTTGACTGAAACAGAAAACATTGTGCTGTTTTCCACTGAAAAATCTCCCCAGGCCTCAAGTGCCTGTGCCAGTGGCCTGATAGAGTCTGTGTCTGATCATATTTCTCTATAACCCAAGATAAAAGTGTCTTGCAACTTCATCCTCTGCAACCATATACTTTGACAGCCAGCATTTAGCATAATCTCAGAAGGGATATTTCCTGATACAGCACAGCATTCCAAGGGGAAGAGCATAGAATGCCAGTGTACTTACACTAATAGATTAGCTCTTTGATATCTTGTATATATTCACATAGGTTTTGTAAATTGTTGGGAAAGGTTACCAAATTCAGCCCCCAACCAGAACTTGATGAATACGCTCTAGTGACGACCACCAAGAAACTGCAGCACCACACCCAGAAAACAGGAAGTGCTGATACCCAACAAGCGAGCAAAAGATGGAGCAGGTGTGCTCTACCCCATGTCTGCCTTCTGCAGGGGCAAGACCTGGCATTCTTCAATGTCTTAAGGAATGCAGAGAGTTGACCCAGCTGTGTGCCAGGTGCTCACTAAAGCCACTCTATCACTTGTTTTTATCAGGGCAGGGGAGAGAAAATCTAATGAAAGGCTCATGGGTTGAGATAAGGACAGGGAGAAGAGCTCACACACCAACTACTGTCATGGGCAAAACAGACTTGGAGAAATTGGCTTAATGAATTACCAGTCAGAGTAGGATAATGTGAAATGAAACCAAATCTTAAAAAACACTTTCCCCCCAAGCCCTCTTTTTCCTGGGCTCAACTTCACTCCTGATTTTTCTACCTCCAGATCTCCAGCAGCACAGAGGGACGGGTAATGGAGGTTTCAGTCATTTCATCATCCACTGTCTCTGTCATTGCTTTCTCCCCAAGGGGAGGACTCCTCACACTCCTCCTCTGCTTCACTGTGGCCTCCCTTCTATGTGAAACATCCTCCACAAACTTTTGAAACACTTTCTCTCTTCACTGGTGTCTGCAGGGCTGATTCTCTCACATCTCATTCTCCTGGCTGATGCTGTGTTGTAACTTTTTCCCCTCTGTAAATACATTATCCCAGAGGTGCTTCCACTGATGTTCTCGGCCTTGGCCAGTGGTGGGTCTGTTCTGAAGATGGCTGGCATTGGCTCTTTTGACAGGGCAGGAGTTTCTGATGGTTCTCAAAGAAGCCACCCCATAGCCACTGGCTATGAAAACCTGGCCACACAAATTCAGGACAGGGAGTAATCACTTCACAAAATTTAGACTTAGTTCCGTCTTGTCCTTGATATTGAAAAAAAATCAGGTCTGTTACAAAACCCTACGTCTCAGCAATGTCAGGACACTGAGTCTCATCGCCCAGCCCACAACTTTAGCCCATGATGAGTGGGGGAAATCAGCAACAGACTTTCTACCCCTTCAGATGCTGAATCTATTGTGAATCAATTAAAAGGCACTGCCTACCAGTGAGGAATTTCACAGCAGCCTCAACTGCAAAAGAAAGTACATTCAATATTTAATCAATTTACAGTTTGTTTTGACTAACTTTTTCAAAAGTGCTGTTAGAAATACACAGCATTACCAGCAGCTGCTGTTCAGCTGTGTGAGGCAACAGAATCCTATAACTGCACTGGAATAACAAAGCAGAATTTGTCAATATATTTTGGGAGGATTCGTGAAGAATTGCACTTGTATTCCATGCAAGTTAGTAATTTATAGTACCTTCTTAAAAAGGAACATATTCATTTCCAGCAATCAACAAATAAAGATAGAATGTACTAAATCCTTGACATTAACAAGTGGTGCTTAGCACTAATCAGAGATTTTTAACCTTGAAAAATAAATCTGAAATCCAGTGACAGTTTTATGCTATGGTAGCAGTGAGGAGTGAAACAATGAAGCACTTTTGTTCAAGATCATGTTTCAGGTTGGTTTTTGGTTGAAAATCTTATTTAAAAGCTACACTGAAGACTGCTGTACTTATCAGACAATTGCTATCTAAACAATATAGTAATTAACCTAATCTGATCTCTCTCTTGCCAGGGCCTAAGAGCCGAAACAGAGGTTAGGGCAGACAACAGTAGGTCAAGAAGGAAATAAAACATTTAAAAAGGTGGCCCGCTGCCAACTGTGCCTCGGCATGAGGAGCTTATTCTTAACCCCCATGCTACTCCACCTTTCCCAAATAACTCCCTTAAAGAGGACAGTGAAATTTGACACATGATCAGATTTGATAAGCCACCCCATAACTGTGCACACCAGTTTTCCTCTAAACTATAACCTACATCTCCTTCCAACCCTATAAAGTTTCTCTATTACATTCAAAAATACAGCAACAGGGGTATTTGGCAGAGTTTCTGGGATGCCCCTACTTAGACGAACACCAGTTTGTCTCGCTGAAGGGACACCTATCCTTTTCTGCCTGAGACACAAAATATTGCCACAGTTGCCCCAGCAGCAGAAAGCAGCATCCTCTAGATGCATCTGGCAAACAGAAAATCCACACAGGAGGTATGTGACCCTAGAAACACAGAAAATAACTTTTTTTTAAAAATCTCCTTTTGGAGTCCATATGAGCACAAATCCATGCATTAAAAAAAGGTATTTAAAGGAACACTAACCTGCTATCTCAGGCCTTCAGCCATTTAATTGAGGAGAGGCCTTTTGATGAAGAAATGCAGAGAGCAGTTAGGGGAACAAAAATAACTTCAGTTTTACAGAGGCCTGCATACTCACCAATCATGTTAGGAAAAAGACTAACCAAATTTCAAGACAGAGAAAACTTTCAAAATTAGGAAAGACTTCTTTTATTATTCAACTAAATACATTATGTGTGACCAGCCAAGTCCATCTTCTGCAACAGTACTACAAGGAGGCCTTATTTTCATCAGTTTCTTGATCACCCGTCCTAATTTCCCCAGTGGACTGAGAACTCAAGTTCCTAACATCTGGAGTTCTTGTCTTCATACTGCAATCTATTTGGAAAGAAGCAAGCTGAAAACAAGACCCTAAAGAAGAAATCTAATTACTTGTTTTGAAAGTAATTATATTATTCCTTTAGGTCTGAAAATATTATCCGTTGATACTCAGGAAAAATCAGTGGCAAACAAAAAAGTATGCATGAAGGAAAAGTTTTCTGGTTCTGATTAATAGGAGGAAAACCACCTGGAATTTCAGTAGAATTAAGAAAAATATCTATTTCCTTTAAACAGATATGAAAAAAAACCATGTTACTTGAGAAGACTGATTCCTTACTTGAAATGACTTTTAATAGCCTGTAAGCTTGCTGCTGAGCAGGGCAACATGATTTTGTGAAGCTTTGTGCAGTCTCACAAAGATGAGAGAAACAACAGGAGCTCACAATGCTCAGAGCACACATAAAGTGAAGCCTTCCAGGACTCCCACTCAGGCAGAGGGCCAAAGTCATACCTAGATAGAACACTGAGTAGGCTACTGATTTACTACAAAGTCAACTGGGTTCACCATCTAGAAAAATGAATGTTTGCATGCACGTTCCAGAAAATATGAGCTATTTCCAATGTAAAAAAACAGTTCCCATATTACTCAAGTCTCATTTACACACAATAGAAGCAAATTTTGCTGCCCCTGTGCTGGACAGATGCACTATATCATTGCCATTTTCCATCTCAACCCTAGACAGAAAGCAGAAATAGTTCTGGTGCACACTCTATTACAATTATTTTAAAAGGAGAGAAAAGAAAATTACCTACATAATAAATTAATGTTGCATGCTACTCAGCAGCACACTGGAACAAAGGAGAGGAAATTGAAGAATCATGTTCCTTCCAACATTGCTGCAAAATACTACCTGTCACAACACTTCCTCCATGTGCACCTTCTGCTATTCCTGCCCAAAACAATATGCAAAGGGGCAGTTTTCAATTCCATAATTTTGAAGGAGATCTATTGCTACATACAGACTGATCTCTTTTCCTTGCTTGCATCATTTGCAGTTATGTACTTTACATTTTCTTGTGGCATCTCTGCACATCATCTCACTTCCTTGGAAAAAAAATGAATGGGGGGGACAAGCAATAGCAAGGAAAAAGTTTTTTTTGTTCAGGTTACTTCTCATTAAGACAATAGGCAGCCTCTTGGACAATGCCAAATCTGGAATAGGATTTGAGACCACTTGGTGCATCTTTAGAATATTCCCAAACAAATAATTAATTCTGGTCTATTGTTTAAGACACAGTTAATATTCTTAGACATCTTGCAAGAGGTGAGATGATTTTTAGCAAATATTTAATAAATAAGTTAACAGAGAAATTAAATGAATGCATGCAAAACTGAACTTTATGATATATTGAAGGTTGTTTGATTCATCAGGTCTACCAAATCATCAGGACTGCTTTTAATTTGCCTCAAAGTTTGACAGTCCCTGCCTTGCTAAGTGCCAGAAGTAATTTGCTTAACAACTCTTGTGCACTGAGATGTATTACATTTATGCAAGAGAATTGAGGAGTACTGGATGTGCTACACAGTATATTTATTTGTTCCTAAAATGCATCCCTCACATATTGTGTGCATTCCAATCCTTATATAATTATCATTCAGAGCAGTGATAATCCAGCCTGGCTAAGATCAGAAGAATTCAGGCTTTATAGTAAGGTATGGCTTTGCTGAGGCAATGAAAATGAAGATAATTAAATACCATGTATCGCCAACTCAGATTTCCATTGCATTTCTCTTACACCAACTGATGTAATTAATCAATAACAAACTTTCAAGTAAGCTTTTTTATCACATGATATTGTAGCTAAGATGGCATCAAAAATTATAAAAATCTCACTGCAATTGTTCCATGGGTTTATAATGCCTGGAAGTATTGTGGACACATCAAGACAGAGACAGCACCTTCCATGGACCGTTTTTCCATCACTACAAATGCAGGCATATTCTCACTGAGATTTGGCAACCTACACTCCTCAAATCACACACCTGCGCAATCCTGGATCCATGCAAGAAAAATCTACCCACAGTTCTACTCTGGATTTAGTATTTCCCTTGGGATAAGAGTCCTTTGGTCTCCTAAACTGTATAGGATTTGTTTTTCACGTTTTGATAATCTCAGGAGCAAAATGGTAAAAAACCAAGGGATTGGTGAAGAAATAAATTAAACACACTATTACCTTCAGGATTTCTATCAACTTCTTTGCTTTTTGTTATTTCCTTTCATTGCTGACCTTTTGATTCCTTCTTTTCTGGCCAGCCGATGACAGTTTAAATCATACATTTATCTCGTTTTTCTGTCATGCTAAAAAGACAAATTAGTACTTCACGACAGTGGGGAGAATAGAGAACAAAACAAAAACACCTGTACATAAGCAGGTTAAGGAGAATCTCCGTTTACAAATTACACTAATTTCACACGTATAAGGTGCATACTTTTGACTGAAATTTTGATCGAAACCCGGAAGTGTGCCTTATAGGCCAGTGCACCTTATACGTGGACAAAGTTCGGAAATTTGCCAACCCAGAAATGCACCTTATACTCTGGTGCGCCTTATAGGTGTGAAATCACTGTAATTCCCAGTTTCATATACATTTTCTTTGTTGGTGGCAAAACTCACCCACAAGAATGGGTGAACAGTTGGGTAGTTATTTTACCTTGGGCTCCTGTAGGCATGGCCACAAGTGCTGACAATGCTACAAAGTTTACTCAGCATAGGGTTGTTTGGTGGCATTCAGTAATTTGCTTTATAGAAAGCAAAATGTATCACCAGGGGACAATGTACCAAAACCTTTGACAGGCCATAAACAATCACTGAACTCATCTAGTTTATCCTAAATCACAACAAAATTGCCTAGATTTCGCTAGGATTTTTACAGGAGGGATTGTTCCTATAGGCAGAATGGGCACTGAGGTTGTACAGGGCTTAACTAGCAGCATCCCTGGAGGAAAGCTTGTGAGAACAGTTGCAGCTGCATTTGTGTCCAAAGCTAAATATCAAGCTTGAAGTTCATATAAATAATTGATGGAAATGGGTGGAGGGACTTCCTATTAGAGAATTTTACAGAGAACAAGAGTATTTGCTTAAAACAATTGCATTTTTAAAGCCTGCAGTTATTGTGTGTGTAGAACAGTGTCATTTCAACACCCTAGGCAACTTTTAATGATTCAGCCTGGTACCTTATGCAACACGTTGTTGCCTAATATTTGAAAGGACTATGTGCTTTCCAATAGAGAGAAAAATGGCTGGGCAGGGTGGAGATCAAGAGAATCCTTCATCTCCCCAGATGGAACTGAAGAACAACCTCAAGCACATGGTGCCTTATCAAATCCAATTGCATGTTTTTCTAGCAAGGAGGGTGTCCATTTATCTGACGTAGCAGCAAATACAAACCAGCACCTGCCACACTTTAAGTGATTCCTCTAAGCCTTGCAGAGACAAAAGTATCTTTTGCTCACTATTTATAAACACTTATTTCTGCAGTCACTGAAAATGTCATAATATTTTGGAAGCCTGGCTCTTTCTGACTGATAGCATCACATAGTTTAATTGCTTTATTTATATTTATCACATGCTTCATCTTTACTTATTTGGAGCATATTGATTTCTCATTTTATACCAGCTACAGAATTTAAGATTAAAACTCTCAAGGGTTAATACTAAGATCAATACTGTTCAACATCTTCACTAAGGACTTGGATGATGGGAGTGAGTCAGCCTTATGGTAGTGCTGGTCAAGGCCCAACTCTAGCCAAGTTTGGAAGAACTGAACATCGTATGTAAGTATGTTTATAATTCAGTGACCTGTCTCCATTAATACTGAACACCCTATGGATGGTTGAGCTTGAAATCATGGCCAGTCTATGGCAGGACTCTGCTTAAAACCCCAGTGAATCTGCACCTGCTCAGAAAGCTCTCTGGCAGTACCGATACCTGGAAAAGTGATACTCCATCTACACTAGAGCCAAGAAGCTCCTACAGCCATCTGAGGAAAAGTGACATGGGATGGATCAGCTTGGGGGAAGAGCGATCAGTTTGAAAAGGCACAGACAAACAACAACACAGTAAGAAAACTACTTAAAGACAGTAAATGGAGCAGGAGGGCTGGCTCGCTTTCAGAAGTGCTTAAACTCAGGAAGTTATCCCACATGAGGAGTGCCCTGGAGGGAAGGAAGTCTCTAAGAAAGGACCACAGTTTTCCTTGAAAGATGACATCTAGACATCTGCTTGGAATACAGAAGGGTGATGTTAAGAAATAAGAAAACTTTAAAGGAGAAAACACTGGTCCAGAAGCACAGGAGCAAGATAGAAACTGCCCAAAATCAAGGATAATTAGATATTGAAAGGTTAAAGCATCAAGTAAGAAGTTCTTCATCTATACTAAAAATTTTTAAAAAAGGAAAAAATAATATCACAAATAAGTAGCAGAGGCATTATCTAGAAATAAATGTAGATGAAGATTATGTGGGAGCAGTCGATAACTAAGATACCACAATAAGTGAAGAGACACTACAAGCATTTCCTCCATCCCTAAGGACTTTGGTCCCAGTTCTGAGATGTGATGGGGTGGGGGAGGTACAGTTTGTTAAAGTGTATCAATGTTAACTCACTTTTAGAGAAAAACAGCTGGAAAAGCTTCAGTGCCTTTTAACTTTATTAATATGTGCTTCCCTTGAAATGAGTGACTTTCAGAAAACTGTATAATGGCCAATCATTTGCCCAATTTTAGCAAGAAGCCAGCATAATAGTTGAAGATTTTTGGAAATAAATGATACTTTTTTCATTGTGAAATGAATGCTTTCTCTTGCATCAAGTAATAGGAAAATTGTATTTAAAATGAAAATAGAAAGCTTCAAATCATAGGAAACATAGGAACATAGGAACCTGAAAATTCTGACAACTAAAATATTTTCCTGTTTGGAGTAGTCTTATAATGTAAACTATCTTTTAATTTACAGCAAATGTTGATCTCTGTCTCACTCTATCATCTATATTTCCAGACTTAATAAAATCCCAGCTTTTTCTAAACTTGTATTATGCCACATCTCTGCAAAAAGGTAAAAGTTTGCTTTTAGAAAAGAGCTTACTAGATGTATCAGAATGGGAATATAAGTTAAACAAATGGAAGACCTCTCTCCTCAGTGAAGTAACACAGACACAGAACTTAAATAGTAAACTCAATATAGAATTTAGAAAAAAAAAATCAGAAATGGAATCAGGAATGTATCACTTTTTCTATGCTACAAGGCATATCTAGTTATGATGCAAGCTTAGGGGCAGGAAAAGCTGAGTTTAGGGATTTGCAGCATATATGTACAGGGCTTTATTTGCAACTGCTGGGGTGTAAAGTAAAAAAAAAATGGAACAACATAACTGAAGCCTCCATAAATTAAACACTACTCTAAACTGCAATTAAATTGTTCCCTGCTACCAGTTTAATAGTCCCTCCTCGGTTTCATCTTCAGCTTTCTGTGGCTTACATTCCTTGCCGGGATACGTCAATCTGTATAAACCACAGCAAGAATTGTTAAAACTGTGGTGTCTAGGCAGCTGCATATACCCAGCCAGCAGCAATCAAAAACATAGAAAAAACAATTAAATTTTCTCCTGCATATATGTTTTAAAAGAACAACAGGCTTTACAAGGCCTGTAGATTATTCAAATTTAAGTACAGTAATTTCACAGCTATAAGGCACCGGGTTGTCAGCAGATTTCTGAACTTTGTCCATATTTGAGGTGCACCAGACTATAAGGAGCACTCTTCTTTTGCAGGATCAACGTGCAACGAATTAGTAACGGAATCGTAAAATCGCGGGGTTTGTGGCAGGTGCTCAATTTGCAAACATTTTTAACAGATCAGTGTAGCCTTCAAATGCAGCCCCAGGTGCCCTCCCCATGCCACGGACCCCGGCACTCCCACCTGCCTCCGTCACCAGCTGGTGCGGCTCTCGCGGCACGCTGCTCTGCTTGGCTCACGGCTCATCACAGCTTGCACTTCCGTGTTGGCAAATTTCCGAACTTTGCCCATATATAAAGCGCATCGGATTATAAGGCGCGTTTCTGGGTTTCAATCAAAATTTTAGTCAAAAGAGTGCACCTTATAGTCGTGAAATTACTGTAAATCCCTCTGGTGGAAATACTAAGTCCAGCTTGGGGCACATGAGTGCCATGGTGTAAACTGGCATCAGCCTTGAGCTCTGCTGGACTTGAGCAGATGGGAAAGAGGCAGGAACACTGCTGTGGGTTTCTGGGACTTGGCTTTGGGGGAGGCCTGAGCTCTTGAGGAGCTACCAGGTGCTACAGCTGAATGGGGATGGCACCCCACAATGGCACAAAGCTAATACACAGGCAACTGGGGAGAAGGGCTGTGAGTTATGAGCTTCTGAACAGCCAAAATCTATTGTTTCCAGGACCTTGTGCTACATTTAAAATTCAAAGATAGCAACAGCAGGGTGATTATTACCCCCTTCTAAGTGCTACTGGGACAAAACCATAGCGGACCCTTGAGAGAGGTCTTTGGCAGAAGCTGCAGTGAGCCTGGATGCCTTTGTAAAAAGCAAGCAAGGGGTGGGGTTAGACCTAGAAGGGGTGAATGAATGACAAAGACATGCACTGACTTCAAGTAATAGCAATGGAGTGATTGCCGAGGAAATTCTCCATGCTTCCTGAACTGCAGGAGAAACTGCAGGAGAATATCCCCCAGATATTTAATACCTACTCAGCTGTTAGGAAAGCACCAGGCAGTTCAGTGGTTGTTTTGAAAGTTCATCAAAAGATCATTTTCTGCACTGCACAAAGCATCTTCTCATCTGTCACTCCACTGAACTCCTCCATCAGCCCAAGTCTGGTCCTGGAGGATGCTTTGTGTCAAAACAATATGCCTGTTCAGTATTCAGTCCTACTGTGCTGTTAATCTGTATTAGCTATGGGAAGCAGGAAAATTCATGGAGTTTTCAGCTCTGTTGACACATATGACAAAGTCCTACATATGAGAAAATGCAGTAGAATAATCATCCTGCAATTAACAGCTTCTGGAACTGGACACATTTAAATCCTGTTCAAGCAACCTTTACCATCTGAGACATGACACATGTTTCAGAGTTCAAGTGGGTCCCATCTTGGAACCCCTTCCTGGGCACACATGAAATTTAGAACAATCAGCAAAGCTTAACCAAGAGGTCAAGTCTGACCCACCTGACTGCCTTCAGTGATTCAGCAACACTGACTTTTTAAAGCCTTTTTTTGCTATCTTCTTCAATATTTTTGCAACCAAATTGGTATACTCTGGTCTGGATTGCTGGAAAATCAGAGTGGCAAAAAAATGTTGGCTGGTTTGTCCATTCCCAAAGGGTGTGATTACTTGGTTGTACTTTACCCAGGCTAGTAACAAGCACCAGAGGGGTCAATTCTAGAGATTCATATGACCACATCTCCCTTACTTCCAAATTCTGGATTCCCTAATACAGACTGACATTGGAAAATTGGAATAAGTCCATCAGGAGGCCCCCAAGGTCATTAGGCTACTGGAGCACTGACCTGTGAGGATAGGCTGAGGGATCTGGGCTTCAGCCTGAACAAGAAACAACTGAGAAGGAAAAAGGGCTATCAACAGTTTCCCAACCCTACAAGAAGGTCGTCGAGAAGAGGGAAGCAGGCTCTTCACAGCAGTAAAAATATGAGGACAAAAAGCAATGAACATAAGTTTAAATGAGATATCCAGATGCTGTGAAAGGGAAGGTCGTTTTTACTCTAAGAAAAGTCAGTGGAAGAGGATTCTCAGCCACTGGACTTGGAGGTTTACAAAATTCAATTGGATAAAGACCTAGGAATCTGGTGTGATTAAGCAGGCAGTTTGACTTCTCCACCAAAGTTCTCTTCCAACCTGAATTATTCTATAATTTTAGAAAATACTACTTATTTTCTTTTACAGGAAAACAACACTAGGACTTTATATTAATAAATGTGACAGATTTTTTAGTACCCCGTCATTATCATATATACACAAACTTTTCCAAAGCAGCTCTTCTCAGCATGGACAACTTGTATCAAACTCAATGAAAAAAATACCATCTGAATTTCCCAGAAGGAACTAGAAATTAAACTCAAGAGTGCCACATGACATGAATACATTCATACTATTACCTCATATAACAAAAAAAGTGATTTCATATCAACAAAGCATCCCAATTGTGCTGTGGGATCAAAAAAAGTGTGACTGAGGTCTGTATGACCCACTGGATTCTGCCATTTATGCTGTATTAGTTAATTTATCCAAAGGCGTCTTACCAGCAGAGATATTTATGAGAACATCCCTCTCATCTGCTTTTATTAAGGAAGTCAGGGCCAGGCAACCACTACCTCATGCATGCAGCACTAAACTCAATTTCTGCCCCTACTGAATACTGAGGTCCACAAGATTTTCCCTGTAACAAACTTCATACTAGTTGGGATATGACTGAAATGTGCACACAAGATTTAAGTACAAAGTCATTAAGGACAAGTCTGCATTCTGGATTTTAATGAGGAACACATAAGGTGTCAACCAAATACATCTGGAAGAGACTAAAACAGGCTGTACCACTATTTTCCAGTTATCTTCTTTACTATATTACTATAACCTTCTTTAAATCCTATAGCATTTAGCATCAGACCTATTCTACAGCATTTGTTGATTTTTGTGCAATGCCAAATGTAGAACACCATTTCTGTCACAATGAAAATGTTGTCTTTTGAGGACAGAAATATATTTTATTGGAAATGAGGAAGGGAAGAAGATTCAAATGAAGGACTTCTAAAAGATTCCTAATGGATTTTCCATTTCCATCATCTGCAATGTTTGAGCAGTCACTACAGTTTGGGAACTATCTAGATAAATGACTCACTTCTGGAGTATTCCAGCTGTCAGTGATCTCCCAGAAAGATGTCTGAACAAATGAAAATGCTTTAGCAAGTTTATCTGCAGCCAGAAAGTCTCAAACTAGTAACTTAGTTTTATTGTAAGTGGCAAGATACTACTAGTGTAAATGGACTTTGTCCCTTGGCTCAAAGAATCAATATATCTCAATTTTGAGAAGATTTCAATTTGCCGTACTTAAAAATATGAATTAATAGAAATTCAAACAGCTGACATGGCTCAACACTACAGTGAGCACATTCCCACTGGTACTTTCTAGAACCCCAACAGCACTTTTGGAATCAGGGTTCTGAAATCCAGTGTCCAAATTTTTATTCTGCAAGAGAACTGGAATTGCACTTCCAAGTGCAGGTCTGAGTGGTAAAAACTTTTTCTGCCATGACTGCATTTGTGGAGTTTAATACTCCATAGTTGAAGGTCCAAAGTAACATTTAGCTATTTTGTAAGGTGACAACATATCTTTATTTCAGAGCTGCCTACTCAAGCACAAAAACATTCAAAAAGCTTTACTTCCATCGCATGGGAGGGAGAAGGAAGCTTTCAATCATTTGCAGATTCCAGTTACTGCAGATAGTTTAACACCTGATTTATGTATGGTAGAAGGACTTCACATTTGTTTTTTGTGGCTCCAATTTTGCTTCAACAAGTCAGTTGGGTGGAAGTAACCAAATCGCATGTAAGATGCCAAGTAGAGGCCTCTGCAAACTTGGCCCACAGTGTGCATACTTGTTAGTCTTAAGTTTGCTGTTCTCATTTTAATCCCCAGTGCTTCTCACATCTGCAAATTGTTTAGAATATTCAAGTTCTTAATTTATCCACTTACAACCCAGTCTGCTTTCCTACAATACAATATTTTATCATTAGATTTGTGGAGCCACTGTTCTTTCACTTTGAATTTAAATTAAGTTAGATAGTAAATGATGCTGATCTTTAAGCAGTGGCCACCAAGAAGGTGAAGGTGTCAGTAACAGCAGGCTGCTTATTTAAAATACTGCTGCCAGAAATGAGAGGATAAATTTGAAAGGGAATTAAATAGAGCCATATATTTCAACTCCACCATATCTCAAATCACACTATTTTATTATTTTATCCCTGCAGGTTACACCATGATGGGCAAATCTGAAGTGCTAGTGAGATGTTAATTATCCAAATTATTTATGATACTTGAACTTTTGTGTTCTTTTCTAACACAAAATGCATACCTTGGTATGCTCTGTACCAAATTTCCTGGGATACACAAAGTATCTTTTCTTATGATCGTCTGACCTACCCATTAGTGGATGGAATTATTAACACACTGAAACACTAACAATATGGCAATTTTTCTCTTGCAGAAAGGAGCAAAGGACAAGAGGATATTTGTACAACACAGACAATGTCATTTTTATGGGAAAAAAAGAGTAAAAAACTACCTAGTAAAAAGCCACAAAAACATTAAATAAACAAAAGAGGAAAGTTTAGAAGCAGCTCCCCACTTTACCTACCAAAACAGAAGAAAGAAAAAGAAAAAAAAATACAAAGGGTCTGATATGCAATGAAACAAAAAGAATTACATCTCACTTCGGATTTCAGTGAGCTGCACATTTCCAGACAACTGTTCTGTTTCAAACAAACAGACAAGGTCTGCCTTAGCATATTTAAGTTTTTATCAGTATCTTTTTGGCTAGATAGGGGTAATCTGTCATGGAATACCTATAGCTCTATATTCCTAATGAACTAGGATTGTGTCTCCTCTTTTACTAGAAAAAAAAAATTTAAATCATAAAACCTACAAAAAAAACCTCCACGCCCCTACGCAACAAACAACCTAGCCCAAACAACAAAAGAACTCCACACAAAGAAACAAAAAAACGTCAAGTCACCAAACCCCAAACTTTTAGAAAATAAATTCCTCTTTTAAATAAAAAATGCTACAGGTAAATTTATTGCCATAGCATAGCACTGTATTTTGAGAGACTTGCTTTGCAATGGAAGTTTCTCTTGCCTTGCAGATTTGATTTCCTGGTCCTAGATGAATTGCAAAAATTAGTCCCATGAAGTTCTGGGAAATTCACTTGGTTCCCACTGCTCTTCCAACACTTCCAGGACTGCAACTGTTCCAAGGCAAGCACAGAAACTCAAGCACATTTGCCATTTGATGTGCTATGTAAGCAAATAGTACATCTTTCTTCTGGAAAGAGATGTAAGTCTGACAATTTTTTTCATGCTGCTTAATTTATTTCAGACCTGAACAGCTAAATTACTTAATCAGTCCCAACAGCTGACCACTATGATTTGATGGCCACATATGGCCAAACCCTGAGGGAAAAAGAAGGCTGGAGCTAGCATGGCAGCCAGAATTTTAAATGTGCAAACAACAGGTGAGAATACAAAATCATCTGGTTACCCAAGACAGGCAGCTGCAGACATAGAAAAGGTGAGACAGCTGCTTCCAGTTGATAGTGTTGACTGCTAGAAAACTAGTTATCCTGAAAAACTTAACATATTTGCAATAGATATCCCCAGGAAGACATCTGGAAAGGCACAGAGGGATCTTAATTTCCCTTAGAAACAAAATTCCATCATAATTCAGCTTATCTGTAACAGATGCTCATTCTGAAAAAAAAAAAACAACCAACCAAAAACAGTCCACCATGGGATTCCCCATCAAAATTCAACTACAACCTTGGAATAAAAAAAGTGATAATCATGTGTAATTCATAGCATCTTGGGACTAGATACTGGTCACTCAAACAATACAGAAGGACATGAAGAACATACTGCTCAACACAGCTGAGTACTGCCACCAGACACGAAACACGGGAATTTGAATTCAGATTAAAAAATCTGTGCTTTAGGACTTGAATTCAGCATTTGAATACAACATTCATTTTGGACAACAGAGAACTCCTCTCTTTCCATAAAAAACACATGCTACTCAACAAAAATAATGTTCAAATCTAGCAAAAGGAACAGTAGGTGACTAGTGGAAGAGATAGTTATTGATCTTTGAGAAAGAGAAAGCAGTTTAGGTATAGAAACCAAACTGCTGAAAATTCTCTGAAAACTTCTTATTCTGTATTTACCCAAACCAGAATTATAGATCTACCTTTTTTATTACTTTTTTTCTGAAGAGCAAAAGAAAATATGAAACTGGCAAAAGATTTTAAAAGATTCATCGACAGGGTTTAAAATAACCAATAATAGGAGAGTGAACAAATGGCTTAAATATGGTAACATGCTGGAGAGATAATTTTTTGTCAACCATGAAGTGTAATTTGACATGAATGTTATTGCTGGCAATAGGCACCCATAAATAGCATAATCAAGAGCATGCCAGAAAAAGTCACTGCCAATTAAACAAATTCAGCCCTTGTTTCTTCCCCTGTTCCCTCACTATTCTCAATAGTTCTGCAAGACAAAACACAGCCCTGAATTCTAACTACTTGCAATGTACTTGGAGACCACCTTCCTGAAACCTCCTCAAGCACAGGGCAAGCACAAAAATTGAGGTCTATCTGTCAGCACAGAATTTATTTCAATTTCATCCATCCAGCTCCACAGTTTCATCCCTCATCAGGTACCGCAACATTAATATGGAACTTGAGATTTCATTACAACTCAGTGCTGTGAAAGAGCAGCATTTACCAGCTTCACAAGGACACCAACCTCACCTGAGCTACATTTAAAAATACAGGCAACAGAACCAGAACACCTCGAACAGAAATCAGAGAAGCTCCCTTAAAGGCCATGATGGTCAAAAATATGAGTGGGAATCCTTCGTTCCAGTTTGCTTCCCATATTTCTGCAATGTTCTGCTGGGATGTACCAAATAGATTTAGCTTTTGATAGGTCAAAACAGAGGGAGTTTCTTCTAGGATAAATAAAATCAGGAGTGCTGGGGGTTGGAATAAAACTGAGAACAGTAGGTTCTTTTTAAACCATGAGTTAATTCTGTAGAGAAGCAACACAATTAGGTTAGAATTTCCAAAGAAATCTAAAGTCATTAAACCTATTTTGGTCTAAACCAAAACCAAATCCTGCCATTAAAAAAACCTCAGGTGAATTATTGTCATCATGTGACCTTTATGGAGAGTACTTGCAAGCTTAACACATGTAAAGATGTTTTTACAGCACTTAAGAAACAGGGGCAGAAATTTCAACTGATGCTTGGATGCTTGAGTTTACAAATATATGTCAAGGACTCAAGTTCTAGCACAGAACCAAGTACTTTGAAACTCAATGTCAAGCCCAAGAGCTGACCAATTTACCTGTAAAGGCACTTTGGATTTCATCCACCTGAACTAATGGCTGAGTAGTCAATACTGAAGAGAAATATCTCAGCATAAGGAAACCATTGATCATAACAATATTTGCTAGGTCATAAAAATATGATTATGCTGCAACAAGCCTGTTCTAAATCAATGCTAAGTGTTGGGGTTTAATACTATTTATAGCAAACATACTCACTAAGAATTATGATCTATTTTGTTTATGCTCATTTTGAATGCTTTTCTCCTCAAATGATTTACAGTTTTATTTTTTCTTCCAAGGCTCAGTTCCTAGAATTCTTAAACTGCTCCAACTCAGCCACTTCCAGATCATCCATTAGTTGTTTCAATAAAGTTGGGGATTTACAATGCCCCCTCAGCATTCCATTGACTCATGTTCTCATCAGCAAGCAAGTTCTGACCAGTAACTCTTTCACCCCAAAACTGAGCTCTGCATTATTTGTACAAGGCACCTTGCCAGCATGTACACCAGCACCAACTGGACATCCAATTTTAACCCCCTCCTAGGAGCCATTTTAAGACGTTTTTGGAGATTCCAATATTTAGTCATGCCTAGTCCTTCACTCCTCAAGCATCCAGTCTCCTGGAAATCTCACATCAGTTGGACAATACCAGGAATGCAGGTAATACATCTGCCTTCTTTCTCCTGCCTTACACAAAATATCTCCTGCCTTAAGGCAGTTTTGCAAATTCCATTCCTCCTAGAGCCAGGCAGAGCTGCGAAACACAACGCATACTCATCCTAAGAGAGATTCAATTAGAATATATTAGTTGCATCCATGTTAACATTGGAAAAACATCTATTTTTCCCAATACAGTGCCAAGGCTTTTACAGAAGGGTCTCAGAAAGCTGAGCGTTGCTCTGCAGATCTGTGAGTCTCCACAAACCAGAAAGACTACTCTCTGACATCAATAAACAAATACAATTGAAATATTACCACCTTTAAATAGCACTGAAAAAGGCCTCTGTGGTACTGCTGTCTTGATTGGCTATCACAATAGAGCAGATTGAAAGAGCAGAATTTAAATGTTTGTGTGTACAGCACATGTTCTATAAGGAGACAAAAAACAAATAAAATAACCCTGATAGAATCACTACTCTTTTTCCTCCAATTTTTTATGCTCTTTCCTATGGAGTTCTTCACTAACATGGGAAGAATATCTAACTATTGCTATAAATTTGGGTATTAGCTTGCTGCAGTGCCACTCTCTTTTACTTTGCTAAAGACATGCTGCAGTTGGAACAGTTGCTTTTAAATTAACTTTTGCAATTTGCAATAATTTGTATTGCCTGTTTTCATATATTTAAGTTTTATATCTAGGTTAAGAAAAAATTAAGCTGCATGTTATAATAATATAAGAAATACTTAGGCTTGCACATAGGCTTCATAAATTGAAGATGTGATAGGTGGATTTGAGCTATAATTATAAAAATCCACTGATTGCCCAATATTGGAGAGGGATCCCTCCCAAGTCTTCTGTTGTTGGAGTGATCACAAAATGTAAAGAAACGTCAAGAAATAAAAATATGAAAGCATGGACTGGTGCCATTTTAGCACCCTCAGACATGAGCAAGCTATAGTGCTAACATATCTATTCAATTTGCTTGAATGTCTGAATTCTGATATGATCCTCCCCCAAGTACAACATGTGGTTAGCCTTCAAATGGACCTGTCTTTGCTTCTCATATACATATCACTAGTCTGATTTTATAGCTTAAATGTGAATGGCACCATTTTTCCCAAAAAATTGCCTTAAGATTCATGCCATTCACATTACTACTAGGCATACTTATTTTACCCCTCTGTTTCTTGCTAGTATATGTTAGCCCTCATAGCTTCTGAAAAGTTAACCATAACAATACTCTCCAAATTTAAACTACTTCAGTCAATATCTGAGTCTTAAAACAAACAAACCCATACCATAACTAAAAAATCAGAAAAGCATGGGTTTTTTTCATTATTTTACTGCCTTAAAGTGACTAAAACAAGTATCCGACATCATTCTGTTATACCCACTTTGCATAAATGCAAATAAGTCCATTAGATAAAAGGCATGTGTGCGTGTGTGAGTGAAATCTGGCCCATCAGTTACTACATAGCTTACACACAGAGAAATATGCTAGCTATGCACTGCTCAGCCGCTTCAAAACACAGCAAAACAAACTTCATCAGCTGCTGAACACAGGCTGATATCAGGGAAATTCCTGGGTTAAGAAAGCAATGCACACAGACTCCTCCTCCCGACTGTAATGCTGCTGAGAATAAATTATGTATCATTGTTCAATAAATCACAGCTCATTATCAAGTCATATAATTCACCTTCAAGAGAAATAACAAAAATGTCATGTACTAATAAAAATAAAAATAAAATCTCTGTGCCTAACAGTATTTTTCTTCTGCATTTCTATATTTAACATTCATGGTTCCCCTCTAATACTTACTTTATACACTCATTAAATTCCTAGCAAATGCTTATATACATCTTAATCCCCACAGAGTGAACACCATCACTAAGTTGTAAAGGTCAAATTTTGCTCTCACATCAAAGTGATGCCTTGGAAACCCTGAGATAATATGAACTAAACTGAACTAAATTCCTTCATATACTGGTAATCAGCCAATCAGCCAGCTGTGCCATTGGAGCAAAGCATGATCTGCCAATTTCTTGAGTAGGTATATGCTCTTTAATGAAGAACCAAGGCTCTTGAAGCCAGAGGATTATGTTTAGCTTGCTTTAGATACTTACACTAAAGTACGTTTTTTCAGGCAGACTATATATGGTCAGGGAGCATTATCTGGCTGATGCACATTTAGTAATGTAGGCCTCCACATTATGACAAAAAGAGCTTTTGTTAGAAGCAGCACTAACTGAAACTAATAAATTTAGAGGCACATTTTATTCCAAGAAGAACTGAACCCCACATCACAGGTTTTTGTGAGGTTAGTACCTGATATAACAGTTTGTACAAAACACTGAACATCACTCTGCAACCAGAGGGTGACATAGGAATACAGAACTTCCAGGTGATCTTAGAGAAGAAAGAGCAAGAGTCACTGAATTTCTCATTGTTTCCAGTTAACCCTGCCAAATCAATCCCAGTCGTTTAAGGTTGTTTTCTTCTTTTTCCAAAACAAGACTTTAGCTTACTAATACACAAAATTTTCAACTATTTATTCTGCTCAAAGCACATGCAGATTTCATTTCTTATAGACCTGATATTGCTTTAGTTTCTGCTGTCATACTCAGAAGACCTATCCATTGCATTGTGCACCGTGGAAGAACGGCATCAATGATGATAATCCAAACAGAATTTTTTCTACCACGTAAATTGCTGCACACTTTTAGAAAACACATCCCGCTAACTTCCCACCAGAAAGGATAAAGATAGGTTCCAAGCTAAGCCACAGAGCTTAGCTTGTACATAAATTTTTTCATCTACTAAAACAATATTGTTCATTTAAATAATTTACTAGTTGTACAACTAAGATATTACTTCAAAACTCATGTGTAAACCCTGAGTGAGTTGAGACCTTTCATCTACATGGCCTGTTTTGAAATCTGGTATGAGATGAGTTCTGATGAATAAAATTTTTCACAAGGCATTTTTGCCATGTAGTTCTGCATCACTGAAGTAATTTTTTCACCATACAGCATGGGCAGTTGTATTAAATCTGATTAATATGACCATCTCCACTACACTCTCAGATTCCAGTGAAACATGAGTTTTCAGTGGTTCAAGAATTCGAGCTGTCAAATATAATTTGAAACTGCATCCAAATAATGACACATTACTTCAGTATATCAAAGATATCTTAAAAGAAGACTCCTTAATAAAATATCCCCTCTCTGCATGAGTAAAGTCCCATTAGAAACCCCCACTAATTAATAACTTATATTCCTAAAAGAATTTTTAAGAGGTCTCAGATTTCAGACTCTGGATTGAGTTAAAGCCCCAGAGGCAAACTGTAGGCTTAATTTAGTGAAAGAGAGCCTCATCATTTTCATTAAGCATGTTATCTGGAGGGAGATTTGAGAGAGAACTGATGACTTCCAGACTACAAAGAACCTGACTTTCAAGAACCTACCATTCTGTCTGTCAAGTCTCTTAGTGTCACCTAAGAAGGAGGCAAGAGCAGAATAGCTTTTTGTTCCATGTCAGAGCTGCTCAAAATTTTTACCTCTCCTGTCATGCATGTTTCCTCCCTACTGAATCTATTCTGAATAGGAAGCACAATTCTTGCGGACAATGTAATTGCTTAATTATTGCAGCTGGCTTACCTTCCATAACAAACTAATCCAAAAGAAATCAGAGGAAAACAGAAAGCAACTGATTGCATCTCATGAGCCAGAACATTGAAAACAGTGGAAAAAAACAAGTAGGAAAATGGCCAAAAGATATTTTTCTAGTATCAGTGCCACAGAATTCATAAAAAGTTTAAAGAAAACTTTGAGATTAGCATTTGGTAGTTTGTGCCCATGTCTTCTGCCCCCCGTTCCTCCCCATCTTACTCTGTGGCCATGTCTGTCTGGTAAAACTTTAGCAAGCACAGGTGTATACTCTTTAAAACTAATAGTATGAATGAAAGTTTATTCCTAGGCAACCTGAGTATGGCACTAGTAGTCACTGCTGGTCTTCTACAAGACTTTGGCCGCGGCACGACATATCAAGAGCAGCATCTTTAGTTCCATCCTCAAACAGAATCTCCATTTGACCCACACTGCCCACTGAGGGCCAAGCAGGAATACAATTCTTTTGTGCTAGGTGCTTCAGAGAGAACACACTCTACCCACTCACCATTTTTGGCCAGTAGCAGTCTGAGCTAAGTTTGAACTGTTGTTTTAAAGACAGAGCTAAAAACACCCAAAATACAGTTGATTTTCCTTTTCTTCAATTCACATTAAACAAGAAGATAAGCCTTGAACTCTTTATGCTTTAATGTGCAATATTACTCTGTGTCTTGCTTGTATCTCCTCTCAGGATGTGGAGATAATTACTTACAATAATATTCTTTACAAGTGCTGCTGTTTACAGACTCATTCAAAATTAAAGTTTCTAAAAAGAAGCAACACGCTGAGTACTTCCTCATTCTCCTATCACACAAATAGATTCAAGCATTTCAAACTGAACTAGTCTGAATGTGAAGCTGCATTTGATTTTTATTGCACAACCTTCAGGAAAGGCTGAGTAAGTTAGCATTATTCTCCAAGCAGTACTTGTGCAATTCCTTTGAAAGCCATAATCAATGGCTTCCTATTAAATACATTTCTGCCAAAATTTCATTATTTAACTAGTATAATAAAATAATTGGTAGGATATGCCATATTAATACATCTTTCACACAGTACTTTAACTGAGTGATACTTCAGCATGATAATTAAATAATTTTTGAAAAACACTGTCCTCTTTTCTTTAAAGCCATGCTACCACCACCCAGCAACTTGCACATGGCGTAATACCTACCTGCTCTGTGTTCTGTTTCAAAGCAGCCTCTAGGTCAAGACATTTCCATCTTTGCTGTCTGAAACCATTACAACAACAGTGTAACACTGGACCGTCCCACTCCAAACTCTTTCTCCCAGCGGGACAGAGGAGTTCCAGGCTTCAGTGTGAGGGACCAACAGGTAATACCGTTCTTGGAGCAAGGCTCCCAGTGGAAGTCTCAGTCTGAAATGGACCCACTTCTGTGAAGAGTGGGAGGATTTGAAGAAACCAGGCAAATGGTATTTGACCTTTGCTCTTAAAACAAGCAGAAAAAAACCCAAAAGCCTGAAACTCACTGGGTGGCACACATAGATCCTCTGTGCAAAGCTTTGCTTTTCTCCTTCAGTGATGTTTGAACAGTCGGAGAAAGCAACATGCAAGAAAGAAGTTTTATTGTCCAGCCATCTGACACTGCACGCTCCCAGGAGGCTTCCTCTCAGATCATTTTGCTGTGCTCAGTTGGGTCACAATGTGTTTCTGTAAAATATTTCACTACACTTGAAAAAAAGACTTAAAAGCAGTCTCAGGGAAAATGACCATGAATAAATGTCAGGTTGCTTTTCCTAAAACGTGGCAGATATCAAATTAACTTGGTTGGCAATGTTTGAAATACCCCATCATCTGCTAGACTGGCAGTTCTTGAGTCAAACACAGCAAGTACCTCCAAGCACTCTGCTGTTATCCAGCCCTGAGATAATTATCACTGCTAGATTATGTCAGTGCAACCAATAAAATAAGTTTATTTGAAGCTTCTGTTTACATACAACCACTAAAGTACTCTCATTTTGAAGAGGTTGTTCAAAAAGACTGTCAGCACAGCTTTAGCATTAATAGATACATTTTCAAGCAGGGCTTCTCTGACCTGACCTAATAAAATAACTTATCCACAAATGTGAGCAATATTTGTAGAATCCCCATGTGATCTTAAAACAAGAGTCATTATTTTTTCATACGTGCAAAAGAGAATTGATATTTATTTTTAAATACTTAAATGCATCCTCCCTCTTTTTCTCTGCAGGAAAAGCCCATTATTTTCACAGCTGAAGACAATAATTTCTAAATGGGAAAATATTTCCAAACAAGAGACTTCTGATTATCACAAAGCTGCTCAATTGCTATTTTGTTTGGGTTATTTTGTTCCCCTCCTCCACAAACAACCATCTGCAGAGAGTGGAATTTAGGTGTGTGTAAGAACACACATTTACAGGTAATAAACTCTTCAAAGCATGTACAGTTTTTCCAAAAAGCACCATTAATACAGTTCACATTTGGAAGAAGTGCGCTTAAGACAGGAAAAGTATTTTTCTCCTAGCATTTGGGAGAGAAATGTGAACATCTTTCAAAGTCTTACCTATTGGGTCACAGCAATGATCATATTCTTCTTAATGAAAAACACAAATCGGAGGCTTATTTCTGTAAGAACCATCTTTCCCCTAAATGTTCTTAAAGGTGAATTCAACTAACTGAAAAGATTAGAGCTAGTTTTATAAAAGTTCTTCTTCTCTTCTGGTCCCAAGGCTGTTCTTATAAGCAGCCATCAAGCAGTAATCATACAACCAAAGGTAACCTAGAATAAGCCAAATCACACAATCTTGTGCCTACACAGATGTAAATATTCTGAACCCCGTTCATATCAGAGCAATGGCAAAAATTCCTGCACTAGTCTATTACTGAAATGCTTAAAAACTTGGACAAGATGTATCAGAGGCAAAGGCTTGAAGGATGGAAGCAAATTTGATAAAGCACAGAATGTGATAAAATATAGAGCCATTAGTATAATGGGAAAACCAGAATACATGCAGCTGTCCAGAAAATGATCAAGAGGTTACAGTAATTACAGCCCTTTTCTCCGCTTGACTTTTCACCACAACATAATGACTACTTTTTCAGCTGCTAGTAGGACTTACACCAGATTTTCCTAGATTGAACAGAATGAGAGCATAGTGAATTAAGTTAAGAGACTATATAATCTTGAACTGTTGCTTTTCCACTAGATGTCAAAGAATACGACTCTATTTCACAAAAGACATTCCAAGCAGATTACAGATGTTTACAGATGCAGCCAGCTAGAAAACCAGAATGGGCTGGGCTGTTACCTCTTTCCTTCTAGAAGGCAGACATGAAAATAAGTCGATGAACCAGGTCCTTACGTTTCAGTCCTGGAGGACATAAAGTGGCAAAATTGACTCTGTCTAAAAACATCCAGTAGCAGAATATGCAGCTTACTATTTTTCTGTCATCTCAGTTTTATGAATAACATTAACATATACAAGATATGTCTGGCTGAAGCCTCTCAGACTTTTTATTCCTGTTCCCTCATTGTCAAAAATAGTTATCATACAAGGGTATATGTAATTTTACATCAACAGAAGGAAAAGTAATGTCTCTAGACTAACATCTATAATACATTCCTGTCAGACCAGAAGTCCTTTCCTACAAGTACAGCCTTCACAAAGGAAACTGTCCAATGAGTGTTGACAATAACTCAAGAGTTACTGTTATGGAGAAAGTATTTTTTCTCAGCTTTACCCAAAACAGATCCACCCAGAATGAAATTTTACAAACTGGATTCTTATGACACCAGTGCACATTTCCAGTTCATTAACTAGATTCTTGTCTTCAGGTCTATAGACAAAAGAAGATATTTCAAAAGCTTAACCACAAACACTTCTCCTCAATACCTCTAACTATTAGTAAGAAAAGCCTGGTGACCCTCTATTCTGAAGTACACACATTTCAAATTCCTACTCATGACAAGTAGCCACAAAGAAAATAAACAGATTCACACTGGATGTGAATTCTCTCTGCTGCTGGCACAAGGACACATGAACACTGGAAAGAGAGTATTCTATTTTTCAACATCTACAGACATTTGGGGTTTCACTGTGACTAGAAAAGTACAAGTTTATGTGGAGTATCCTCAGAAATCAAGAAATTTTTTTTAAAAAATCAAGTTATACTGTAGAACTTGGACAGTTGAAACAGTTTAAATAGAGGTATTTCATGGAATCCCATAGAACTGCCACCTCCTAAAGAATCCAAGCAAAACCATGGTTGTGAGGTAATGCTATACCTGTCCTTTCTCCAAGAAATCTGGCTCTATGTAGCTTCACAAATTCCTGCACAAAGAAAGATGGATGAAGGAGAGGCAAGGAGCAGGAACATCAGAGAGGAAAGACTGGCTCTGACCAAAGACCAGTCTTGAATTTGAAAGTTAAAAAGTAATCTGTGTCCTATAATGTTAGATCACAATTAACCATCTGTTAAAGGTGGCTGTTTCTCAGGGGTGAAAAAAGATGAAAGATGAAAAATAACATCAACTTGCAGACTAGAGGCAGAAAAAGACATGGGTGAGTTAGGAATGCACAAAAAATAAAATTAATTTGTGTAGGTATAAGACTGAATGCATACAAGAACAAATCAAGTATGGAGTTTCAAGGATCCAAAAGGGCACAACTGAGTACAGTAAGCATATAAGATTTATGGGAAGGTAAAAACAGAGGCAAGGACATGAAGACAGAAAAATTTTTTACACTCTATTACTCATCACCAAACCTAAATACCTGAAAGCAGGGCTGTGCTTGCCAGAGAGAATGTTTGTTGGTGATCTGAATGGCAAGGGGAAGGTAATTCAACATGTGGAAGCACTCAATAGTTTTTACAGAGTTGCTGTCTTTCCCACCCTCAGTGCTCTGTGGAGAGCTCAACAGAATTAATTTCAGCACATTTACAAGCAGGTTACTAGCCAGAGGACACATCCTAACTGGGTTAAGATAAAAGACAGACTCTGTAAGAATTGCAAGTAAATCTCCTCCAGTGCACCCTATAACAAATTCTCTGTTGGGTTTTGGAGTTCAGCGGGAGCAGCTCCCTATTTCCGAGTCCTGAAGGTGATGATCATTTCTTTCCTAGGTACACCTTTTGTGGCACAATTACAGCAGAACACTTGCCCATCAAAGAAACACTCCTCTGCAGCCAAGGCTGCTGACACACAACAGCCCAACCTGAGACAAATATGTATCTGTGCACACACACCCACACACCATACCCACTTCATCCCCTCTTTCTCAAACATAAAACCAGCTCATTTCTTCAGATACTACTGGCTTTAAAATAGGAGTACACAGGAACGTCAAAGCTAGGATCCAAGTCAGTGCTGGATAAGTTTTTAAATGGGAGCAACACAGCTGAACACCTATGGTCAGGTTTTATTGCAGTGGTTCAGTTAAAAAGTACTGCTTAATTCAATATATTTGTCTGTCCAAACAACATATAGCAGCTATTCAAGGTTCCACTGGTGAAAAGTCTTTCAGACTGTATCTTTTTCAAATACAGAAGAGGGAAGCATGGGAAGCATGAAGCACTTCTCTTCTTGGTACAGAAAGAGATGCTCTCTTTTTTTTTCTCAGGGGTTAAAGAAGAGTGATGAGTTAGTGCTACTCACACTCTTACTACACTTCATTACTTGATTAATATGAAATGTCAAGTCTGTGGTATTGCTCACAAAGAATTTTAAATATTAATATGCATAGTGAAGCAGTTTACTATGTACAGAGCAAAAGCTTTAATCTATAATGCTAAATGCATCAACAAACAAGAAGAATTTATGAAAAAGGTGCACAAAATTAAGTCTCAATGCCATGTATTTATGCAACATTATTGCAATCTGGCAATTGCACTTTCGGTGTCCAAATAAAACAGTTACATTTAAGTCTTCATAAAAAAAGTTTACAAACATTTCTTTTGTCTGACAAATTCACATTTGTATTTTGCAGGTTACTTAATATAAGCATAAAAATATTAAGATTAATGCGGCTATGCAAAAAAATTAATTTTTGTGTTTACCAAAAACATGTAATTGTTTTTGTTTGCGTAAGTAACAAGCGAAGTAAACAGAAGTAAAGATAAGTCAGTATGATCTAAAGCATCACTGCAGTAGAGTAATTCTGAACTTGCTGAACTAGCAATTCTGTGTGCTGATACTTGTGTTGATAGGGATTAGTCACAGCAATATTTTTAAGACATCAGTTTACAGCTGAAAAAGCGGCCCCAAAACTTTTGGCAAAATGCCTGCAAAGGTGCAAAGAGTAAGATAAGTTCACTAAAATTAGGCAATAGGATAAATCATGCTTTAAGGCTTGGTAAGGCAAATAAGGTAATGTGACCAGACAGGAGAACCTTCATGTCTGAAAACGGCCACCCATCTTCAAATTGACCAAGTAATTTCTTCTGCATTGACTATGACTGGGATTGAATCATATGTTTATGAAAAGAAAACAGTGCACCCGTGTAAAGGGCTGGTATGGCTTACAACCTTAACTGATTATCCATGCTGCAAGAATCAGCTCTGGTACTAATAACTGCATTTCCATTTCATGTAGGCGAGGATCAGAAAAACTGCTTACAGACACAGATACAACTAAGATAGAAAATATTTTTACTTTACAGTTAGATGTCATCATTAGATGCTACACCATGAATAAACATAGGAAAACCAGCTTCTACCATAGTATGACTGGATTTCTCTCAACAGCCAGCCCTGAAGATCAAAATGCAGAAAGCTAACTCACAGCAAGAGAATTATTTGAAGAGCAGGTGTCAAGCTTTGAATTGCTTAGCAGTTTTTCATTTATGGGTGGAGGGCAGGAATTAAGGCAAGAAGATTTTAATCATAGCTCAGGAATTTCATTTTCTGCAATTTTTTGCACTGCTATGTACTCCCAAATTTGGACAAGACAATAGTGTTTTTAGCAGCTACTTCCTGAGCCTGAAGTCTGATCTCATCCTTCCTAAGGTCAGTAACTTGACAAAACAAAGGAATTACTGTAAAGTAATTAACATTGAAGAAAAAGTTTTGCCACTCCAGCTAAGGAATGAGACCAGAAAAAGAACACAGCAGATCAAACTCATGGTTTTACGTAAGACACCCACAACACACCAAGAAGTCACACAGTGTAACACACTGTGACTGCATGACCATCGTTTTCAAGGTACAGTAATTTCACCATTATAAGGTTCACCGAGTTATAAGGCACACTTCCGGGTGGCCGGGAAGTCCATGGAATTTGTCCATACATAAGGCACACTGGCCTATAGGGCACACTCTTTTTTTATTTTTTATTTTTTTTAAGTGAGGATCCGCTGACAGCTCTCCCCACCCAGCTGCCGGGGCTGCGCCCACCAGCTCTCCCCGCGGCTCTCATGGCTCACACTTCTGGGTTGACAATTCTCCAGAATTTGTCCATATATAAGGCGCACCAGCTGATAAGGCACACTTCTGGGATAGGCTTGAAACTTCAGTCAAAAAGGTGTGCCTTATAGGCAGGTGTGAAATTACTGTAATTATGAAGCACTGAAACAGACTGCCCAGGAAAGTGGTGGATTCTCAATCCCTGGAGGTATTTTAAAACACTTAAGTGCTTAGGGAGACCCAGCCTTAGGGTGGACTTGGCAGTACTAGGTTAAATGGCTGGACTCAATGACTCTAAAGGTCTTTTTCAAACTAAATAATTCTATGATTTAAAGGCAAAATAGTAGTGGAATTTCCCCACCTCAACTTAATGACTGGGGGGAAAGAGGATGGAATTCAAAAAGCCATACACCAAGTCACAGTTGTGCATTCCTCTCCCTAAGCCAATATGTTGTTTGAAGTCAAGGCATCCTCATTTAAGATCTGCAAACAGAAGGCCCCATACAGCGAAATTTCACCTAACATACATCAGCAGTGCACATATAGGTGCTGGCAAGGTTAACCTCATCATATACAGCCATGGGATCCTAGATCTACTTTGGATGTATCTCCAATTTTGGAGGTATGCAGCAACCAGTTTTGTTTTCTTTTTTTTGAGAACCAATTTCCTCAATGAGTAGCTAGCTGATCACATACAAAAGCCAGTAATTGAACTCAGTAATCAATAAGTTAAATCTTCAGTGATAGTACCACTATCCAAATTTTCAATCTTTTTATATTTCTGAACTATCAAGAAAATTTAATTACAGTGATTTCACAACTATAAGCCACACCTGATTATAAGCCACTTATCCGGGTAGCCAGGTAGACCACGGGATTTGTCCATTTATAACCCACACCCGAATATAAGTGACTTTTTTTTTTTATTTTAAAGTGAGGATCCATGTGCAACAAAGTAAAGAGTTAGTAACAGAATTGTGCGATCGCAGGGTTTGCTGTCAAGCTGCTCAATTTGCAAACAGTTTTCACAGACCGGTGAAGCCTTCAAACGCAGCCACAGGCGACCTCCCCATGCCGTGGGTCCCAACACTCCCGCCCTTGGCGCTGGCTGCCGTGGCTCCCCGCCTGCTCAGCAGCAGCGGTCGCACCCCTTGCCGTGCAGAGCCGGCAGCTCACCCCCTTACTGCGCGCTCAAAGCCAGCCGCCCGCCGCCTCCTTGCCGCATGAAACTGGCTCCAGCTCCCAGCCTGCTCGGCTGCGGCTCCCCGAGCCACGGCACTGTGCAGCAGCGCTTCCTCACCGCCTTGCCCGCCTGCCCTGCTCGCGGCTCCGCCGCTCCGCAAAGCCCGCTCCCCATCTGCCCCCCGCCCGCCTGGCCGTGGCTCCCCGGCAGCTTCCTGGCCGGCTCGCACTTCCAGTCTGGCATTTCACCAGAAATTGTCCATAAATACGCCTCACCTGATGATTAGCTGCACTACTGTCATAGGCTGGATTCTTCAATGAAAAAGGTGCGGCTTATAATAATGAAATTACTGTACCTTGAAAATTTAACCTATTAAATATTCTTTTTACAGTGAGTGTACCATATTCAGTCACAATTTTTTTCCTGGTTAAAACCAGAACTGTATTCAGAGCCTCTGCAAAATGGGTTTTTCACATTTAATAATTACTTAACAATTTTGTGTCTTTGGACTTAAAATTAAGTTTTGAAACCTCCAATATTTAATGAGTACATAATATGGGGAGGAAAGCTTCCTCTACATTTTACAAAAGAAAATACATTCCAAATTCAATTCTGCATTCTACATCTGTACCATAAACCTGACATGAGAATATTTAGACACAAATAAAATTGTTACAGTGCAACAGTTCCTCACTGTATCATGCTACTAATGAATAACACATTATCTTCAGTGGAGGAAAAAAAAAAAAAATTCCTTGAGAGATTTTAGCAATACTTTCTCGCAAAGAGATTTTGTATTAATTACAGTATTACAGGATATCAAAATTTTGCCTGTATTGATCCCCTCAGTTACTCTCTTAAATTAAGGAGGTTAATTACTTAGCAGTTTGAAACTGTTGCTTATTGATCCTTGAAAGAAAATACATAGCAAAGTAAGTTTAAAACCATTGTGAGTTTATTGAGCAAATAGCATTCAAGTCAAATTAATAGACAGTGTGGTAATATATTCAAGGCCTCTGCATTTATTTTTTGTACTTGATAAAATAACATTATTATTTGAAATATTTAGATGTGTTGGAGAGTGACTTTGATTTGAAGAGAAACAAAAAAAGTACCTTAAGATGGCCAGAAATTTATAGGTAACTATACATTCTATTACATTCATGTCCCACAATCTTTTAGTTGCTTCCCAATTTAATGTAAAGAAAATAACTGGCATTAATAATTTAAGTTTGCTTCTTACACATTTTAAGGGAGGTGTTCATTCTTAAGAGTTGTTTGTGAACTAAATGAAGTGGCAGCAATATTATGATAATGCAATTAAACCAAATAAAGGTGTCTTACATTTGCCTAATTAAGAGTAATAGATAATCTCAATATTCACTTTAAGCCTAAATCATATGGTGCTACCCAAATGAGTCTCCCCTTCTCCTGCCTTTGACTGAATCCTTTAAAAGAAACATTTGGCCCGAGATTTTAACAAGAACAGCTAAATCTTGACAGTCAACTTGATACTTCAACTTTCTGTATTTCCCATACCCTCTCTCACTTCCCTCCAGTGCAATCTTCACAAGGAATGACATTAGGCACCCAAAAATGCCGTTCCCCTTCCTCCACTCCCCAAACTCAACTTGCCACATTTGCTAAGTAATTTGCTTATAACTTTCTTGTTAAGAAATTCCGAGCTTTCATACCTCCAGGGCTGGAAGCTAGGGAACAGTGAAGTGGGGAAAGGCTTTTGCCATTCACAACTATGAAGCTGTACTGGACTGACCTCTGGAGCTTAATGCTGACAAATTTACATTCCTGAGTAAATTGGTAATATTCAGATAGGGAAAGACCACAAAGGTTATATAAAAAGACAAAATACTGGAATTAATCTACCTCTGTGTAAGGCAGCTTACTGTAAAAGCCTACATCCTCTCCAATGATCTAAAGGAACTATCAATAAGGAATTAAATCTAAATGAATTATGGGCTAATAACCAAAATGTAACATGTTCAGGTAATATGTAAAAAGCATCCGCATTCCCTCTTGAAAGATGTAATGTTTTCCAAACTAGCTTGCATTCACAGAACTCTAAAAGCAGGCATCCACATTCTGCATGAAACAGCATTATGGCGATGCTTAAACTCTTGTTAAATCTCTCCCATTTTATAGCTAATCACATTTTTATAGCAGGCATGAAGCACTCTACAAGGCCCTTGCTGAGCTGTTCTTGTAAATCAAAACCTTATTCCATCTTTCTGCTTGCTGGCAGCAGAACAAGGTTACTTTTACCATTTATGGTTATAAAACACATCCAACTTTTTCCCCCCTTCAGTTGCTGCCTTTTTTCCACTATTCTTTCCTTCTCTGCCTCACTCCAAGAAAGATATTCCAAGTTCAGCTAAACAACTTCAGAACTCATCTATAACCTTTTTCTTGTCTCCCAGTACACTTACAACCTCATGAAAACATCTAATGAGAAGACAGTGAAACATTAATACAGTATTTAGGTCAAGAGCCTCCTTCTGACCTCAAGTCGCATGAAACAAACAAAAACCACACAAGAACAGCAGGAGCTCAGAAGCTCTTTATGATAAGTTATCACTGTATGGCCCATACAGATATCAGCTCACAAAATAAGGCCCAGATCAGACTGGGGCTCAAAATGGTACTTTCACACTCTAACATAAAAACTCAGTTCAACAAGCAAGCAAGAAGAATGAAGAAATACAGTTCAATCTTACTATTTGACCCTATTTGACTATTTGGTGACTATAAGCAGCTACCATATTCTGAAATAAAGCAAGCTTCAGAATGAGGGAAGAAAATTCCTAGATTTAGATGCACTGTCCAATTACATCCACCCCTCGTGGCACATACGGTATTAAACTGAAACAGCCTCTGTTTATGATAACCACAGACTGAAACACTGTTGGGACTACCGGAGCCGCGGGAGAAGAGCCTCATGCTATCATGGTCAGCAAATCTCGTTTATTGAAACTAGTTTACACAACTTATAGTATTCTTAATTAGCTCATACATATTGCAAAAGCTGAGCTCACTATTGGCTACTAAGTGTTAATCGCACATTGTCCTTTATCTTCCTTATCCTGCAGTTACAGCTGTAACAAGTTCTTCATCCTTGGCAGTCTTCAGCACTTTCAACATCTTTCTGTTACACTGTGTCCTTGAGGCCTTCAAACTTTAACATGCCTAACTGTATCATGTCCCTTTTCTCTTAGCCATTGTTCAGAAAAACTCTCCACAAAACACCAGATTCAGTTTCTTGTCAGGTCTGGTTCCATTTTCCCCCCCTACAATTTGGAGCTGGAGCATCCTCCCACAGAAACTGGACACTCTCTGCTCTTTCACATGCCTCCACAGGGCACATTGTCAACACAGCTCTGTAAGAAGCTATATTGCATGGAAGAACAAGGATGTACCTTGAAAACTCCTGAATTTTCATCTAGAAAGTACTCCAGCCCACACTGCAGATGGGAGCAGTCAGCACACATGAAAATCATTACAGGGATGTTATTACAGGAGAACACATGTCCAGTTACAAAAGCAAAGTAACTCTGCTGCTTAGAAATTAAGTTTTTCCAATGGACATGAAATCTACAGTGCTTTGGCAAGATATAGATACATTTATGGACTAAATCAGATTCATCTGAATATCAAGAACAGCCTCAGGTCTCAAATCACCCTTTAAGAGTGTCAGTCTATTGGTTAAAATTTGATGTTCCAAAGAAATTTAAGCATAGCACATTCTCACATATAATTCCTACAGTCATCTTAGACAAGAATTTGCCACCATAGAGAAATCAGAACTGAAAAATTACTGACCTTTAAACTTAATATTTCCTGAATCCTACAGGTGAAATGAACAAACTACAGAAATGGTGATGTACATGTGTACAGGAAAAGGCCTCCTAAGATCAGTCCCACATTAACTGGGTGGCTCATGACAACAAGCTGGTTTGTGAACCCACATCACTCCATACTTTGTTCCATTCTGCCTCAAGCAGAAATCTGCAAGCAATGGGTAAGAATGATGCAACTACTTGCTTATCAAGGGGGTTCGGTTCTTTTGGTTTCTGGAAGTATGCCTTAAATAATGCTGTTCACTTAAAAGATGTTTGATTTTGTGCATAAGTTATGGTACATATTCTATGCAGATGTGAGCATAAACTGTTGTTACAATTTTCCACCCGGATGTTCACAGTGACTGTACTGATGAATGGCTCTGTAACTATTACATCATTCTTGACTTCATCCCTTGTAGTTAAGCATATTTCATGAACAATGGAACAGAGAGTAATCAAAGGAAATCAATTTTCAAGGTCTTCAGCTTTTGACACACAGACCACCTGCATGAGGTGCTCAAAATATCTTTGCATCCTGAACTCAAGGGCAGGATGAGGCAACAGAAGCATTTGGAGTAAGAGCTGGGGAAATGGAAGCACATAATGAGGGACATGGAGGGAGAGGAGCCATCCAAAACCTAGCTCTGCCTGCAGAAGTAGCCTCCCCTTCCTCCGAGCCCAGCAGGACAAGGTACCAAGAAATAAGGCTTCCTTTCACCCAGAGAGGGAGTCCCTGGGGAAGAGCGGCAAAGAACAAAGCCTGTGAAGGTATCTCCATGCTTGTATTCTCTTTTTCATCGTTTTCTTACAGAACTTAAATCTATTACCAAAATTAAAGTCATTACAACAATCTCCTTCCTGTTCCTTGCCTGTCCCACACAGAGATCCTCACAGCTGCCACCTTTATCTTCCTACCAGGGAGAAAAGGCAGAACATCCACTGGATCACAAGAACTCTAGAAATTAGGTTGTCTGCAAGTACTTTCTGATAAGAAACTTCAGAGTCTTCCTCTCTTATACTTAACATAATTAACTACAGATGAATGCCTCTGAGAGCTCCTCAACAAAGGCAGAGAAGGAACTTGCTATAACCTTTTAGCTCCGTAGTTCCCCTATCCTAAATCAAACATAAGTTGTTTGTTCTTCAAAAACAAAGGTCAGACTACAATTTCATGGTAAGATGAATAAATATCTGGAGTAGCACCATTAAGTCAGTGGAGATCCCCTGGATTTGCAAAAAAAATCTGGCACATTGTAATCCAAATTGCTAAAAATGTAGTTGACATCATAACACAGTAGCTGAAAGATTTGAAGAAAACTATTTGCATGCATTTTTCTGAGCAAAAAGAGCAGAAGTTTAGATTCAAATCCTACTGTCAACATAGCAAGGGTCAGCATTAATATTTTCTTCTCATGTAATGAATTGTTAGATCTCAGCCGTGCTGCTGTCCTATTATCTCCTGGGAGGAAGGATAAATTGGTTAATATAGTTCTTTCCAAAAAAAGCCTTCAAAAGCAGAAACATCTGCTATGTTCATTAGTCACTATTTGGCCTGAGTTCAGTAGTAAGGCAAACTACAAACCCCATTCCCTTTCTGTTACCTAGAGAGGTCACAGTAAATGGGAGCCTAGGTTTACGGAAACATCACTAACTGAAAGGAAGATGACTGTGAAGTTTTCAGATACACTTTGTTTCCTGTTCTCAGCAGAAAAATATGCATTCACGCACACCGTCATCTAATGGCCATAGGATGTCATATGATTTACAGGAGACAGATTCAGGTAGACAAAATATTTTTAAATGTGGCATTAAAGAAAACCAAAATATATATACATGTTTGGGTTTTCTTTATTTAAAGTATGATAAAAGTTAGCTCAAAAATCTTAAGGCTACAGCCACATGAAAACTGGAAAGAGTTGCAGAAATTCAACAGCATGAACAAAGCCGGGAGCTGAATCCAGATACCAGAATTTTGAGTTTAACTCTTCTGGTCAGTTGCCTGTGCAACTGAACTGAGCAATATTGGAACCACACCCTTGTTTTTACATTTATGAATAGGTAAGGTTCAACCCTAATTCAAGCCTGTTGGAGTTGGAAAATAAATATTAGAGCCTTATCAATCTTTCTCCCAGGCTGTACTATACTAAACAGCAGCTATTTACAAGAAAAAAATATTGTTTTTTAACTCATCATTTAAGAGAGAGAAGTAAAAACAACATGCATGAGGCTCATTGTCCAAAGAGAGCTGTGTGATGAGATTATTAATGGGATCGTTTAATCATAGCAAAATCCACAATAGGAGTTTGCTGCTGTGATGCTCAATATTCTTTTATCAGGAGTCTAGACATCCCCCACCAAAGTCCCTAAAACTGTGGACCATGTTTCTGCAAGGACACGTGTGTTTTCACACCTGATTGAAGGTGAAACTTTAGGTTAAACACAAGACACCTAACAATGCCACAATTACATAGCTCTTAGGTCATCACTTCATCTCCAACAATCCTTAGGCAGCTGAAGAGATTTTACATGCAACCCACCCCAAAGCTGTCTTGATACATCAGAAAGACAGGCAAATGCCACTCTATCCAAAATATGCTGTAAGCACTACATCTGAAACATGGGTACCACAATTAGAGTGACCACAGAAAATACACAGTAGATCTTCAAACAAGCATTGTCTGGTCTTAATATCAATTGAGGCAGAAAAGATCAAAAAAGATGTTTTAGAATTCATAAACATAACAAAGGCAAGCTGAAGTTTTACAGACTTTCCTAATTATATAATGCTTGGGTTCAAAACCATGACTACTGCTTCAACTTAGGTCATATTCCACTTTCAAGTTTATTTAAAAGAAATTCAACCTAAATAAAATTTTAGACTATAGTCTTGCATTGAAACCTGTTTCAACAATCATTGATCACCTTCTGATCCACTACACACACTTCTGCAATTCAAGCAAGCAGAGAATTAAAAAAAAGCAGTGGAGGGAGCAGACTGGAATGAGGGGCTACCACTGGGTTTCATGGGCATTTACAAACAGAAGACATTAGCCATGTCCCTGGGAGATCTCCTACCCTGTCTCTCTCTTATTGACCAAGCAAGGTCTTTCACCACTCGACTTTTATCTTCCCCCTTCAAGTACCTGTCAGGCTTCTTTTTCATTCTCACAGATGGCTGTAAGAGACAAACACTTCTTCATCCAGTGTCTGCTTCTAACTTTATAGCATTTGGGATGTGAATGTGGAAAGGGTGGGATTTTTTTCCTTCTTCACAGGTTGTTCATCCGTGCTTGCTTATTTTCTCTACTTTCTCAGTCCAAACCACAGCAAGCAGTAGAGGGATGGCACTGGGAAACTAAGAAACAGTTTCTTGATTAGCTCTAATACTCCTGTGTTGTGTTCATGGTGACACCAAAGGTTTTAAAGAACAACTCTCATTAAACAAAGATGAGCTAAATGTTACAGGGTTTACAACTCAACATAATTTGGATCAGGCACCATAAGGGTACAGGATTCTGACAAAAACTAGCCTAATTCAAACCAGGGACTCTGTATTCTACAGCTAGAGAAATAAAAAATACAACTCCAGTAAAAATTATAGTATGACTACAAAATAATATTCCCAATCTCCACAGAAATTAAAAAGGCTAAAAAAAATCTACAGCACATGCTACAGACCAAGAAGTGATGTAATTAAATTTCTGTGATACTTTGTGATATAGGTATTTTGCAGGTTATCTTTATGGTTGAGCAGCTTCAACACACACATTTAAGAGCACTGCTTCAGACTGTAAAAAACTGTGCCTCTTAAAAGCTCCAAAACTATATTTTATACTACTATAAGATCATCATATATTTGAAGGGAGCAGGGAAGAGTGGAATGAACAGCACAAAGTAATTTTATACCTGAATTATTTAAAAAAATACTTAGCTTCTTCCATAAGAAAATCACGTTTCATTTCATCTCATTACTTTTTCATCTCTAGCCTCTTGTTTTCTAGCAGCCCTAGCAATTTCAAAACTAAATAACAGCTACAATTTTTCACGCAGTAATCTGACTAAAATTGTTAAATATTTCTCTAGAATGAAAAATGGAAGCATACCTCCTTATGGTTTTCATTATCTCTTTTTCTTTAAAATAATCTGCATTACTGGCCAATTTCCTTTTCAGAAAATAAAACTTTCAGCTTTTTTTGTTGCTATTTGTTTTCATTCTTCCTAGCAAATGTGCTGTTACTTGCCTATAGCAACAATGTGAGCCCAAAAGGAAGAAAGCATATCTGGAAAATACTCTGAGCCTACAGTCTTAGTAGTTCACTGAGAAAACTGAGATGATTTGAAAATGTCATTCAGCATCTAGAATTTGGAAGTTAATTCTAACTCTAATTCAATTCTAACTCTAATTGAAACTTCACAGCAAGGTTAATATCCTGAGACATACACTATTTTAGTCAGAGCCTACAAACTTTAATTCAGCAACTAAGCACATTTTATTAACTGAGCTGGAGACTCTAACAGGGTACCTCCTGACCTTCATATCTATACCAAATAGTGTTCCCTTTTATATACAGATATTTGCTCAAGCAAAATAGCTTATTTATTTACCAAGGATCACTTTCAACAAATCCCTGAACAATATGCTTTGTATGTTTTACCTCCTTCCACAGACAGAACATCTAAGCTCTGTTTTATCTCACATGCTCCTACAAACAGCATTCTAAACGTTTCCCCGTGTGCCCTTTTGCTCGATTTTCCTATTGTTTTAATGCCTATAAAAGTTGATCTTAGAACAGGTAGATTAAAAGAAGGCTTCCTAGAGACATTACAAAACCCCTTGGATATTTCAAAATACGGCATTTGCATTGTCAGAGATGCTTTTCCAGCCTGTGAGGCAATTCAAATCCTGGTTTTCTTTAAGCTGCTCTTATCCAAAGGGAAAAATTCAGTGTTTTGTAGTAAAACTGGAAAGACTTATCTTTTGCATCAGCAGGCAGTCCATCCACAGTGTGAATAAACTCAATTTTCTGAATGACAATCCGTTTCCAATTTACAGATTACATCTGGCACTAGGAAAAATACTCACCTGTGGACAAGTCCAACATGAGAGTAGACAAGGGATAGAGTCTGCAGAAAGTCATAGCCCTTTTTTATTTTTAGTTCTTCTCTTTCCCAGCACTGCTAGCTGTTAGTTACAAGTGTATGTACAAGACTTAAGCATCAGTCCTACAAATAGCTTTCCTTCTTTCATGACTCAGCAGAAGCACAAGAACTTAGCACAGGCTAGTTCAATGCTCATAGTAAAATTTGAGCTGTTATTAAAATCTAATTCTCTCATCCACACCAAGCATGGACAAGATCTTAATCCTTTCTCTTTGCAGCAATTTTGTTCTGTATTCCAAGACAGACTTATGTCCTCTTCCTTTCCCAACTTTATAGATAAAGGAAATAAAGATATTTCAGTGATTTCCTTTACAAGGCAGGTTTTCTGAACACAGGTTCAATCTTGTATTGCCTTGAAATAACTCAAATCATTCTACTTGTAATGAAGTACATTCATAAACCCTCAAAACAGCTACCAAGATGCTTCCTAAAGATAAACACAGCTTAAAATACAAAGTACTTGAAATTCAAAATAGCAAGGAGCTCATATATTGTACTTTAATGCTTTGCAAACTGAAGGAAGGCATTTGGAATGCCTTGAACGTGAAAGAACTCTGAAATAACTTCATTTATAGAAAGTTGCCTTTTTAAGATACTGTAGTACTTTTTGCCACCTTTGTACAAAATAGCAGCTTTTTCTTTAAATACCACAAGTTTTATGGTGTCAGTCAGGATGGCTGGGCAGAGTTGTGTCCCTTCTTGCTTATCAAGATGACTGAAATGCCACCTAAGTGCTGCAGGGCATCGACATCATGGATTACAAAGGCACTTGCCTCTTGTGACACCCAATAGACCATATACATCTGAGAACGGAAATACCTTTAAAAAGCCCCGTGGTGTTAGAAAGTGCAGCACCAGACAAACGAAGCTATTTCACTGAAGTTTTTTTTGGCAGGTTTTCAACTCTCCAGTCTATCCTTGCCTTGTATTCACACACAAGACTTGGAACAATTCCATTTATCAAATCTACCTAGATGGAGTATTAAGTTGGCCTCTAAAATAAGACAGGGACAAAAGGGAAAAGCAATGGAATTCAATGCCGTTAACAGTTTTCTCACTGCAGTTTTACGTATGCAGGACGAAATATGTAAGGTTAGATGGGGGAAAAAATATCGCAATAAATCTGAAGATAAAAAAAGACTGCTTTTCAAGCCACACTACTTGGCATAGGCAATGTTAGCCAAATATGAAAAACTACTCTTGTGAACAAAGTCATCATAATATCTCAGAATATTTTTCGGAGTAAGCTAGAATAGGGATATATACTTATTTCTATAGTTTAAATCAAACAGTTGCTCGTGCTTCATGTAAGACTGACAAGCTTCCAGTCACGCACATTAGATTTTCCTGTATTGACAGAATGATTATAATTGCACTCATATCATATGTCCAGCATACATCTGCTAACGGAAATACAAAATTACTCTGTGTTTCAAGTAAAACCTACACACCACTTTACACTGCCTTTCAAGGGAAGCCACATTTTTACAACACGAATACTCTCATTAGATAGTACCAGAAAAGTACTAAATATGTACACTTGGGTACCAGTTTATATAAGAAAAGCTTACCAATTGCTGAACTTCAATAGCAGCTTTAAGAAAAATGAAAAAATTTTGACTAGCCACTATTATGCATTTTCTTGAAAAATGAAAGCAACATCCTTACTCTATTTTGGAATTTAACCTGGACAAAATTCAGCTTCCATTTTATTCTCAGCCGTTTTAGTAAACCATAACCAAGTTATGGTCAGTTTTAATTAAGTTAATGGATTATGAAAAATAACTGCCTCAAAATTTCACAAATCCTTTTTACTAGGGCCTGGATTTGACTTCTAAAATTTGGTTTAGTTTGGCAGACACACCTACCAAATGGCAAAAGAATAAAAAGGCAATAAGAAAACATGGCCACTGGAATGACATCTAATATCTTTAAAACTGTCTCCACTAATAAATATATCTTGCAATAATTTCAATGCTGTAATTTACAAACTTTTAAGGAAGAAATTTTATTATGATAATGAAATTCACATAGCAATTTTGTTGAGCATTTTCAAGTACTGTATTTTCACGACTATGAGGCGCACTGAAAATCCTAAAATTTGATCAAAAACTGGAAGTGCACCTTATAATCCGGTGCACCTTATATGTGAACCTTGAGTATTGAAGGGATCTGAAAACAATCTCTGTTTCACATTGCACAGCAACAAACATGAAGTTCGCAATCCAATGATTGCACGCGCACGTCCCTCGGGTCCATCCCTCCTGATTTTACGATAAAAGTTGCAAAAGTTGCATGTGGATCAACGTTGGGGGAAAAAAAAAGTGCGCCTTATAATCTGGTGCGCCTTATGGTCATGAAAATACAATACTGCTGCAAGATACATGCCATCCTTCCTGCTGTATTTTCTGTGTATTACATAGATATCAAATAGAGCATATGCCTCTAAGTTCTCCAAACTTTTGAAGACTAATACAATTTAAGTCAGAGCCTTAACTTGATTCAGAGTATCAAATTGAGAGACACTTGTTTATCGAAATTATTTGCAAGTTTTTTACATATAGAACAAACCAAAGTATAGATAAATGAGTCATTAACAACACAACTTAAGATACACCATTTAAACAAACAAAAAAACCCCTCACCATTATACATCTTGATAGAGTTTGCCTTCATGGCATCATTCGTGGGTGAGGAAATGGACTGAAATGGTAAATGACAGGAGTGGTTTCTAAAGACTTACAAGTTCCTTGATTCTCCCCAGAACAGCGCCTTTTCTCATTGGAGATGTCATTACATCAGAAGTTTCTACCTGAGAGTCCAGAACTTTTACTATCAATATTAAAAAAAACAAGCAAATCAAAACAAAACCCATTGTCAGCAAACTTAAGTTTGTGACTGGATTCTGTACTTCATGGAAAAGTTTCAAGATCTGCAGATCAACGAGTTGACATTCACAGTACATTACTTCAGCTCTATTAACTACTTTGGCAAGGAGTCAGTCCTTGTACAGTCATCAAGCAGTACAGACTATAATTCTTACCCTTTCCCTTCTAGGTCCACACTACATGCTTGATTAATGACTGACAAGTTTCTCCAGTAAATTGATATATTTAGCAGGGAATTGCCTATCAGTAGAAACTGAACATAGGAGTTGTACAAAGATTAGGTTTACAAAAGATGGGACAGATAATTTGCAGCAAAACAGCACACCAGTAACTTCCCACCACAGGAGGTCTTCTGTAAAAAGTTTTACTATCTCTACAAGTCTCCTCTTGGACAACAGGGAGTAGTAGCAAAGCCTCAGTAACACACAGTATTGCAAGACTGCAAGCAGATGCTTTTCTCTGTGTTAGCAGGGAAAACAGAGCACATTTTCAACACCCAAACTTGTCTACTTCTGTTCAAAGTTTTTCACCCAGAACAAGTTAAGATTAAGCTACTCAGTTACAGCTTTACTTCTCAAAACAATTTAAACAGACATTTAAATTATCCAAGACAAAAGTTTAACTGCTCCTAATAATTTATTAAGCTTTAGAGCAAAGTAGAAGGCAGATCAAGATGATCACTGATGGCATTCTATATTAGAAAAAACAGTCAAGGTTTTTATTTCCCTTCTTACCATGCAAAATATTTGGTGAAGAATAGTTATGATTGTTACTCCAGCAATCCAGCCTATTTTTCTGCTTTGGAAGCACGTTAATTGATGATGGCCATTGCTCACTAAGGAATTTCTTTCTGAATAACTGCACAATATGGGATATTTCATTTCAGAAAAGACTATCAAAATACAAAGCCCACTGCTCCAGGCAAAAAAAAAAAAAAGAAAAAAAAGAAAAGCAAACAAAAAACAAATAAACAGATGAAACAAAACCACAAATGGAAGACTCAAAATCTGGAAAAGGAAGAAAACCCACCACATTTTCTTTTATGAAATAGCATTCAAGTCTACTTTGTAATTGCACAAAGTTCTGCCAAGTAAATCCATTTCACTTTCATCTCCTGCAAGCAGGACTCCTTTCATCCATGTTTTCAATTTGAAAATGGACAAGGTACAGCCAGTAGGTGAGGATTTTTTCAAGAAAGCCATCAGCCACTACTTTACACCTCCAACCCTCACATCATCTGAGAGAGCTGAGCATCATAGCCTTTGAGATTACTGATGATTTCTCCTGCTGGCCAGTTGAAACCCAGCAGTACAACAGAACAGAGCATTGTCCTAAACCAGACCTCTCAGCCAAGGCCAACAGACAGTAGGTCTCCAAACTCAACCTGCACACTGTCCAAAACTGAAGACTCTGGAGCTCTGCTCGCTCTCAGCAAACAAGTTTTGACTACATTAAATGAAGCATACGCACAACTAGGAGGGCTCCAGAGAAATTAGTGACTCTTTTTCCTGTAGTCCTCTGAATGCAATCTGCTGCAAATGCCCTATGGTTCTACAGTCAGCCATGGCTTAGCAAAGTCATTTATCTCACTATAATGAAAAAAAATTAAAGTCTTCATTCTAAGCAACTCCAGCCCAGACAAGTGATGCAACAGAACAGGGCTGTGAATATCAAGTGGCTTCTGCCTCCCACACGACCAACAGTCCCTCTCACCCTCAACATGTAAACCTCAGTGCAGCCATACTTTATACATCCTTGGAGAGGATTAATTTAATTTTGATTTCCTCTCTGAGTTTGCTTTGGAAGTTTGCAGCTTGAGCAATATATATACGACCAAAATTTGGCAGCAAGAAGCCCATAACTATTATGTATATCATTTCAGCCTGGCAAGCATATTCAGAAAAATAAGCTGGCAGTGAGGAAAGCTTCATCTCACATTCAGAAAGTGGAAGTCTGGTGTAGGAATAAGAAAAGACAGGACATTTTTAGGAGGTAAATTTAAGATAGATGGGGTCTGATATCATCCATGTGACTGAGGAACACAGTGCCGAGCAAAAGAAGCTTTGATCATGACAAAGGAGGTGGTAGCCATACAGATTTTTAAAGGCCTTTCCATCATCCAACAGATTTCTGCTTGCAAGAGCAGTGGCAAAACCAGGGCCATGCAAAGAGTTATTACTGCCACAGGATAGCACACAGAAAACTGAGAATTTTGCAGGTTCAGTTTGCATGTTTGAGCATAATGCTAGATTGACAAAAACAGCATTTTCTGTAATACTTTCCAATAAGAGGAATAATAATGAACTCTGAACCATACCATCTCCAAGTGTCAGTTAATAATTAAAAATTTCAATCTCAATTTTTATTCCAACAGCTATCCACCACAAGTTAACAGTGTGTAAAAGATGCTATTCTAGACACATAGTGTCCTATTCCATGTAATCAAAATCATGCTTCTATGATAATACCTCCCAACCTATAACACATTCTATGCACAATAGAAAACAGCTTGTACTGCATTCCAACTAATACAAGGACTTGCTTTTTTAGCTTATTCATGCTGTTTCTATATAACTGAAATGCATTTGCTCAGCTGAGTTCTCTGGTACCTCCCTGCAGTCATAAGCTCCAATTTATGAGTGAAGAAGGCATTATTGCCTGGAGTAAAACAATCCATCCATCCTGACACAGACCTTGTTTCAAGGATTTCCTAGCACACAAGGGTTCTTCACTGCATGCAAACTCAAAATTATCTGATATCACAATCTATAACTGTTTCAATAGTGTACTAGTCTTGCAGCATTTAGATTTCCATGCACCTAGAATTGATAAGAGTTCCTTTTATTAAACCTCTCTATTAGTCTGTCAATTATGCTGTTGCTTCCACCAGAAGCTTTCTGTAAAGAGACACAAGTGCTGGAATTCAATGGCCTACATTTTTCTTAGTATCTTGTTATCACTGTTTAGCAGAGTGTTATCCCTATAGATGAAATCCAAACACACCTTTTTAATATTATACACCGTAGAAGCTTTATTTTCAATTTTGGCTTTACTACCTTTGCTAACTTTTAGCGTCACTGCTCCCTTTTCCCAATCTAAATTCAGTGCCTTTAGTTTGAGCAGTCCCTTCTCTCCCAAAATTCAGTCTGGTTTTTCTGTTATATGGAACAAAAATATCTTGTGCAGAAATTGCAAAAAAATTAAAATAAAGTCCATTCAGACTCAGTCACAAGCTCAATGCCAGAGCTAAGTATGACTGTTCCATTAAAACTAAAAAATTAAACACAGATGAATTGGGGTTATCAGGTTCAACTCCACAGTCATAAGTTCGCCTAAACAAAAAAAAGAGGGAGGGGAGGGGAGGGATAAAGCTTGTTTAAAATCAGTATCAGTTTCTGACAATATTTCACACAAGCCTAAGATTCAGCATGCAATGTTTAAATACTAAGAATAAGGCCAGGTATTTCAACACCTATATATAAGCTTTTATTTTTCACTTTCATGCCTTTGCCATCAAGTGATTCATGGTTTGAATACAGCTGTCTGAAGACTAGCATACTCTGGATGTGTAAGACAACATCATTTACAAGACAGTGCAACACAGTTAAACACCTGGTTTTCCCTGGCCTTGCTCTGTCAGCCTACAATTCTTTCCTCGAGGAAAAAGAGAAAATGATGATTTTTCAACTACTTCCAGATGTTAAATGGCAGTGGCCCTGAGCACGATACCTGAAGCTTCAAAAGCTCCAGATAACTTGTACATCCACATTAAGCAGAATCAAATTAAGTGCATCTGGCATGATAAGCAAAGGCATCATGCCACACTTCCAGAGCTCTGCACAGGATGCCTTGACAAACTGGGGGCAGGAGTGTCCTTCATTTGGATCAAATTAACACAGACAAGATATACAAATGAGGACTTTAAGCCAGCATGTCAATAAAACAGCACAGGAGCCTAAACACTTCCAAGCCCCGTAGAAGACCTAATTCTGAGTTGAACACACCATTATCAGACCACAAAGCTTGCCCACAAAACTGGGTCAGAATTGAAAAGATTCCAGTCCAAGAAGAAGCAAATTTTTTCCGTTTGAACCACATTAGTATTAAAAACTACTCCAAGTCAGAACAAAATTGATGTTACTTGTTTAATTTTCAAGGAACAACCAAGGCAACAAAACCTTTCTAGCTTTTGAGTAAACATGCACAGACCACAAACTACTGCAATCCAGCATTAATGAGGTGAGGACTGACAATGTGTTTGCAGCTCAGCAACCGCCCATGCCAAATTTTTTGAAAATTCCAATACACACACAGATGGGAAGAGTTGAAACTCATCCAAATCTTGAATTTAGTTTCCTGGACACTAGTAAAGGAACACAAACAGAAATAAATAACCCTCTAACACATAAATAGCACCCTAGCACGAAAAATACACACATTTTTCTTGCAACATAGAAATATGTCAAGACATAAATGCAGACCACTATCATTGACCAGTATCACTGCTTTTCATACCAAAGGTTAAAAGGAGCTGACAAACATGCCTCAGATTTTCACTTTAGTTTCAACTTCTTTCTTTTCATAGAGGCTTTGTGTAATGATTGATCACTAGCTCCAGTTTATCTTACTATTCCAGGGTGAGTCTTAAAAAACAGCTCAAGCTGTTTTTGATGGGCAACTTCTTGATGGGATGTATCCATAGGTTCAATGAAGGTCAGACATGAACTGAACTCCTTCATAGCTTTGAAGAAATATGGCCTGTCTTAGGAATTGAAATTAAAGACACTCTTGAATTTATCATAAAAGTATAATTCAATCCAAGATGATAAACAACATTTTCAGACTGGTATGTCAACTATTTTTTAGAGCCACACTCACAATCCTAAGATAAACACCATTAAGTTTTACATAGTTTATGATTTAGCTTTTGGATTCAGGAAGTCTATCTAGTTATGCAAGTAACATCAGATTCCAAAGATTCACTGTGATTACATTTGCTGTTAACTAAACCAACTACTACAAAATGCTTGTTTCTCTGGCATGCACTGACTAACTATTCAAGCAAAAAGTCACAATTTCCACAAAGGGGCCCAAATGAAACATTTTGTCCTTTCTGTAGTATCTGAGCCTTCTAACTTTATAAGCATAATATACCATATTGAGAAATAGACAGTAGAACACAAAGGTTTGGTCAGTCACACTTTTAACCTTTTTTTTTTTTTTTTGATAACTTTATAGATACTGTTTTTTAGTTTCTTTTGCCTAGTTTTACTGCTTGCAGTTCCAACTACATTCCTTTTTTTTCCCCTATTAGGCAAATAGTTAAGTTTGTTTAGTTATGGTTTTATTATTCTTCCTTCAAAAAGAGTACAGGATCTAACATATTTAAACATGGTTGCTTCAAGTTAGAATCAGGAAATCTTCAACAGTAAAAGTTAGTGGCATATTGTCCTTCTACACTTATTTCCAAGACAGAGGAGAAAAGATCTTTCTCTCAAACAAGGGTATATAAGGAGCTGATATAATATTTCATGTTTGGATTTCTATGAAATTTGCAGGTTTGAAATTTAAGCAGCATTGGAGTAATTACAGATATGAGTTAAAGCACAAATAAAGGATAATAATAAGTTATTCTAATAGTCTGGGCATTAACTTAGTATCAAATTCAAAAGGCTACCCCTGTTATTCTTTTGCTTTAGGGCTCTGTTTGTATCAAAACTGGAATAACCAATAACAGAAATCAGGACGTGATAAATTACATCAGTTCTGAGCCTTGATTTTTCAGTTTACAGCATTTGCCAGCTGTCTAACTGAAAATGGACATTATCAATAATCTTGACATAATTTCTCACAGCCAAATCTCATGTTTCAGAATCTTCACAGTGTTCTCCTTATGAACAACATTTTTAAAACAACTAATATCATCACAGCAACAAAAAAAGCAGGTGTGGATAGGTGTGGCTATTTTGTGTGTGGTTTTGGGGATTTTTTTTCTTTTTTCCACATAAGAGCACACATTCTAAACAGAATTAAAAATATGCAAAAGCATTAACACATCAGGGTGAGAAGATACCTATTTTGCTTCACTCCACATAGCTATTTAATATGATTGTAAAATCTGAACCCAGTGACTGAATGGCAGTGCTGCTATTCTGAATTGGATACATGTCATTGGGAGTGACATCCTCAGCATAGTCCAGCAAACATTCATGTTTCACTAAATGCTACAGGATTAGACAGTGGCAGAAGTGATCTTTGTAAAACATTGATGGATAGAAGCAGATTTATCATTCCTTTAATGCCATTTCAGAAGAAAGAAAAAATATATTCCTTTACGGTTTTTTCTTTTCCAAAAACATATTTGTTAATTTATATTTTGCCAAATTAACCGCACCAACTTACACCCACTGATGTTAGATTTTTTTTACGGGAATATGACAAAGCATATTCAGTATACTGTGAATTTTAGTCAGGTCCAGAATAATCTCCCATTAAACCAGGAACATCAACTTCTTGATCAGCTTCACATGTTTTACATGGCAAAAGCTTTCAAAAGACAAACCAAAGGCTGGGCAGAAAATCTGTAATACAACTGAATCTGAGGTATGAGGGCATTGAAAGAAATTTGAGAATGTTAACTCTACAGAAACAGCAAAGAGGAAATATAGATAAAATCAGACTAAGCTGTAATTTTGCCTCAGATTACAAAAGTTACTAAAGTCTTGTTTTTAAAGTGAAAGAAAAGCAAGAGTAAGAGAGCATTTTCAGAAAGCAGAGTTAAGCTAATGGTTTATTTCAACCTACAATAAAAAGAAGGGTCAGTAGTTTTCCAAGATCGAGCTCACAAAATTCAGTCCAATTATAATTTTAGCATTAAGACTACATGTGTGCTGGTTCTATAAGGAAAGCTACCATAGAAGTCCTTCCTTGACCAAGGTAAATGACTGCTCTGAACAGTGAACAGTTTCCGAACTTCTGAGTGCAACACTAAGTTTTTATTGCTGAAGTTCAAACTCTACCTGACAAGGCATAAAAATGTTTATCTTATGGGGTGGCGGTGGGAAATGCGGGAGGTGTCTAATAAAGAAATAATCAATGCTTACATATGCCTACATGGACATATATTCATATTAAGCAAGCATCACAGCTGGAAAAAAGAATTTATTCCTATCACCCACATCCTTGAGATTTCTTACTGCTTGCCTTTCACAGATTCCCACACAGCTTTATTTACCTACAAGGAACAAGGTAAAAAAACTTCCCACAAACAATGAATACCTCACAGTGCTGTAAAATTTCACTCTTTGATATACAAGATGGAAATGGGAAAGCTATACAAGATGATAGGGGAAAACTGAAATCACTACGGATTAGATTAGGCACTGGTAAACCCCAAAACATAGTTATGATAAAAATGTAGACTGAAGAGTTATGATGTTTCTGAGTCACTGCAAGCAGCATGCTGGATTACAATTATCCAGTAAAGTAAAGCCATCAAGCTTCTTCCCAACCATACATTCACATGTCCAGGGCAGCACAAGTATGCCACAAGCAGGTGGCATACCTTTGAAAAGTCCCCATACTTCACTTTGTGGGAGGGCAACTCAAACTAGCTGACTAAATTGACTACAGGATCTTGCAAACAAGCAATTATAATGCATGTCCAAAGAGATACTTGCCTCCCTTCTGGCAAACCTGTGTACACCCAAGAGGACAGAGTAAGGAAGTAAAAACCTCCTAGCCCAGTATAGATGACTGGTTGCTTTGGGCACTTGTTTTGCTCTATTAAAAAAAAAAAAAAAAAAAAAAAATCTTTTATTTGAACTGTCAATACCACAATTTTCCTTTGAGGTTCAAGAACTACAAACTACCAAATCCATCATCACAGCTCAAGAAGAAAACTATCCTTAAATAGGAAAGAAGTATCACAATGGTCAGATAGTGAGCAGACACACCACCACACCACAAGTTCTATGGTGTGGTTAAGGCTAGAGGAACATGAAAATGGAAAATCATCTGATTAAATTCATGGTCACAACTTCTTATACTTCCAGCCCAGTCTGATGTAACTGCCGAAGCCAATGATGATCCATCAGTCAGAATTAACAGAAGCATAGGAATTATTATCCACTCTTGAACTGCCATTTTCATTCCCAGTACACACTTTTCAAGGGCAATCAGGGAATGCTGGCAGAAACAAGGAGATGCCAACCTTGAGAAAAATACAGAAGCAGGAATGATTGTACAATAGCCAGAAGAGAAATACAGAATGGCTCAGCATCTCTAAGCAGGTATTTCTCAAGCATGCTGCTAATTTTGGCACTGTTGGTGGTATCAATCTTAAAAATTACACAGTCATTCGACAAGCTGACATTAAAAGATAAGATATAGGAATGTGAAGCAGGATATTTTGTGCAATAAATTTAAACTACAGCACCTTAACAGAGATTGTGAAGTTATAGTAAAAAAATTTGCTGCTCCAATTTTATTTTATTATTTTAATCAAGAACTAGAACTAATCTGAAGGAATTTGCTCATCTCAGTTCATAAATTCTGAAAAATGGATAAAACTGACATATTTAATGATATACTATCAGGTTGTATATATTGTTCAAGAAGTCTTAGGAGACAGTCCAGCATTCAAGAAGGATGGGGTTTTGACTAACAAATGCTGGGCATTCTTCATATCCTTTGAGATGACTTCACTTCTCAGAAAAGGAAACTACTTTAGACAGCTATCACAGGCAATAACAGGAAGAACAGTTAAGTGTCAGAACCTCTCTGTGATAACAGTATTTAAGTAGTTTGGTATCGTATTTTACCCAAAGAACTACATTTGGGATCTTGGATTCTTTAAAATCAGATTTACAGGTAATTGAATAAACTGTAATCACTCTTACCAAGCATCAGACCTTGGAAAAGCTAATGCCAGATTTTTAAATTGGGATCATTTCTCTTTAACTGTATTGAAAGTGCATTTGCTCTGGTGGGTCTCCAATTTCAGGCAGCAGATCAAATAAGGCTGCAGTTTCATGTACCTTTCCAATTTGTTCTTGGTATTGTTTGGGCAAGTTTTAAACATTTGGCTATAGCATTTCAGTACAAATTAGCCAGCAGAACATAAGGTTTTAATTTGCAGATTTAACTTTGCCAGTGTCTGAGCTACTTTTGCCTTGTATTTGAACTCTAATTTAAATGCTGATTGTAATGGTATTGTTGTAATTAGCAGAACAGTTCTGCAAGAATACTGCCTATTAGATAGCAAAAGCATATCAAGATGTGGTTAAGCACAAAAAAAAAATAAAAATTAGTGTTTAAGAGCAAGCTCTATACTACTTGGTGCCTTCACATATTGCTTGAGGTGATTATATTTGTGTATGCATTCAGATATGTTGGTTAAAGGAATTTAAATAGTGAGCTCTGTTTATTTGGCCAAACTGTTTATAGTTTTGAATTTATTAGCTGTCATGCCTCTCAGCCCCCTCTTACTCCTTCTCAATCTTTTTGGCTTGAAATGACTCTCTTTTGGCACATTCTGCAATGCAACATTTCACTTTTTCTAGAAAACTCCCCTGCTAGACAAGCAACACAAAACCCCAGGAAACTTACCTAGTCTCCCGTTTCACTACCAACTCAAAACAGCCACAGCTCACTCAAAGCCAACTGAATCTCTGCCAAGTTCCAAGCAAGCAGGGGCAAATTCAGGCATTGATATCAACTTTTGATACTCTGTGGTGTACGGAAAGCCTGCTTTGACAGAACTTCAGCAGTAGAACCAAGAGCCCAAACACACAGTAAGAGGCTGCAAAGACATGAGGACAGAGATGAAGAGAACTGCCATCAAAAGAATAGTAATTATGCATCTATTTGCATTCATTCAGAAAGAACACATACAGGATTTCATTTCTGATACTGAGTTAATAAACTTCTAATATTAAAGAGAAAATGAAAAGAAAAGTGGTAAAGAACTGAAGTGGGAAAAGATTTCTTAACAGGTAGCAAACAAAAAAAGAGCTCTTTTTCCCAAAGTGATCATCAAGAAAATCTGGGCAAAAAACTGCATCTCTTTTCAGCAACAGTCTTTTGGCACAATACCTCAGTGCCCCAAAAAGGCTACGCAAATGACTTGTAAGCTTCAATGGAACTCTGATATACAAAATATAGCTACCTACCTGTTTATGTCAACCTTGACACACAGAAAGGATGTCTACTTGCAAACTGGTTCTCTGAGATTTTTATCTCCCTCTAAAAAAAGATCAGGATTGCACTCCCCTAAATCTCAGTTTGAGCTGATTCTCTATCAGGAACCATTTGAAAAACAAAAAGCATTCCATAGCAACAAACCTGCTCCATCTTCCCAATTTTTTTATATTTTCCATCACAGTCCACAATGCAAAAACTTTTCCTCTTAAACTCATTGACTAAATTAATAGTTACTCAGAGATCCAAAAGATACCATGTTTTGAAAGAATGTGATTATGAAGCCAAAATCAATGAAACCAATTACAGCCTCACTGAAAGTACTCTTTAACAAGTACAGTAATTTCATAGTTATAAGCCACACTTGATTATAAGCTGCACTTCTGGGTAGCTGGGCAGACCATGGGATTTGTCCATATATGTAAGCCGCACCTTTTTTTTTTTGTTTGTTTTTTTTTTTTTTTTTTTTTTTTAAGCTAGTCTCTATGTGCAACAAAGTAACAAATTAGTAACAGAATCGCGCCAGTGCGGGGTTTGGTGTCAGGTGCTCAAGTTGTAACAGTTTTCATAGACCAGTGAAGCCTTTAAAGGCAGCCCCAGGCACCCTCCCCAGCCGGCTCTCACTTCCAGGTTGGCATTTCACTGTGATTTGTCCATAAATAAGCCACACCTGATGATTAGCTGCACTACTGGGGTAGGCTGGATTCCTCAATTAAAAAGGTGTGACTTATAATCGTGAAATTACTGTACTTTGTTCCCTTGCTTGTAGGCTGAAATGAGAGGCACACAACTCAAATAAATTTGTGTTCAGGAAATGTCACTTAATATATTCCCATGTAGAGCAGTGATAAATGTTTTCTGACACTGAGGTAATTTTTTTCTGGAAAAAGGAAATTTTCTATATAGAAGCTTCAGTGGCCAAGTCCCACAAAAAAAAAAATGGATGACCAAAGGCCCCACATACAGTCTAATCAACCAAGCAATCATCTTGCACAGCGCACAGCAGAAGTTTTACATAAGCAATTAAAGCATTACATGTTTGCAAAGTGCTACATTTTCACACAGTTGCTCCCCCTAGGATGATTTAATGGAGGGAATGGCTTCTAAAGAATGCAGTTGTTCCCACAAGCCTACAGGCCCTTCTGCTCTAAGGGTCATAGAATCATTTAGGTTGGAAAGACCCTTGAGACCATCAAGTTCAACTGTAAACCCAGCACTGTCAAGTCCAGCAGAACCACTACAAAACCCATAAAACAGAACTGAGTATACAACTATGAAAGGGAGGGCTCTTCTAGTACAGACGTAAACTGCAGAAAAAATACCTCGTGTCAAAAACAAATTCATTTGATCTCCATACTAAATATTGTGTACAGTACATTGCAATGTACTCTAGAATTGTCAGAAACAAACAAAAATACTGAGTCTTTGAAGGTCCCTAGAAGTCAACTAAAAGCAGATAAAATATAAACTTCCTCAAAATAGAGTAGCTGGCTTTACCATATTTCTGCAAAACTCAGAATACTAAGATTTAATGGGATATATTCAGAGGTACTTCAGCATTGAGCCCTCCTGCTAAAATAGTGTTTTACTTCAGACCTAATACTTCAATTTGATTTTACAGAAACCGAGAAAGAAATTAGAACTTCTACATTGAGCTCATACATGAGCTCTCAATTTAAAACTGCCTCTGGGTTACATCTTAATGGTGCTCTACATGAAGTGCAAACAGTATTGATTTTTTATTTGAAGTCATGTTAATACAGTGTCCAGCTTGGACATAAAATTCCACGCTTTGCAGGTAAGTGTTAGAAGAAAACTCCCGGATCAAGGTAAGTGCATACAAAAACAGTCATTAAGTCTAATCTTCTAAATCAGGTTTCAGACAATAATATTCCAGCTGAGACTGTGTCCAGCAAATTGCGTTTAAATGGCCCACAAAAAAATCCATTTAGTCTTTCACTCGCCAGAGAGCAATGGGGGGTAGTAAAAACTCTTGTGGTCTCACGTTTCTAACTATAATTGATTGATAGGGTAAAGAATTGCAGACAATGTCTGAGACTGGAAAATCTGAGACTGGAAAAGAAATAAAAGGCAGTGTATATTCAAAGCTAAAGAAAACTGTATCCTCAGAGGAGGAGACAGAGTGGAGGCATCAGTGTGCTTGCACACCCACATGCTACCATGCCTCCCTCTCAGCCAAGCTGCAGCCAAACAAACAGCCTGTGATTTACACAGAGGACCAGACATCTGGCAAAAACAGAAGGTTTTGCCACCTTCCCTTCACTGAAGTACTGAAGTGAGAGCCACTGGCCTATGGTTTCAGTACCTCTGTGTCCCTCTCAAGTGAATCACTGGTATGTCAAAGCCTGGATTTAGGAAGCTGCACAGCCTGCCAGGTGCTGTCTGCTTTCCTCTATGCAGCAAAAACAGAGTAGTTGCACCTCTCTGATGCATCACTGGGTGAAGTTTGTTCAGCTAAGGATGCCAACACACACTGTCCTTGTCTGGGGAAGATGTGCCCTTCACCCAGACACACTGAACAGCACTGACAACATTTTGTTTGTTTGAAATATAAAATATTCCACAACTCTACAGATGCTCAGTGTGAGGGAGGGCCATTATTTTGGCCATAATTGCACCACTCATGCCCATCAAGAGAGTTAAATGATGTTGCCTTATCAGGATATCTAGGATGGGAACAACAAAAGCCATTTCAAGCATCTTATTACCTATTTCTGGTACCCATTGTGTAGAGAAACATCACGATTCTGAAACTTGACAGATAACATGCTTGCAGTCATCAGGGTGAAGAATGTGGTTTGATAGATTAAACTGATGGCAAGATAACACCTGAGATACTTCCTGAGATGGCCTGCTCTTCCAAGCTAGAGTCCTGCCTGTCATATTTTTGCAGTTCTTGGGAATATGTAGCTGCCTAAGTTGTACTTTACACAACTGCTTCTTTGCTGTAGAGTACCAGAGCTAAGATGGATCAGTCCCAGAAATTTCCTTCCTCGTTGTTTCAAGGCACTCATCCCATTGATTCAGCCTTCAGTTCCAAACAATTATTATGCTCTTCATGGAGCTGGGCCCTCAGGAATGCAGCTGGCAACAGAAATTCAAAGGATGCAAAGAAGCTGTCTGCCACTTGTTCAATCAGGATCATTTCCCATGGCAATGAAGGTGCAGAGGATTTCACCTGCAATGTTTCCTAGTCCTTCCCTCACCAAACCTAGCTGCACACAGCTTGCCACACAACACATGGCTCTTTGAAAGAACAACACACGGTACTGTGAATTTACAATATAGGCAGAACTGGAGCATTCTGTCCCTGCCTCCAGTGAAAATAACGATACATGTACCACCCTCTGTGCTGGGCAGAGGAGGGATTGTACCATGGCAAGCAAATACTAGAGTGGACTAGGTAAATTTAACTAACAGTTTAAAAAAATGTTATGTAACCACTCCAAAATACGTAAGTGCCACTGCTTGTACAGCATCTAACACAATCATACTCCTGTTCTTAGGTGGCCCCTAGACATTACTCTAACTGAACAGTATAAAAACATTCAGCCTTCTGTAAGAACAGAACTGAAGTCATCTTCTGGAAGGTATCAGTCTTTATTATCAGCTGAATCCTCCTTCAGCATAAGTCATGGGGGAAAGAGGCAGCATTAGTAAAAAATCCAGACAAAGTTGATAAATGTGTCTTCCAGTAACAGCACCAGTTTCAACAGTGCCTGTTTTGCCCCAACTACTTCCATATCTCTAGTCTCACAGAATTCTTATGCTCCCTGGCTATGACACTCAAAATATCTGACAGATAATGCAGCAATCTGCATTAAGGTAATTTCTGGTAAACCGCTCCACATTCATTCTTTAGAAGAAAGAAATGGTAAGAAAGTAGTAACAGCACAGGCTGAGGAAGAAGGTACTTTTGAATCTGTTGTCAAAATAAGTATTTGACAAATCACACTATTCCAGGGAACAGAAAAATTAGGCTAACAACTGAAATTGCCTCCAAGTACAGAATACACAATTACACTGCTCTGAACTCTCATTTTGCATGTGAACTCATAAAAACATTTTTAGTACAGCAACTGCTGGCCTACATTTAAGCATCTCTTGCTAATGAATTAATCAGCTGCAAACTAGTGGAGAAGACTTCAAGCTCAACATTTGTATTCACTGGCTCAATAATGGGCTAAATTAAGAACATAAAGCATAGAGATTAGTAAAGGATTATTTTGCATTATCTTATTTGAATTCAAGGAAAAAAATTGCTTTACAGACTGAAATAGAAAATAAATTCAGAGCAATTATTAGCTACTGACTTCAGAGATGCCACTACTCTTTTGTGGTTTCTTTTCTTTTTCATTCCTGGCTGTCATAAAGAGAATAAATTTCCTAAATTTTCTTTGTGTCCTAGTAATTCACCTCTTTGACATACAGTAATTTCAAGCGTATAAGGCACACCTTTTTGACTGAAGTTTTGATCCAAAGTCGGAAGTGCACCTTATAATCTGGTGCGCCTTATATATGGACAAAGTTCAGAAAATTGCCAACCCAGAAGTTTGAGCTGTGGGGCCAGCTACACCCCACTGCATGGCAGGGGCACACCCCATCACCACACGGTGCGGGCACTCCCTCCCATCGCCCAGAACGGCGGGAGCACGCCCCGCCACCAAGCAGCATGGCACGGGCACACCCCGCCACCTGGAACGGCACTGACACATCCCCCCGCTTTGTGGGCAGCCGGTGCCAGGGGCAGGAGTGCCAGGGCCCGCAGTTACTAATTTGTTTCTTTGTTGCACACAGATCCCCTCTTTAAAAAAAAAAAAAAAAAGTGTGCCATATAGGCCGGTGCACCTTATTTATGCACCGATTCCGTGGACTTCCCAGCTACAATGAAGTGCGCCTTATAACCCGGTGCACCCTATAAGTGTGACATTATTGTACCTCAAAGCTTTTGAATCTAAGGTTTAGAGAAACAAAGTCTACTACTGAATTTAAGATTATTAACCATTTCTTTGTTTGTTGCTAAATGTATTGGCTGGACTAAAAAGCACAGATTCTAAACCAGTACTTCTTATAATTCATAAGTGCCAGATATTCATTCTTGGTATGGTATTATGCATGCCCAGCAACAGAACACTTGTTATTTATGTGGTCATTCACATGAACTTCTTCTACTGAACAGATTCTACAGTCACAGTCAGACTTGCCACACTGGAACTATTCAAAAGTCTGATTTCCTTTAGCCGTTAGAAATAAAACTAGACTGAGAGCAATCAGAGCTTATAACTTAATTTGTAATGACAGAAGTGCAAAAATCAGAATTATAACTTGATTACTACCAAAATAACCAAATCATCACAACAGACTTAAACAGAAATACTGGTTAAGGCATATAAATGCACAATTTTTTAAATCCTTCTGGCTTACAACATTAAACCGTATACAGTTATTTCCTCTCAGCCTTAAAAGACAATTATACAAACTAGGGCAAATAGACCTCCATTTAAAAGAGCACACCTACTCACATGTAAGAAGTCAGAAAGGAAAAATCAACATTTCTCTGTTCATAGGCCAGTTAGTACAACATTGTACTGATACTGACAGATACGACATCTCCTTCCCCTGGACATTAATAAATCTATCCCTCAGTGATGACATACTCCAGTAACTGTAGGTGAGGTGTACTGACCTAATTAAATCTGTCAGATCAGCATGTCCACAGGTACACTTCTGAAAAACTTGGCTCAAACAACTCATGGTGTTTACAGTAAGAAAATAATTTTGACTGATGTTTGACTTAAATTGTATGTCAAAAAGCTTCCATCAATCATATCCTTTAAATACAACAAAATCAGATCATATAAAACCCAAAGTAGAAAAGCCTTTGCTGAAAAAGTGGCATACAAAATTTCTCCTAACTTTTTATACTTGGGTTCTGCAGAATTATCTTAAATTCTTTGTAACAAATTCAAATCAGAAACTACCACTGGTAGAAGGGAAAACATTTTAAAGGAAGAACTGCTTTTGAATTTCTAGCAAACCCATGCTACTCTGCAGAGAAGGAATGAGGAGGAGAGTTTCTTCATCTGAAAAACGATGGGATTCTGCTGGGGGGCCTGACCTGGGTAATGAGTACCAGCTGCCTACCTTCACTGGTAGCTGCATTCTTCTGGGCTTTGGTGGGTGTGTGATCCGTGCTTGAACTCACGTCGGATGAGATGCTTGAGCTGCCCTTGCCTGCAAAAGGAGAAAGAGGTGGGGAGGGAGGGAGAGAGGGTGGGGGGAGAGAGAGAAGACAAACATGAGCATCAACTCTGAAATAGAAAGAACCTCAATATCTGAACCTGGAACAATTCCAGAAAGCTTTAACTAAGTTTAAAGCAGCTGATGTTCATTTTGTACACACCAGAATAACAATTCACTGCACTGTAACTTCTAGCATGTGCATCTTCACATGCATAAAGGCTGCAAATAGTCTCCTATGCTACAGGGCTTCTCACTGCATATTTGCTGAGCTGCGAAAATTAAATGTTTGTGATTAACAATATCGGGGAAATTAGGTGTTCAGTTCACTCATTCAAATACCTCTAACAGATCAAGAAAAATGGCTACATTCAAAATGTGTTAAATGAGTTTGGATTTATGTTTTATGTGTTCACATCATGTATTCAAGTCATTTGGTCATGTGAAAATGAAAGCAAGGTATCTGTTTTCTCCTTCACCATACTCACTGCATGATGTAATACACCATTTCAGAATTAATTTCTCACCAACAGAGGAGAGGTTTTAAGTGTAAATCATAACCTATGGATATTCTTCCTCTTATTTTCTTTCTTAAAAGCTTTTCCTGAATTTCCTACATCACTGTCTTAAGACCTATATGCAGGATGTCAAACTCTAGATACAAGTCACAAGCAAAAGAAATCCAAATACATATTAAAAATTACAGTAATTTTGCAACTATAACACGCACCTTAAAGCCTAAAATTTTGTTTGAAACCCGGAAGTGCACCTTATAATCCAATGTGCCTTATGTATGGACAAAGTACAGAAATTTGCCAAGCTGGAAGTGCGAGCCGCGTGCCAAGCCGCAAGCTGAGCCACACCAGCTGGTGCCAGGAGCGGGTGAGAGTGCTGAGGCTCGCGGCACAGGAAGAGTGCCTGGGGCTGCCTTTAAATGAAAAATGTTTGAAAACTGAGCATCTGCCAGTAAACCCTGCGATCGCACGATTCCATTACTAATTCATTACTTTGTTGCGCGCGGATCCTCGCTGCAAAAAAAACAGGTGCGCCTTATAGTCCAGTGTGCCTTATATATGGACAGAGTTCAGAAAATTGCCAGCAGCCCGGAAGTGTGCCTTATAATCTGGTACGTCTTATAGTCGAAATTACTGTGACTCATACAAGATGCTATGGAACTGAGTTGGCTAAACCAAAGCCATTTTTTTGTTTACCTGTGAGGATCTAAGATGGAGTCACTTCTCTTTCCCTTCACTCATTCTACTCAAACTTAGTAATTACTAACAGGGAATACATTCTACTCTGCAGCAGGAACCAGACCAACCACCCAATGAGCAATAAGGGGAATAATTCTAGAGAGAGGAAATGCAGTGAACACTGTTACATTTTAAGAAGTTGCCTATCCCCACAAACACTGCATCACTGAAGCTTTTAAGACATTTTTGGGTTTTTTTACCAAAATTAGACTGCACGCAGAAAGCTAGCTGACACCAAGTTTCTGTCACTTGAGTAAACCTATAATCACAGGAATGTTAGCAAGAGCCTTTTCTGATCTGTTATTTCAATCAAGCATTCCTTGGGGTTCTGGGTTACTGTATGCCTGGTTTTCATAACATTTTGTTGTAAAGGAGAGGTCTGCTTTTTAAAGGTGCCACAACAGTACAAGGATTTAAGTTTTAATGGGAAACGACTGGAGAATGTGCAAATGTAGGTTGCTTCACAACCAAGGTACTGCCACTTAATCCATCAGCCAGCCCTAGAGAATCAGTCTCCACAAAAAGTTGTTTAAATTAACATGCTTAGATTTGAGAGATGATTATGAATTGAACTGCAGCGAAAAGATATTAAAATGGCCAGAAGAAATAAAAAAAAAATGGCTAAAGTTAGTAGTTGGGCAGGGTGAAGAGAAAAAAAAAGTATTTCCAATGATTCACTAACTGCTTTTTACATTCCTTTAAGAAGTTAAGCAAAACCAAGAAGCAACACTTCCAGAATATCACTTCAATTGCTCTCAAGCTGTGACATGAGTTGGAGTAATAGACTGTGGTCTTTATAGACTTTTCTGCCCCAAAATCACTCCACAGCTAAGGCAACAAAGTTTGTGGTACGAGAAAGGCAGAAGATAAAGGGAAGGGTAGATGTTAAATGCTCTTTCCCAGGAAGAGGTCAAAGAACAAGAAACACCTGCAGCAGCTCATAAACAAATCACTGCTGACAGGAAAGGTATTTAGATGGTATTGCCACTACCAGCAAATCTGTATGTATCAAAAAATGCAACTGCAGAGGCAGAAAATAAAATTCCAAGGGGTATCAGCACTCCTTAAAAAATTAATAGAAAGAAAACAAAGCTAAACAGATTAACTGGAAAAATTATTTCCTCAAAGCAAATAAACAGGATTTCCTTTAAAAAAGAACTTATCTTTTTGTGGGCGAGGGAATAGGGAAAGGAAGTCAGTGATACCAAATAACAGCAGAGTTGCAAGATGATCATATCTGGCACGGGCTGTTTTCAGAAAGTGAATGCTTCCCAGGCTCCATACGTCCCCACAAACAATAGCAGTTCTATTTACCCCAAATACAAGCCCACCTCAAAGAACATAACCAAAATATTTTACCCACTGTAGGCTACTAATTGTCAGTACACCTAACAACATACTTACAATTGCACACTTCTGTAGAAATTGTGAAATGCCTTATGTAAGTCTAGATATTTATCATTTTAAACTACTTGAACTTTAAAACATTTTAAAATTAGAATTTAAAATTAGAAATTAAGGAAAAAAACCCCATAGTTACTGCCTTGGTTGGGTACAGTTCTACTTGTAATTGTATTTTTAGATGGAGTTTTCTCTTACTGTATACAGCCCCCAAACTTCCTTATTGGCAACTCTGAAACTCTCCACTCAGATAAGGGGAAAGCAGAAGGTATTTTCTAGTAATTTTCAATGTGTTTCAAATAGACTAGCTGACACTATACATCTTTTCTTTCGCTTTTTTTCAGTGCAAAACAAAGCTTTGAGTAGGCTAGATTTGGCTACTGCAGACTCATGTACACATGCCAGAGCTAAAACATAACAGTGTTTAAGTATTCTCCAAAGAGGAAAGGCTAGGAGAGCAGCAGCTGTTCAGCCTGGAGATGGTAGTCAGCCTCTTCTCTCAAGTAAAAAGTGACAGACAAGAGGAAACTGCATCAAGCTGTGCCAGGGGATTTGGGTTCGATACTAGGAAAAATTTCTGCACTGAAAGGGTGTTCAGGCATTGGAACAAGCTGCTCAGAGAGTGGTGGAGTCACCATCCCTGGTGGTATTTAAAAGACATGTAGATGTGGGTGTTTAGGGACATGGTTTAGTGATGGACTTGGCAGCACTGGGTTCACAGTTGGACTCAATTGCAAGGGTCTTTTCCAACCCAAATGATTACATGGAATATTAGAATCACAGAAATTCAAAGCCTGTTGATTTCCCTAATGCATAGGGAAGAGTTAAAGCACAGTATAACACTGGTTTCCAGAGGCCAGCTCCTCTCCAATTCAAAAAGTGCACTGAGAAAGTTATTGCACATAAATATACCCTGACAAGGGTTCTAATGCAATGACAACTACAAGGATCAAACAGAGGGCAATATTGAAAAGACTACAGCAGTAATGACTGTATTTGATCTTCTGCTTAAACAAATTAAAGGCCTGCCTAAAGCTTCCCTAACATGACTTGCAATGATCTAAAGTTTCCTTCATATAGTCAACAGTTCTTTATTTCTGAACCAGAAGCTGCAATCCAAAAGAAAGGAAACTGAACTATGGTAGTGCATAGATATGATAGGAGAATTTTTTTTTCCTAGAATGCAACATAATTCACACTGGGAGTGAAGGTAGCATGTATTTCACAACACCTGCAAAGAACCACACAGCCACAGAGTTGCACTTCAAATAATGTCTCTGATGTGCTTCTGAAGAAGCAAAAGTAGGGATTTTTTTTTTCCGTCTACTAGTGCCAAAATCTTACAACAGTCATAGGAACAAGATTCCAGCTATCTAACTTAGTATGCTATTTCCTATAGATTACATTTTGATCCTGCTGGAAAGAAAGCTAGAATCAGGCAAGGATGTAAGAGATACTTCTCCCAAACACTGTCTCCAGGTCTTTGTAGCCCATGGAAGTTTTTTAGCCATAGATGTCTTTCTGCTCAGTAGCCCTAGATTCTTATTAAATTTACCTTGCCTCTTTTTGAATCATGAATATTAAAATAATGTGTTCAATTTTCTTTTTATCATCACAGCCGGCTATATTGACTCAATATTATGTTTGCTTTTTAAAAGTGTTTGCTATCTTCAGTTTTGCAAACTTTAGATTCTGCCAGTTACACTCACTGCTCATAAGTGTCAAAGACATCCCAAGTCAGTCAGGACAAAAATCAATGCAATTTAAACCTCCATGGGAAAACACAGTCTATAACTGCATGACACTGAAAAACTATTTTTGGAATCATATATGTAAAGCCTGTCCTAGCCTGAACAGCAGTGAACCCCCTTCACTTGTTCTGGAACAATTTCACTAGGGTTTTTTGCAGCATATTTGCCTTGGAATCTGGTGTATGGGCATGTTCATGCTACATTTTACACATCCTTCTAAGATGTCATTAAGACAGGCTGACCTGACCATTGTTTCTAATGTGTCACCCTGGAAAGTAACAGCA
>VRYO01001463.1:74212901-74243118 GCA_009812075.1 Sialia sialis | reverse complement strand
CGCGGCTTATATTCGGGTGCGGCTTATATATGGACAAATCCCGTGGTCTTCCCAGCTACCCGGAAGTGCGGCTTATATTCAGGTGCGGTTTATAATCGTGAAACTACTGTAAGTCAAAACAAAACCCTTTTCCTAGTTTTATACTTTCTCCAAGAAAGTCACTTCATTGACAAATTCCCCACTAATTCCCCACTTCAATTTTGTTTTTTTCCCAGCTCTACTGTAATTTAAACAAAATACTAATCCTTACCATTCCGGAAAGGCAATAGCTGTCCAGTTCAATACCAAAAAAACTGTTAAACACTTCATTTGCACTTTATTGCATGAGTCATGCCAAAGAGCGGAGGTTGCCTGAGAGGATGAACTCCAGTATAGATTCTGAAGTGGCTGCAATTTGTTACTGCATTGGAATGCATCAGACATTTGGCATAGGTCTGAATTTCATTATATAGTGCAGCACTACAAAATCAAACCCATCAAATCATGTTTGTCTTCCACAATAATACCATTAGCACTTAAGGTATGTATTTAGATTTTCACAAACAAGTAGTTCCAAGATCTAAACAAAAAATACTAATATTAAATTTAACACTATCAATTTTACTGCTCAATCAGGTGCAGTGGAAGCAGAAGAAACCCTCAGGTCAAAGTGGCTGCCATGGCAGTGCTGGGGGAGGAGCTTTTTTGGTGTAATGCATAGCAACACCATAAAAATCAACCTCACAATACCTCCCAAAATTTCAGCTTCACTATTGGCAGCTGTTTAAGTCAGAGTTAATGGTAAAGAGTTGAAGTAAAAAGCCTTCCTCACGACATCAATACAAAGTACCCTGGTATCAGTGTATACTGTGAAAAGTGATATCAAAATCTTTCACATGAGAATACAGACCTGATAGCCTGACTTCTGTACTTACAGAACAGCAAAAGAACCTGACAGCTAAGGAAAAGCATACAAGGATCACTCTACTCTTTTAGATAAGCACAGTCACTTCCAGCTTTTCTTTACTGATGGATCCAGGGAGGGGAGGTGAGGGAAAGGGAAGGGTCTGACTCAAGGACGCAAGGAGAAGGAGACTTTGAAAAACAGTGGGATTAAAAAAGCTAAAGAGATTCGTGGAAAAAGGCATATAATGATGGAGAGTGGTATCTTAAAGGCAAATAAAAGGAGAGAACCTACATACTTGAAAAATATCCCTACTTTTTTAACTGACCAAGTCTGGCAAATTTACAAACCTCATACAAGCAGGGTCAGACATGAAACTCATCAGCACATAACTGAGTTAAAAACATTAAGAGTATGAAAGAAGCCATACTTACAAAATAAATTAAACTAAGGCCTCACACAATACATTTAGCAATCAGCTTTAGATCTTGTCTTCCTTTTTCTCTGAATTCTATGAAATGCTAAGTTCTAATGTTGCACTAACCACAGATGCACTGAAAACTAAAAAAAATAACCAAACCACAAAACAAAAACAAGACCCAGTACCTGTCTGATTTTTTAAAAACATAGTTTTAACAGATCATTTTAATATAATAGAAAATTCCATTACTCCTATTGAAAACTCTGTAGTTTCAATTACCTAAATTAATCTTCTAGTCTCAATACTGTACTGAAATTGTGCACACTATTCTAATTTGCCACTGCGGTCACTGCCTGAACACAGAGTAAGATTTATCCAAAACAACAAAAGAGGCTCATCTATCCCCAGAATATGAGTAGGATAGTAGTTCTCCATAGAGATATTGTGCCAATTCAGTGTTTTTATTCCTTCTGCACCATTATCTATATTTCAGCTGTCTTTCACAAAAATACCTTCCTGTGAGAAAACAGGAAAACATGGCATGGAAACTCTCAGAAGAGTTAAATATAGATGTATCTCCCTCAAAGCATTACCCTTTCTTCACATATTTTAATCACAGCATACTCCAATGTATCCCAATAAACCAGCAACAGAAAGACAAAGGACACTTTTTCAGCTTGCCCTACAACCTTCCCCAGGGCCATGTTATTTGTAACTCACACAGGTTTTCAATGAGAGGAGGACACATTACAGAAAAAAAACAAACAAAGGTAACTAATATCTACCCTGTTGTTAATTCAGTATTTAATTTTGAAGTGTTTTTCATTCTCCCTATTTAGTAGCATGCATGCCACGGTCAAAGACTCTTTCGTTACAGTTTGAGAATTACAAAATTCCTCCTGAAATATATCCATAAAACTCAAATTGAACTGACTCATCCTGAAAAAAAAAAATTAAATAAAAAATTTAAAAGGCACTGCTTTCAAAAGTGTTTCATCTAATGTCTTTGTGAAAAGACTTGCTTCATCCCTCTTTCTTTCCAGCAGATCAACAAGAAGTAGTTCTGCTCTTTGGTATAACTCCTTCTTGTGTATTCAGTATTAGCATCTCATTACAGGAAAAAAAGAATACTGAAACTAGGATACATCTCCAGCAGAAGAAAAGAGAGCAGAAACAACAGAAACAGAGTTGGCATGTCAGTGATCAGTACACATGACAGTTAAAAAAAAAAAAAAATCTCTTGTACATGATGTTCTTGTCTGGATAGTTTCTGGGAACCAGCAATGGTGCATCAGGTTCCAGTCTCTAGCTCCCAATCACTCTGCCCAGAATCAGACTGATTATTGCTATGCTCTTTAATTCATTCTACTTTTCTTTCTCTAAGACAACTCACTACCTGTACAGAAGAGAGGACAGGTGTATGTTGTTTGCATTAATATTCTGTCATTTGACACCAAATCTTCACCACCCTTACTACAATGTCATGTGAGCATTCTTAAAATAGTCAGGGAATCATCTCTGCTTCTTGATCCCACTTTTCCACTTATTTTTTAATTTAATCAGTACTGCTAAACAAACTAACAGAAGCCACATCAAAGAAACATGGATCCTTTTAGAGAATTTTTCCCAACCAAAAAGAAAAAAACCAAAAACAGCACAAAAAATCCCAAGCAAAAACCCTCAAACCCAACAAACACAAACCCCAAAAATTTAAAAACCCAAACAAACAAACAAAAACACCCGCCACAAAATCCACAACCAAACAACCATTCAACCATTATTAAGACTTGTAACCACTGAGGTGATTGAACTTAAAAGTTGAGAGAAAGCACAAAGTGGTACAATGCAGCAGTAATTACTACAGAAGAAACAGCTTATTATTAAAAAAATAACTGCTGTCAAGAATCAGGTTGGTAACATGAGAAGCAAACTAGCAATCCAAATGGGGATGTCAGATGGGCTGAGGCTAATGGCAAACACAGACCAGGCTCTGTGGTCAACAGGATAAGGTCCAAGCACACTATCTACAAGATACCTCTGGCTCTCTCCTTGCATAAACTTCCACTCAGTTATGCATTTTAATGGCTTTTGTATCATCCTGAAGCCAGCTAAGCTACCTATGCAGGGTAATGTGAAGATGGCTCAACTGGCTCTACTTAAGGATCAGCCCCTTACTCCTCTTTTACTTTGAAAGATGTGCCTGATAAACCAAACTGAACTGAGCAACACCCAGGACAGCAGCCTTTTTTGGCAGACCTGTTAGGCAAGGTTAGTCAAACATAAGTGAATAACTTTGCCACCGAACAAGACAACTCAACTTTTCCCAGTTCTTTCAGTCTCTCTGGTTAACTTCATTGTGCTGAAAGCAGTCACCACCACTAATTCATTTCTGTGAGAACTCTTCCAACTCCTTGACCACAATCTGTCTGACAAGAAACATTCTCCGAGGGTCTTTCAAGTGTGGAGTAGAGATGTTTAACCATTTAGCCATTTGGGATTTAGTCTGCATCTTCCTGCATTTGCTCCCACCTGTCTGGACAGGTGATTTTCCGGACCATAAGGTGCACTGAAAATCCTAAAATTTGATCAAAACCCGGAAGAGTGCCTTATAATCTGGTGCACCTTATATATCAACCTTGAGTTTTGAAGGGATCTCAAAACAATTTCTGTTTCACATTGCGCAGCAACAAACATGAAGCTCGCAATCCAATGACCGCGAGCAAGCACGCACACATCCCTCGCGTGCATCCCTCCCGATTTTATGGTAAAAGTTGCGAAAGTTGCACATGGACCAGCGTTGCAAAAAAAAAAAAAAAAAAACAACAACAAAAAAAGTGCACCTTATAATATGGTGCGCTTTATATATGAAAACAGTTTGAAATTTTACCATTAACTGACACTGCGTCTTATAATCCAGTGTGCCTTATGGTCGTGAAAATAAGGTAAGTCTAATAAAATTTACAATCACATGCTTACATTTTTGCTAGCAGACACAGCAAGTCTGGACTTCTACATGCAGAAGTAGAGTATGAAGCAGAGCAGCTATGTCCTCGGAACTGACAAGAGTTGTGCATTTCCTCCCACTCCCTCTTTAAAAATCTCCGTCTAATGCCATTTGGCATCTTTCATACCCAAGCACTTCCTTAACTACTAAACAGTCACTTTTGCAGTTGTAGGCAATAGCAAAATGCATTTTACTTCCAGGGAAGCATACAGTTTACATGAGCCAGAGGGAAACACCTGCACCTCTCCAGTCTTGGCATGTCCATGGCTGCATATCAGGTCAAAACACAGTTGATGTCAAATAGCCACAGGTGCAGGAAGCTTGCTCCAGCACTCATTTCCACAATATCCTCTTAAAAGGACAGCTTATCCTTTGCTAACTACACTTAAGAGAGCTGCTAACAATTCACATGATTCTTTTGCAAACATAAGTTTTAACTAAATGCCACTCTAAAACTACAGTATGAGAAATACACCATGCCATGCCAAGAACCTCATTTACTCCTCTTAAAACTTAGTCTTCAGAAACTATCTGTACCATGACAACAGGAGCAAAACTGCTTGTCCAACTCAGCTAGAAGTTTTGCTGATTTATCTCATTCTCTACTTTGCTATTCAGGGTAAAGTCTATGAGCCAAACCATTGTTCTAACACAGCAAGGGCCTTCAGAAGGTTGAGACACTCTTCTACCAGTTCATTAGTACAAAGTCCAAAATGTAACTGAAATGCAAAAGTACTTCCACGTTTCAGGGAATTTTTGCAAATTAATACTGAAACCAATCACTTCACTGAAACTGACTTCAAAACTAAGACAACATACTGAAACTAATACTGAAGCAGCGATTTCTCATATGATTAATTATCGTTATTTCCTTGGGTACTCCTTACCTTCATTAAAGCTAACATTTATGAAACATAGGTACAAATTTTACAGCAGCAGGAAGATCATACAGTCCTACACTGGCCTGGAACAAGCAAGCCCAGTAACTCTATCCAGAGAGCACACATCAGTGGCATTTTTAACCAAACAGGCTGATTTTTCCACTTGTGCCAATAAATGCACCTTCATCCATTACCAGAGGGCTTGAGAGAAGAAAGGAATGCTTAAAATCATAATCTTTTTTTTCCACTGCTTGTCTTAATCTCAGTCAAAAGAAGTCATTAGAAAGTACTTGCTCAAAACATAAGCGGTGGCATTGTGTACAGGATGGAAAGACAGAATGACAGAAGTGAAGAACACAAGAGAAACTTGTCCTATGTCTATGACAAAAAACAAGTAGGGATATATCTGAAATTCTGAGATGAGATTTTATAAATATTTTCTAAAAAACCTATTATTCTTCCAGTAGTGGGGAACAGATATTCATACTATTGAATGATTATACTACACACCTGAAATAAAAATCAATAGCTACCAAAACAAAGTTGCTATGGGAAAGTATGACTTTTTGACAGATGTCTGCTGCAATTGCAGCATAGCACAACCACTAGTTCATAATTTTAACCAAAAGCATAAATGCTATTTGAACATCCACACTGTCTTGAAAACTCAGCAAGGTACCTGATTTCTGCATATAAATGCACATACAGAGATGCATAAAGTCAAGAAATGCAAGAGTGTGTCCATTTCTAAGATCACTTCAGAAATCCAAGTTGTACAATGCAACAGGTGCACCAGTATTACTATTCTTTTGAAATTCATAATCTGGATTTCAGATATCAGCAAACACCTCAAGGCAAGCATTCTTAATGGTTACTTCTTATTCTGCAGTGTTCTTTTTAGTTTGCAATACAGCACACTTTTCTTTGAAGTAAAACACTCTTATTTGAGCTGAAACTCAACTTCAGAAAGCATCACTACAAACTCTGAAGTTTTAGACAGGCATCTATTAATGACAAATATCGTTACTAAGTCAGTCCACTCACAAATAAAAAAAATACATTTTGAACTTTATATGTAAAGCATTTTAAAATGTACATAACTATAGAAGAATTCTTGCCAAAGTAGTTTTGGCTCACAAAAGGAAGAGATGGATACTGAGCGATGTGTCCACTGCTCTGGGTCAGACAAAGGTTGATCCATCTCTGAGCACCACAGGCAATGCCTAACAGCAGATGTCTTTTTGACATAGCTATCACATCCAACTGAAGAAAAGCACACCTCTCAAAAAGGACTACAATCACATCTTTCTCATTTTCTCTTACCTTAAAAAGATGCAACAACCATTAGTAATTACCTGTTTGAAAAGGAACTCTTTTCTTTGAGGAAACAATCACAAAGCTTGATCTGTCCCCATGCTGACCTTTCACTATGTAAGACTACTACAAAGAGATAAATCACAGCCTCAGATGTCGTCATCCCACTCCACTAGCTTGCAAAAGTGCAGAATAACCTTTCTAAAGCATTTTCACAGTCTTCCTTTCCAGAACAGGCACCACTGAGATACACCTGAGGGCAAGAACTTGCATTGTGTGCACTGCTCTCTTTAAAAATCAAGACAACAAAAACTATCCACCTGGCATAAGGGAGGACTCTTGGCTTGAGATTTATTCACTATTTACCATATCCTGTCCTGCCAACTGAAAGCAAAATAGCCAAACAACTCTTCCTTCACAGCCTTCCATTCCATCCACTCCCTAGGAACATACACAGGCACTTTCTCAAGCTCATGAAATCTCTTTAAAAACACTACCCTCTTTTAGTCTCCCAGATGAAGATCTCTATGATTAAAGCCGTATACTGATATGCAGGCAAATATCTATCAAGACAACTAGTATCAAATACTAGTTTCCTCAAATCTGCTTTTATATCCATCTGACTCTTTCAATAAAGGAGATATGCTCTGGAGGACTGGAATTTTATTCTATTGTTGTAATCCAGCAGCAGGAACAACCAACATTTCAATTCTGAAAGACTGCAGGGAAAGTAGTTGCCTGTTCCTGGTGAGAGCAAGCTGTTAATCTTCTAATTTTCACTGAAAAGAACAGCAGAGAATAAAAATTCTTCAAGCTGATCAAGTACCCACCACAGTGGGTAAAACAAACTGCCAAGTGACATATAACAGGATCCCTGTAAAGGAATGCAGGGTCATGACACACAATCTTCCCCGATCAATTATGCTTTTTAAAAAGTTGTAAAAATCAGGAGATGAAGTAGGTGGTCATGTCACTCTTCATCCAACAAGTCCGCACTGATACCATGCACAGAAATAGACAAACTTTCATAACATTGTAAAAACCCACACAAATATCAGTAACTGATGGATGACGGAGCTGTGCTTAAAATTAGCTACTTGCTCCTTCAGCACAGGCAGGAGGAAAAGATGCAGCTCACTGAAAACCTTACAGTTCTGTAGATGAGCTTGTTTGCTGTTCATCCCCTTTTGGTCTCTGTTCAGACTGGAAGAATACCCTCTGGAGAGTGTGATCCCCAGGGTGCATTGGGTTTCTGATCCACACTGAATGCTGGGTCAGAGCTTGCCTGTGGAGAATGTTTTAATTACATCATGCTGGAATTTGGCAAGAGTCCTGGCATTTAATTAAACAGCCGTTTTCTGAAGCAAAGCTCACAGCAGAGCAGACAAAGAGGCCTGATGATGTGCTTCATAGCAGCACTTCCCCTATGGCCCAGTGCCTACTCTGTAAGCAGTCCCAATCTACCAGGAATACAGCATTTCACATCACCAGATGCCTAAAACCAGGTTAAATGGGGTGGTCTACACCCAGGAGTACGAACACCACTCACATTTTCCAAGAACAGCAAAAACCATAGTAGACCGAATTCAGGCACATAAAAGCTGTATAGCCAATATTCGGAAAAGATGACTGGGGTTCTTCCTAATTGCTTTCTCCCATGAAGAAAGGTCCACAGAGTAGCCATGCCACCATATTTCCCCAGACACTTACAAATGTAGGGCCTAAGAAAAAGATTTTAAAAGCAAGCATTTTTTAGGTATTTTTACCTAGAAAGTAACTTTCCTGATGCTATAGAGAAAGGCCAGGGCCATTTTAAGAGTTTGAAGAATTCTTTCTTTAAAATAGAATCCCCTCCTCTGCTGCCAGGTCCAAGAGATTATTTTAAAACTACATTCCCTCTTGAACACACCTTACTATGTGCTCTTCACATCAACCAAGGTTTTGCTCACCCAAAGACATCTCATTTTAAGAGACAGGTTTGCCAGCACTACTGGCAGTAGGGGAAAAGGAGGTGAGGCAGCCAAGAGCTGAAGTGAGCCTGCAGGTACTGTCCAGAAGAAGATACTTTGGAAGAAGTACTTGCTCTCTTAAGCATTAAATAAACAATGCAAGGCAGAGTTGCCTTTTACTAAGGAACTAAAACTGATGCATGCTTGGTTTTGATACAGTTTTGCACTAAAATTCAGCTTGAGAGTTAGAAACACCTAACCTAGCAGCATCAAGTTCAACATAATGGCAACCATTACCACAAGCATCACAAAACCTTACAGCTTCCTATCTACGAACTGTCAAACATTAAACTTTCTTTGATTGTATTTGGAGACAAAAGAAAGATGACAAACATGTGACAAATCCATTTTCAAAGGTATCATCTCCCTTTAAAAATTTAATAAAAAAAAATAATAAAAAAAAAAGAACATATGCCACCAAGACCACAAGGTCAAGTGAAGTCTCATATGACTGATTTATTAGCCAACCCCATAAAAATGGACTGGAACTTCTAAGTTAGCCAACTAAGAGTTATATTTGCACATGTAAAAATGGAAAGCTAAGCACCCTCCCCTCCAAAAAACCCCAACAACTAAAAGAAAACCCGCAAACCAGTATTAATAGCAATAACACCTGCATCTAAAATTGCCGAAATGCTATGAAATTCAAGCTGTTTGCCTTAATGCTAACCCACATTTTTACAAATACCTGACCATAGTATACAAGCCCGGTAGTGCCTCAAATGTACCAGAAATTTTGTATACTTGGCCATGAGAATCCATTAAATTGAACCGTTTCAAAAGCACCTTACAGGGAAGATGCAAGGTTGGACTTCAAGCACACTGCATGCTCAAACAAAAATTTATGGGAATTTGGAAGCTTTTAAAAGTTTCTCTACTGTATAAAACTTCTGCAGCATAAGTTGCTCTCATGCCAAGGATATATTTTTCTAAAACATGGTAGCAAACAATAAATTTCAAATTTAATCTGATGTGACATACCAGACTAAGTTCTTATATGTGTGTCAAGAAAGACATTTTTAACAAGTAATTTCATGATTCTCCACAAAAATCCTACTATCTCCAGTCTGCCAAAATTCATATGACTCTAATGATTTCAAAACACAGCTGAACTGAAGGCAACTTGGAAGCTGGTATGTATTATGAATGCAATTACTCCTGCCACAATTAATATATTCCAGGGTCATCAGGCTAGTAATTTCAATTCTACCTAAGCAAGAGGCAAAGGGTGCTTTGATGATCTTCAGCAAACACTTTTTTCTGTACACCACATTTTAGATGAGGCTTCTGGAAAGTGCTTCCACCAAAGACCACTGCTGACCTGCTACACGTAGAGAGAAGTACTGTGTCAAGCAAGACAAGGAACACCTGAAGAGAGAATCACATTTGCTTATACAAAAACCTACACCACTTAGGGCCAGCAAGGCACAGGTGTCAGATTTCATCTCAAAGTTCCTCCTCTCAATCTCCTTCCATCAAAAAATTATTTAACTATGTATGTTCTGATGAATGATCTGCATTGTTTGGCTACCAGCTCTAAACTTTTGATTTGTACTTACAGGTGAGTCCAAATTCTTAAAGAACCATGGAAGTTCTAACTGCAATCTGATTTCATACAGTAGGCTTAATGTCACACATTCTCCATCTGGCTTACAAACTCACTCAGAACCAGTCACAATGACTGCCAGCATTCCAATGCCAAATTTTATTTTTAACATTAAGAATATATATGCTTATATTTCTCTTATTTCAAAAATTTAATACTGGTTTAATATTTTCTTTAAAAGATAGCATCTTTTAACCAAACCTTTGTAATTGGGTTACTATATGCAAATTATTGTGAGAATTAGTACTATTAACACTTTACAGTCTACATATCCTTAGGAGCCCAGAAACAGTATTTGCATCAAAAGCTACCCAGGGACACCATCATAGAAATGAAAACTTGCAATTAATGCTAAATGTTCCCTGTAACTGTTCTGACTTCCTTTAGAAAAGCATACTCTAAAGATGCAGCTCTTCATTGCATTTGTAAATACTGGGTTCCATGTAGTTATCCACATCACTACAGAATCACATAACCATTTAGACTGGAAAAGACCTTAAAGATCATCAGCTCCAACCATGAACCTAACACTGCCAAGCCTAGTACTAAAACATATCTCCAAGTGCAGCATCCACATGTCTTTTAAATACCTCCAAGGATGGAGACTCAACCACTTTTCTGGCTAGCTTATTCCAGGGCTTGATAATTCTTTCTGTGAAGAAATTTGGCTTATTAACCAATCTCAACCTCCCCTGGCACAACTTGAGGTCATTTGCTTTCATTCTATCACTTGTTACCTGGGAGAGGAGACTGTCACTCATCTCACTCCACTCTCCTTTCACGCAGTTGTAGAAAGTGGTAAGGTCCCCACTGAGCCTCCTTTTCTTGAGACTAAACACTCCCAGCTCCCTCAACTGTACCTCATCAGACTTGTGCTCCAGACCCTTTATTGGCTCTGTTTCCCTTCTCTGGACCATCTACAGCACTTCAATGTTGTGCTTGTTGTGAGAGACCCAAAACTCCACACAGGATTCAACATGTGCCCTCACCATTGCCAGGGGAGACGATCACTGCCATGTTCTGCTGGCCACTCCACTGATGATACAGACCAGAGTGCCACTTGAAACAAAACCATATTAAAAAAAGAGGCAACCATGATAACTAGATAACATTTAATGTGCTGGTCAGTTGCACAACTGAATAAGCAAATCTCTAGAAATGACAACAAATTACTGTCAGGACTTAACAGAGACTGCTGTCAACTTGAATAGCAGAAGTCATAAAATGCCTAGAAAGACCGATGAAATTTCTGGGTCCTGTGCCTACTATAGACGATTTGGACAAGAAATCCATAGAAACAGAAAACTCGTAACAAAAGCAAGCCTCCAAGCATGGACCCTCTTTACTCATGGACAGAAGCCATAATTAAGCAGAAAACAAAACAAAACAAATCTATGTTTTACTTTTAAAACTCACAAAATATTTACCTCATTTTTCTCATGGCATGAAGTCTGAATGTCTGCTTGAGAAAGATTCTGAAGACCTAGCCACAATGTTACATCTACTTTAAGCTGTCATTTTCCATGTTCTGTAGAATCACAGAATATCCTGGGTTGAAAGGGACCCATAAGGACCATCATTCTATCTTCTGCACATGACCCCCCAAGAATCCCATGTGCTTAACTATTGTCCAAACACTTCTTGAGCTCTGTCAGGCTTGGTGCTGTAACCACTTCCCTGGGAGTTATTCCAGTGCCCAAACACCCTCTGAGTGAAAAACCTTTTCCAGATATCCAACCTAAACCTCCCCTGATACAATGTCAGGCCTCAGGTCCTGTCACTGTCACCACAGAGCAGAGATCAGTGTCTGCCCTTCCTCTTCTCCTCATGAGGAAGTTGTAACCACAATGAGATCTCTCCCCTCAGCCTCCTCCAGGCTGAACAAATCAAGTGACCTCAGTCACTCTTCTAATTGTTTCCTTATTTTGGATTTATATATGAAGTGAGAACCCCATCTTACTATTACTTTCTGGGACTAACCCTGGCAATTCTCATAACAGCTTTTAATAAAACTTTATTTTCTATATGAATCAATCAGTGACTGGTAAGCCATGCAAGTACTTTAGCTTTTAATAAAGACATGGCATTTAATTAAAAAGTAGCTGTATTGTTTCTGTATTTCCAGAATTACAAAATCAATAGCATACCTAAAATTCATTGCATGTAGATGAAAAATTTCTCAGGCCTAAGTTTCCTCTCTGCTTACCCTGAAAAAGTTTCCCTGAAGTAGTTTTCCCCTCATTTGAATCACCTTTTAGAGCTGTTTGCCAATTTAAGATAAACAGTCAGTGTTTCCAGGTCCAAGTTGCTCCATTTAATCCAGAGCATTAAGCAGATTCCCTGACATGGGAAGCAGAACCACACTGACATGCCTACAGGTACATGACATCCAGCTACCAGAAGCTGTTAGTGCCAGGAGACACAAAACATGAACAAACAGGCTGGTAACAAGAATTTTTCTTGAGAAAGAGCAGCAGATGCTGACAGTATCCAGCTTTTAGTAAAGTAACTAAAATATTTAGAGTACTTAGCGTTCTTCATTTAAGAGCATAGATCAGAAGACAGCAACAGTCCTCATAAGGCCTAAAGAGAAATATGACCTGAAAAACAAGTCAGAAGAAATCAAGCTACTAGTACCAGATATTTGTTTAGACTAGGAGCATCCTACCTTGTGATGGGAAAGGTCCTCAGTCTGTACTAGTCCCCTACTGCAGGAAATGCTCACCATACAAAAAACAGTATTCAGGAAAAGAAAGCCTAAGCAGGATTAGATAATTACAAACAGAGACATGCAAGTTAGGCAGCTCTGAGTCACAGCTGTTGTCAAGCTACAAAAATCTGCTTTTTTCAGGATTCTGCCAATAATCACAGACAGTAAATGTGTCCATTTGCCTGTCTTCTATCCTTACCAAGGAGGAAACAGACACCACAATTCTATTCTTTTTTTAAATCCCTGGAATGGCTTCAAGTCTATAAAGGAATTCTGCACAAGTTATTTGAAATTCACAGACCAGACCAACTTTAGAAATTTGCTGAAGAAGCAATGTTCATTAGCAGTGGAGTTTCTTCCCATGCAAAGCTTCTGTATGGATGAGGATCCCAGTTTAGACAGTTGTACCAACAACAAATGGATTTTCCAATGGTACCTTATCTGATCGGAGGGAACTATTACAGACTGAATTTGAAAATGCCCTTTCCTCTGTATAAACCAAACTAAATCTAAGGGGGCTTACAGCTATACCCAGCAGGTAGATCAGCTTTCCCTCTAGGTTCACCCTCAGTTTAAAAGGTAGTCTCACTGTTCTGAAATAGAGACTTCCAGAAGAACAAGGATACTTTCTGCACAGATGTTTAGACTCAGTCATTCTCAGTGATAGTTGCCCCAGTTGGACTCACCAAGTCCAAGCCAGGGCTTGGAGCTACAGTAGTGTGATACAAGCAAAGTATTTCAGAAAAAGCTATTTCAGGGTAAGATGAACTCAAGCAATGATATGCTTCAGAGATTTTCCTGTAAAAATGTTTATAAAGCCCATCCCTTATTGAGAGATATTGAAAACAGATGAACAATAAAAATGCTTATGCAGGAAAAATAAAAAGCTTGGAAAAACGCAGCTTTATTTCTTATGGTCCATAAATCCAATAGTTAGAAATGTACTATAGATACAACATCACTCAATTTCCAAAAGCCTAGAATGGTCCTTCATAGTTCACTGCAAATTCATGGAGCTTCAATTAACTTTGTCATTATGGGAGGAGTAGTTCACACAAGTAGATTAATACATTGTCAGTCAGCAAGGCTACACTACTGAACAGGGCTAGAAATGCAGCTTTATCTAACAGTCCACTCATCAAATCAAAAGGCTAGGAAAACAGTGTTTGTTGAGATTGGAAAAGAGAAGGCTTTGGGGTTACCTAGGTGTGGCCTTTCAGTACCTGAAGGTACTGAAAGATGGAGAGGGATTTTTACAAAGAGTAACAGGACAAGGGTGAATGATTTCAGACTGAGACTAAGTTAAGGTTAGATATTAAGAAGAAAGAATTTCTTGTGTGGGTGGTGAGACTGCCCAGAGAAGCTGTGGATGCCCCATCCCTGGAAGTGTTCAAGGATGGGCTGGATGGAGCTGTGAGCAGTCTGGTCTAGCAAAAGGTGGCCTTGTCCATGGCAGTGGAACTAGATGATCTTTAACGTCCCTTCCAACCCAGGCCATTCTGTGACTAAACAGCAAGGAAAAATTAGATTCAATCTCTAACGAAACTTCTCATATTGCTGCTGCTCCAAGGCTCAACCATAAGGTGACAGAAACAAATGTTTTTAGCTGAACTATAGTGATGAATTACCATAATTTGCAGGATTTCATTTTTAAACACAAAATATGATTGCAGCTTTTCACTTCTACTGACTACTGTAGTGAAGAGAATTGTATTTCAAATAAGGAACAATGAAGAGCTAACAAGAGCACCCACTTATCTCTCATTCTTGCTTCAAACACCAGTCACACTTCTAGATATAAAATCTAGCTAACAGGTCCTATCTATTAAATCTTCACATGACTCCATCAAACTATTCTTTGTTCGTAAGTCACGAAGTCACTGCAAAGGACAGGACACATCAGGCTACAGGGGTCTCATTTCAGCCAGTCCATTTTGGGTTCTATGCAAAGATACTCCCAGAAGTGTCTTTAGAGAAAGCAATCTTGCCCATACAGTCCTTTCCTTCTGATTCCTACTTCTGCCACTGCTAATAACTGCCATAGAGATTTTAATTTAAATCATGGAAATATTTAAATCAGAGAAATATTGTGCAAACCCTGGTTTGCCAGCCTGGAGAGATGATCATCCCCTACACAAACAATGCACAGCATTTCTTAGGACAAAAGCAAAGCATTAGGATTTAACTCCATGACATAAATAAAACAGCACAATATGAAGAGTCCCTTTCCAATGAGAATCCATACAAAAAAGTACTGCTCTAAAGGACAAACCCTCAGATTCAACATTACAGAGGAAGGCAAGCAGTCCCACTGCAGCACATTCTCACAAGTCAAGGACAGGTCTTGGGTTAGCAGAAAGCATGCCAATGAATCCCAAGTAATCAATCACCATTTAAGTTTAGCATCAACTGAAAATAAAGATGTTCAAGTCTAAATAGCAGTTTACATTAGACAGATGCGAACAACATTTTAAGATAAAGGTAGTATTTTGCTACGAATGAGGCATGAAGTACTTTGCAACAATTTATCTTATGGTCATTAAACATTCAAAGAAACAGCAACTCTAGTTTGTTTACTATGGCTAAATGCCCAGATGTAATTTTTTTTCCACACATCTGTTTAACCTAAAAATTGGACAGTTTAGGCTGCAAGAAAATAGAAGGCTGAAAATGAAAATGTCTTTGCCTTGAGGCGAGAGGACTTGCAAACTTGGTAGGCCACTTATCTTTACAGCAACATTGGAGAATTTTTGCCAAAACTTTAGATTCTAATTAGTTGAGATAGTACAAGATTGTCCAGTATTTTACAGCAATTTCCTCACTTAGAATATCTGTCTTTAGCATCCTCCACTTTCATTTCATCTCTAACTAGCAAAAGAAAATAATGACCACTTACTCTAAGTGAAGGTGGGAGAAAATTCCATCTACAAGTTTTACTGAAGCTCTCTACCTTCGAGAGCTCAACTACAGATTATGGAGATTTGAGGTGAGAGAAGTAAATGTATCTCCCTTTTCTAGTTGATAAACTGGCTCTGAAAATCTAACTTCATTTCCCCTCTGCTCTTCTAGAATGAAGGAGCCTTGATCTAGTTCTGTCCTTAGATTTATGAGGAATGTGCAACACAGACCCAGTAGGCAACAGGGCCCAGTTCTGTCACTTCTAAATATTCCTTTGCTTCAGAGGAGTCTGCTGGCTGCAATAATTTACTTGGCCTTTCCTATTTCCTGTGCCTCTCACAGACAATAAACAGAAATATTCCAGACATTACTTTTTGTCTGAATCCCAAGAAATGTTTTCAAAACAACCCAAGCACTTGCAGTGCCCACTCTCCCACACTTCTCAAAACCACACAGCAGAAGAGAAAGACTCAAGGGACAACTGTGCCATTAAGCAAAGGAAGAACAACCTCTTAGCCACTTCATAATTTACCCAAAAGTAATTAGGAGGTGTAATGGAAAATTCTTCAGGATGCTAAAAACTTCTGGCCAGTCTGAATGACACCAATGCAGAAAATGTACTACCCCGGCTGCACAAAGTCAAGCAGCTGCTGCCACCAACCATCTGCACATGGGAGCGTACCCAAGGCTTGACTGGCTTTGCATCCAGTTACTGAACTACAAGGAACTGTTGTCAGATTTTACAAGAGGACAGCAGACAACTGGATTTACTGACTGTAAGGAGCTAAAGATCAGAGAATCAGAGACAACTGGTGTTCATCTCTCAGAGCACATTAAGGTGAATCCAGACTAATCTTAGACTGGAGTTTGTTTTCAGCAGCAGAAAAACAATTTGAGAAGCAGCTCTTGAAGGAGTAATACCAGATTACATCCAAAATAACAAACCAATTCCTTTGGCAGCTTCTGGATGGATTCCTTACCTGTTCTGTTTTTAACTTCATTCAAACATTCAAAGTCCTACCTGGAACAACAGTAGTATCATTCTTACCTATCCTTAATTGCTTCCAACATGGCCACAGAGCTTCATAGAAGTTTACACAGAAAGACAGCACAGGAAGTAATTAAAGTGGCAAACTCTCTTTAAAATACTTTTTAAAACTTTTGTGCCACTTATCTAAATGGTGTTATCAAATCCTAAATCCATTACCCTTGAGAATAAATCCTTGTGTAAGTGGCAAAGCAATGATGAAACAACAGATAGGGAGAGTTGTGTATTTACTCTTCACAATCTCTCCAGAGAGGTTTTCTTATATCTAGTGTAAAGAGTCAATCTTCAAGGAAAAAAAAAAAGCCAACAGTGATACTCTTTCCAACCTCCTTGGCAAGCACTGAAGGATCACCTGATATGCCAGGTCCTTGAGCACCTTGGACTACTGCCAAACAGGAAAGATAATATTAAGCTACTGTACTTCTTTTTACCTATTACACAAGAGAAAGATCTATCTCAGTCCTTTATTGAATGGATGACAGCAACAAATCTGTTCAAGCTCAAAGCTGTGACTGCACAGCTCCACTTTAGAGGAGTTACTCTGCTACTGCTCAGATGTAGCATCCCTGTCTCCCCCACCACAGAACATCCCACCAAAAATCCTAAGGGAATACACAGCAAACTAAGAACACATTACATCAATAAAATGATTTTTATTCACTAGCTTTCCAGAGGGCACAGCCTTGCCGAAGGGTAGGGTTGTCACATTTCACTGGGTCGGGTCAATGCACTACATTAATATATATTGACATATGTTATGGTAAATTGTTTATTAAAAATGAAATTAGTTGATTTCTGGTCTGCTGGCAACCAGAATTATCAGGGCTCAGCCAATGCATTTCAGAAGATAGCCAGGATTTAGTGACTTTCCTATATAAATAATGTAGCTCGACAGTCTCAAGGAAAGTACAGTGGTCTGATTTCCAATCTCCTTAACACATTTCATTATTGCATTATTTGTGCTTGGTTTTTTGCCTCTTTCTCTAAAAGCACAACAGTACACTGTTGTTATCTGAATATTGCATTTTAAATTTAAAAATTACAAAAATACAGTTCAATTCCTCAAATGAAATAGTTCAGAAGTTGACCTTTTTAGACCACAAAAATCAATGCTGGTCACACAACACTGACAATTGTATTCTTAGCCTTAACTCTTCAAAGCCATTTCACTAGAACTAGATTGAAAAACTCTCTGAGGATTCCCATTGGAATTCTAGAGCTTAAAATTTTAGAAATTCCATTAACTTAGCACATATACTAAGAAGAACTCAAAGCTCAAAGAAAGTTGTGGACATCATTTTTTTTTTTTAAGATATGCTACACAGGTAAACAAAGAGGTCAAACAACATTGTGAAACATGAATACACAACGTTTTCAGAATATCAACAGAAATGAAAATTAAAATTATTAAAATTAAATTCTCCATTTCCCTGAAGAATTTTGTTGTTCAAGCATTTCTATTCTCATCATACTTTTTTGATTTCTACAAAGCTGTATTACTTGTGCGTAGTCCAGGTATCACTAACAGGACTTCCGCTGTCTGGGAGACAAATGCAAAGCCAACATTTAAGAATTAGCATATTAAGATTTTATTTTTTTAACTTTTCATGTCTTCATCATGAAGGATGATTTTTTAAAAAAATTAAGTCCTTATTAAAATATCCTTTTTTTAAAAAGCAGTAGCTCTTGTTCCAAAGGAAAGAGGCTCAACCACACCACAAGATAAGGTTCTTTTCTCAGAGCTGAAGCAAATTCAATTTTGATATTGCTGTAGAAGAGAATAGCAGAGAACACTTCATGTAATTTGCTATTCCTCCACCATTCCCTATCATCCAGAACCACATCACTAGGAACATTAGCTCACCAGATGACTCACTACTGACGCAGATTAGCTTACTATCCGTAGAGCACTCATTCATTTTTTTAATTTAAGCAAATTTTCTACTGGGTACCTGGTGAACATCTCTTGTATGGTCCAGGAAAAAACACACACCTTCCCACTGCAGCTCTACCTCTTTGTACTTTCAGCTGTGAGACTCAAGAATAAGTAATTGAGTTTACATTGTGTTGGGTTTTTTTTCCTGAAACCACCTGTGGTCAAGTCTACAGAAAACAGTTTCACACGTGTTCTACTGATTTTACAGGGATTTTGTACACACTTCACACCCATTAGCTGGCATCTATAGGGTTAAAGCAAGATTGTGTGACGATCCTTCTTCTCCCAAGTGCATAGAGACCTGACCTTGGCTTGAAAACATATTCTGAATCAACTGAATCCTTCATAATTTGTTTTATATTTTCTCAAATCCCTGGATGGCTAGCATTAGCAACAAGGCCGTTGCCAGTGTGACTCAATTAACAAAAAGCCCAAACTCTGTGCCCTACCTATGACATTCCTTTCAGTCAAGTGCCAATACCTCAGTTAGGAAGAAAATTGAGGAAAACATGGGTAGGATTAATTGGTGCTTAAAAGGCACAAACCACACAACCACTAACAGCCAACTGCTGCGTGAAAAGGCTCCTGTGTCTGACTAGACTTGTTCTGGTGGTTTAGACTCTAATCCTGGGGAAGCTAAACTTCACTTTCTAGGAATGTTTTTGCTCATGTAGGGACTTAATGAAGAAACCCTACACTTCAGTGACAGACATGGCAAGGCGAAGGGCAACAGGAGATCTTATCCACAGAAGGGCAAGGATTCTTTTTTCCGTAGAAAATGAGGCCTGGCAAAATGAAAGCAGGAAACCCAGAAAGGAACAGGTCTGCAACATTCACTGTGTCCTGCTTCTGCTGACAAATCCTATACTCAAAAAACAAAGTATGCAATAAGGTTGTTCAATTCCACTTCATTACCTGACACACACTATGGAAACACATACCTTTATCAAGATGCTGGGCAGTTGTCACAATTCAGCTCTTACAGAGAAAAATATATCTTGCCATACTACATACTTTCATGATGAGAAGCAATCTAAACCATTACCAAAGACCTAAATCAACAGAATGTTTGAATCAAATTCCTGGACAACCAAACAGAAACTAGCCCTTCCTCTTACTCACAGTTTCTGTGCAATCTCTTGATAAACTGTAAACCAATTCACTGTTGGATTATTTCTTAGATACAAGAAAGGCTCTCACATGGAGCCTTTCAAATCCAGAGTTAAAGCAGGAAAAACTGGTAATTGTTTGAGGGAGAGGAAGTCTCACATTCACCTTTGTTCCACTAGTTCCTGGCAGGAGAAATACATACAAACCACAAGCATTTGTGTTTTTCCATGAAGACAACCATGCAGGGTAACAAAAGGTACACCCACAGGGAGTAAAGAGCAATAATTTCCCAAGAGAAATGAAGACATAAGCAAAATATTCTGCTCATGCCTAATCAAGTGCCAAAGAAAACTTCAGACTGGACTATGCTGTCTAGTCCATACATACAAATGGAAAGAAAAACAGTAAAAAGTCGCCGCTAAAATCTTATGTTGGGGCATTTTGATTCATGTACTGTGGCTATAGTTCTGATACCACAGAACCTTTCACTTTTCTAGACAGTCACCCACTCTCCCATACAGAACAAATGTCCAAGGAATAGATAACATTAACAGGTGAATTACCCTAGAGGTAGATTTTTGGTACGAAAATCAAAATGCAAATTCAACTGCCAGGTAGTATTAGACATAGCAGTACCCAAAACCCACTGTATTGTACACAACATTAATTTTAAACAGAAGACTCTAAACTGAGAGGAATCTACTAGCACTTTAGAGGATTAAAATTATCCAGTTTGTGTGGCAATGACTGGTGTCAGAAGGAAATTTAAGGCAATGATATTTCATCATTTCACATATGAAAAGTAAGGCATTTCTTCTGAACTTGAATGTTAACCTTCCGTAACTTAAAAGCGGGTCTTAAATCCTCTTTGATTCAATCCTAGAACACATGGAAAGAAGCAGACCTTTATACCAGCAGAATAAGGATTACTGTTAAGCATTTTTACCAGTCATGGTTACATCAACTTGAACATGGCAGAAGTGATTTATTATTATTATTTTTATTACTACAAAATTATTAATTAAAGTAATAATCTTAATTTTCTAGGAGAGCAAAAAATGTTATCCTGGGCTAGCTGTTCCTCCTGAAGCAAGCAAAACTCCACTGAAGCAGCTTTTGTGAAAAGTACAGACCATTGCTGCTGCCGGAAACAGCAACAAAAAAAAAACAAAACCACAGAGCCAGATTCTACCACCACAACTCTTAGGAGCATTCTTCTTATTCTATCTGCTCTCTGCCAAGAGAAAGTGTAGTCATTGAGAAAGCACAAGTTTCTTTATCCAGTGGGAATGAAGACTTTTAGCATAAATAATAAAAGGTAAAAATAAATTATAGCTGAAAAACTCTAAGCCAGCTGTAGACAAGTTTACAGAGTACTGTTTAGAGATACTCAACTACTGCAATACAACCTTACACTTGCCAGAACTTGCTACAGCTGAACTCTTTGAAAGCCTGGTAGTAACTTCTCTAAACATAAATAACCAGTTGAAGTACAGGAGGATCAAGTTAGGGAACATTTAACCAAACCGGACAGAACAAATCCAAGAGACCTAACAGAGTCCCCTAGTACTGGCCATGGGATCTGTCCAACGTCATGGCAAGGCTCCTCAATTACTGCAGAAAGGTCATGGTGACCAGAAGAGGTTCCTGAGAATTTGACAAAAGCAAAACACAGCCCTGGTCCCCAGAACAGCTTGGAGGAGAACCTAGGGAGCCACAGGCTGGTCAGCGTCACCTCAATCCAGGACAAGTGACAGCTTCCTGGAAAATATTCCAAGCCAAGAAGTTGATGGGAAGTTGTTATCAGGGATTTAGAAGTGGAAGTAATTCTTGGCCAACCTAACACACATCAATAAGGAAACAACTTGCACTAGGGGAGTACATGAGTGGTTCATCCTGACTTCAGTAAAGCTTCCCAACTTCTGTTTTCCTGAGAGCCGTCATAGACAAATGGATGAAGCACAGTCTAGGTAAGTGGAGTGTGAGACAAAACTGAAAACTGACTAATCTCCTAGGAAGATACTAGGAGAGCTGGAATACTTTGGAGAAGAAGGGACTCAGATGGAATACTATCACTGTGTATAAATACCTGGAGAGGAGAGAGAGTGGAATAAAGAAGACACTTCTCTGTGAGAGCCAGTGAACAGACAACAGGGAATGGCCACAAATTGATATAAGCATTTCCATTAAAGCATGTTCTTTCTTCTTTTAAAACCTGCAGGTAACTGAGCACTGGAACAGATTGCTCAGAGGCAAAGAAGGCTTACATTCATCTTTGGAGGTGCTAAGAAATCTGATGCCACAATATTCTGTGCAACCTGCTCTAGTGGGCTTCATTTGTAGCAGAAGGTTGGATTAGAGATCTCCAGAGGTGTTACTTCCAATCTTTGGATTTGTGTACTTCAGGCTCTATAGACATTAAAATATGGCCAAGAATTGATTGGAAAATGTTGTAATTTTACTGTCTGTACAGAATTCCACTAGCAGTCTAGCATACTGAAACAATAAAATTCTGCAGCTAGAGGCTGTGGAGTAAGAGCACCTATGTTCCCAAACCATGCTAAAAATAGATGAGGACCTCAGGCTTGTTGGCTGCAAAAGAAGACAGTTACACATGAACCTGAGGAGGAAGGTCAGCTACTAGATATTCCTGACATAGAAGAGCATAATCACCCCAAGTAATTATTACATAATTCAGGAACAATTTCCAACTATCTCTTCTCCATGCAGCCACTTACACAGAAAAAAGATTTTGTGCGATCTGGCAAAAAAATGGTATCTGAGCCTGGCATCATCTAAGTATATGGCATGCTTCTCCACTATGCATGCAGTCATACAAGCAAAAAAAGTCTGGACTGCCCGTGAACTAACAGGACTACACTCATCATGTGACAACTAGATTTGATACAAATTCTATTTTTACTGTGAAACAAGGTTGAGTGACCCTTGATCAAAAGAGGTTCTTCCTACTTAATCATCATTGATGTTATGCCAGTGTTTTTGGAGTCCTCTTTCTTTAAAAAAGCAACAAAACAAAGACAGCCAACCTCATAACTGCTCCTTTTATAATAGCATCTGTGAATTTAATTTGGTTCTTTTCACAGGAACAAAGAAGGAAATTGAAGAAGATAATTTTAAAAATATATTCACTGAAAAGAGTATTAAAACACCTTCCTCCAAGCTAATGCTGCTTGAAAAGACTTCAGTATAGCATTGCTGCAGCTATTATACACATTTGTGCACAAATCGCTGAGAAAGAAAAGTGCCACGTGATTTCAGATGTTGATTTGAAAAATTTATGTATTGCAGACAGGAATTTCCTGATTCAAAACATGGGCATGAAAAAGAGCTTCCTGTTGCTCACTTAACTCCAAGGGTAAAAAAAAAAAATCCCCAAAAGACAACAATTTTTCCCCATTTACTTAAGGCAGAGATCACAAAAGTATATAGGGTGAAGAAACCTATTTGCCAACAAATTACTTTTGTTGACTTTGGATACTGGTAGAGGGCTGGAAGCTTTTCCTTAAATATCTGATTGGACACAACCAACTCAAGCATAACATCACAGTGGTAACACCCCCTTTATGTTTCAACTCCTTTAAGGAGGTCTCACATTAACCTGTTCTCAGTACCATGTTGGTGCTAGGAGGCACACAAGTACATTTGGAACTAAAATTAGAGGTATAATCAGACAGAACTAACAGGGTTTTCCCCGCAAGGTCACCTACACCACTATGAGCTCTCAACCTAAATGAGACTGGAATAACAAAGTCCTGCAGCTCATCTATCCCATCACAAGCTGCACATCTACACACACAGAAAGTGTTGCATATTTCTTCTTCTCATCAAGAAGGAACAGATTTTACTGGGGGCCTACCACCTGTTTTTCAGCTTTTGAAGGTCTCTACTCCTTAATGAAATAGTTGTCCTAATTTAGCAAAGCACTTGTCCTGTATTAAAAAATAGGGCATAGCTAATTATAAAATGAAGAGCAGAAATAAACCACTTGTTCATTTCAGCCTTCAAATGTCATCCACTGCCTTCTGCCAATCACTTTCCTAACACAAACAAGACACACAAACGAGCAAACCAATTCCTAGTTAGGAATTGTTCACAGAAGTAAGGAATCCAGAAATGGCCAAAGGACTGAAACTGCCAGAAAATCAAGTTAGCCAGGGAGATTTTTGGGGTTAGTGGTTTCGACTTAAAACCACTCATGGAGTTCTGAATACATATTGATTTTTATTTCTTCCCCCTCACAAGGGATGATACAGTATCAAATTCAGTTTTGATTTGTATGAAGTTCAGTTTGGTAGAAGGATGTTCAAATTCAGCTTAGAAAAGCTACCACAGCACTCTTGTCTCCTTCCATGCCTTTAGGGAGTGGGCAAAAGATGAGGATGTGCAAGTTCTGGACACCTATTACCTTAGCTCAGACAGGTCTGCTGGAAGCTTTCTATGTCATGCATCACCAGCTTCAAAGTTTATTCGGTCCTGTGACTGGCACCCAGTTAAGAATTATTTTTTTTAAATGTACAGAAGAGCATCCAGCTCATCTCGCACCATGCAAAGCTACCAAGCAAGTAAAAGATAACTCCCTAGAGTACATTTAGTTAGTTAGTATCTATTTAAAAATAATGAAATAAAAAGAGACTCTCCCCCAGAAGCATTTTATGAAAGAGTAACATTTTGTAGTGTAATATGGATGTTAGTCACTAAGCTACCTTCTAAAAAGCTATTGATAAAACTAGCAACTTTTTAAAGCCTACATCTCCCACAAATCTGTAGCTATGTGTAGCATGTGTATAAACATGAGTTTGAATTACACACAGGCTGGTCGCTTTTTTAGAAAAGAAAATTCTGGTTTATGAAAAACTGAGAGCAGCACAGCAGCTCACTTAAGTGCTGTGTCCAACCCTCCTCCTGCCCCTGCCACACGATCTACACAACAACATGCAACATAAGCACTGAGCTTAGAGCAAATTTACTTTTTGGAGACATACTGAGTAAACACACATACACACAATCATTTTGCATTGCTCAGTTGACAGTTACATAAAAAATGAACATCATAAGCAGCATTTTTGAAGATTACTTTTGGTTAAGAGCAGTTGGCCACTGTCAGACTGCAAATTCATTTTTTTAAAAAACAACACTGCTCAAAGGATTGACATTTGAAATATTACTATCCTTCCGGTCCCAACTTTGCTGTTAAGACACAAGTCTCATCTGAGTGAAATTCAGCCACAGGTAAAACTGACAAGAACTGCAAAAACTGACACTGGACAAGTACCAAAAAGCAGAATACAATCACATGAGTAAGTGCAACACCAAAAGCACTATTAAGCAGCACCTGAATATTTACAGTAGTAAATAACGTTGATGTTAAGGTTAAAAAAAACAAACAAAAAACCCCACCAGAACAGTAAAGTTAGACAGTAGTAGGTGTGATATACTAAACTTCATGCTTAACAAGTCAAATAGTAATGTGTAAATGCAACTCAGACATCAAAGGTGAGGAAAAAATGCACAGCTTAGGAGCCTTTTAGCACCCAACTTCATGAGACTCTTCACTTAACTCTGGGAACCTCATGGGGCAGAAAATAATAAATATCAGAAAGAAAAACTGCCCTTGCTTCTAAAGATGCAGTACACAGGGAAGACACCTCCAGGGGGTGTCACAATTTTGTAATTACATAATGTAGTAAAGGCAACTTTATTGCCTTTCCCACCCTCTTACCCTCATTAAAAGTTCCCATGAGGCTTCACAGATTCTAACCACCAATATAAATAATTGGTAAATGATCATGATTCAGCTCTTCAAACAAAAGAGTGCAAGACTACCATGGAATACTGTTTTTTACAGCTGACACGAGCACATCATGTAAAGTAAATCCAGCAACACTTTGTGCAAAAACAAATCTTAATATGGCAACATCAACAGGTCATGAATGCCAGAACTTTTGGATTAAAAAGATTTTCATACAGAATATCAGAACACTTGCCATCACTGAATTACTGGAGATGTACTTAGAAATGAAAGGCAGCATTCACAATGATTTAGTGTCCAAAAGCACCTTCAAGTAAAAGGACAAGTCTGAAAGCCTGGCTTTATAATGCAGACTTTGACCATGTTTTCCACCTGAAGGGACAGATTTGAAAGGGTAACATACTCCAAAATGAACACAGACTGACCAGTTTCTCCATAGTGCTGGATGCTGGCAACTCTTAGGAAATTTTAGCTACTGTAAACCAGGTCACACATCACAATTAATGGCACCTTTGTGCAACTATATTGCCTGTGCTTTGTAGCAACTGTATCGCATGACAAAGGCGGGTTTCTGTACTGGTGCTTACTTTAGTAGAACACTGGGATCTCCCTCCAAGAGGTTTGTGAATAGAAGACACCATAAAATTTTGAAGAAGGAACATTTTCAAACTAAGAGCAGAGTGGAAGTTATTCCTAAAGAATTTGCATTAAAATCTTCACAAATTAAATATTCAGATTCAAAAAGAAAATGTATGTCAACAAAGCTTATGATTGAGAAAGGATGTTGATTACCTTGTTTAAGTGCTGCGTCACCTATTTCTCCCACAGTCTCATCTATTTTTCCCCTGCCATCCTCTCTTCTTTACAGCCCCAGGCTCCTGTGTTACATCAAGTCTCATAATACATTTTAGCTGATCAACTGGAGCTGCTGCTTATTGTCACCAATCCCCTCTAGACCAGATTCTGGAAGGAGAAAGTGCAGGAGATGGCCAAAGAAAGTTTTATCCACAACTGCAGGATTCTGGACAGTTGACTTACAACAAGAAAAAGATATCGGTATTGTAAAAATTTTGTACTATTGTTTAACTCCTCTCAAATTTGACTGGCTCTCAGGTCCCATTTAATGAAGAAGTCTCTGGTGAAGAAGATGCATTGAAAAGTTATTTTGCAAAGCAGCAATTTCACCTCAATGCCACAGCTTCCTTTCCTATGTAAGAATGCAGATTTTTTCCTCCAACTCATATCACAAAGTCAATTTCCTTGTATTCCAGAAGCCTACAGTTTTAAAGTCATCCCTTGAGGATGAGAGACTGCCTCAGGTGGGAAGAGGGACAGAATCCAGTTAACCTTTTCCTAAAGGTCCCATGCCAGCAGCTGGCACTACAGTCACCCACCCAGCCTTGTGGCCAGCACAGAAGAATTTTCTGGGCAGAAATATTACAGAAACCCTGCCAACTTGGCAATAGTTAAAGGGCAACATCCTTCAGTTCAGTCCCCTCATGTGTGATGATGAGTAGTGTCTTGTTTGGTCAGCTGCAACAGCATTACATTTTAAGACAGGTCCTTAAACAGAGCACCTGACTTTTGATAGCTTCTACAACAAAAGGCTGCTCTATCCACTATCAGACAAGGCCTCCTTTTATTTATAAGCCAAGCAAGAAGCTAAATAAGTGAAAGTAGAATGATTTATCCCCATGGCAAGAAAGTGAAAGACAACACTAAAACTCTTGCTAAGGTAACTGATCATTTCCATCAGTTCATCTGCACAGGCAAAAGCCCTACAAGTTCTGCTGCATGATAAAGTGGATTTCTTGCTCCAGTGATCTATTAGCATCAGTATCACTGTTCACACAACTGCTGAAACATATTCAGAAAGACTCATCTCAAGCTTTAACACTTAAGTCTGAATCTGTTGCATACTATGGCAAGCCTAACATCTCAAGCTTCGCATATTTTTCAGGTGAACAGATTTCCAGGTATAATCTGCCTTATAACAATTATTTTAAAAGTCCAAATGAAAACTAGGGAAGTAAACTTATATTTAATATTTTGCATTTTAAAACAGGTAGATTCCTGTAAACATAGTTTTGTTTATATACTAATTTATTATAATTCCTTAAATGAGCATTGTGTTCATATCCCCATCTGCATGATGTGATTTTTAAGGTAAGCAATTTTATTTACATTTCAGCTTCATTTAGAGCAAGTTTTAGCCTTAGAAAATTAAATTAATGGAAAACAAACACATTCAAAGGCACCGTCAGTTATACACCAGACTCTATATACTGATTTAGACTCCTCAAACATCCAACTGTCTGACATCTTAACATGACAATTGCAGCTTCCAATAAAACTGCATTCAATAAAGCCTTGGCCAACCAAATAAATAAAGGCAGTCCAGTGTAGTTTATGTGATCAGTCAAACACTTAGCTGCCTGAGATTATCACATGCACAGCACAGACGTGAATTTCAAAAACATTTTTATTACTGGTAAGTGTAACAATGTAGCGATGCATGTAGCACCCAATTTTCTGGTCATAAAAGCTCTCTATTTTAGAAGTGGTATCTTGAGCAAGAGTTATCCTTGCCCTACTGTATCTGTTCAACATTGACATGAGAACCAATTTGGGCAAATTAATTAAGTTCTGCAGTTCCATAGCAGATAGGAAGGAAAGCTGCGTGAAAAAAACCCAGCCATTTAAAAAATCATTTGCAGTTGTCTTTCTGAAATCTCGCCTAAGATACCAACAAGCAGCAAATGGGAAAAGAGCCTTCAAGAAGCTCAGCTAACAAAGGTACTTTTACTCACCCCTAAAATGACATACCATAGTGCTGCATCAGCCTACAAAGTCCAAAAGGCTGAAAACTGTACCACAGACACCACTCCATGAACTTCCAAATGGATATTCAGGTTGCTTTAAAGCACACAGAAAAATGGTGTTACCCCTCCACCTGGGAGCATAATCACATCCAACTAAAAAGCAACTTTTTACAGCAATTAAGTGGTTCATTTGCCAAGGCACTAAAAGCCCCAGCAGTTTTGAAAAAAAAAATAAAAAAGGCCTCCCTTTATCAGGTTTAGATTCCTTCTCCTCTGTATCACTCAGGAAAACACAACTAGTATGAGAGCTTCTCCCAGTTTCTCAGTAACTGATGATGCATAGAAGTTACCAGGAAACACGATCTATGAGGCACATTAATGATGAAGTTTTGGTCATGGGGTTTGGGGATTTTTTTTTAGGTTTATTTAAACTTTAAACCACTATTCTACGTAATTCTCAAGACAGGTAATGGTCTGCACTGCAAAGATTAATTTGCCACATGTAGTCTGCACTCCCAGGATCCAATCTCCACTCTGAATGGAGGAGAGAGGTGAACTACCCTGGTGGTACTAATCCTCTTCTTCCTCTCAGTGTCTATCAGGTACTTCTGGAACAAATAATCTCTCCTTCCCTTCACTGAGGGCTGCTGGACACTGTGCCAATCACATTCTTCCCCAAAAATTGTACATTTATTGAAGCAGTCAGTCCTCTGAATTCACAAGAAAGCTCGGGCACACACCCACACCTTCCTGTCATTGTGGTAAACAGCCCCCAGCAGCATGACCAGAACTATCAACAATGACCCTTTCAACTCTGGTGAAAAATTAAGACTTCCCCTTTCAGGGGGAATCCAAAGAGGCTTTGATTGCAACTTCCAGGTTCACCCCATTTATACAGGAGTTTTTCTAGTGATGGCAAAACTGACTGAAACCCCACGACATTCAGCTTAAAGCATCTGACTTCATCAACTCTCCAGAAAGCAGAGCTCATTTGGCAATAAATCAAAGGAACTGCAGAATCTGCACTAGAAGTGGCGTCTTTCCCCTTTTCTTTACACAACCTTCATGCATATTTTGGATGCAAGAGGTGTATTCTTTGGCAGTTGCCGCCTGAACTCCCAGAGAATGGAGCAGACCACAAAATCATCTCCCTTGCTGCACCTACAAACCCTTAACAACAAAAAAAGGGGGTGACGGTGATAGTATACGGTTGCCCAATACGCCAAGGGATGCATACATCCTACAGAGCTGCCTAAATACTTGGAGGGCAATACATATAGAAGTCAGCTAGAAGTTAAAGAAATCTTAAAACTAGCTGGCAGGAAGACAAACTTTCTGTACTTGCCATTGGTTTGCCTGACACCAGCTGACTGTTCCAGTAGTCCTTCACACCAGAAGCAAAGCAGCTGAAATTCATCCCTGATGCAACTCCAGCGAGACTAATAGGTTTCCACAAGAGCGAATCAGGCCCTGTATATCTAAAACCAAGCCCACTAGAGTTTCACTGAAGCGAAATTGCAGGAGTACAATCTATGGATAACAGCTGGAGAACATTAACTCTCTCCCCAGCTTTTGCCGGGGTTAATTTTTTTCTTTCTGTTCAGACAGGAAGCAGTCATACAGCATACTGCATAATATAAGGATCCTGGGATATAAAGACGAGTAGAAAAGGATTACAAAGAGTGCTCTACAAGTTTTTAGCAAAGTTAATGCTGCCATAACCCCCGGGCTGCCTTCGAACAGCAAGGCGCGCCGCTGCCCCGACATCATGAACTGAGACAGCACTTAAAGTCCTATGTAGTGAA
>VRYO01001463.1:74199086-74211901 GCA_009812075.1 Sialia sialis | reverse complement strand
CCAAACAAAAGAAAAAGAAAAAAAAGCTCCAAACAAACAAACAAAAAACTTGAAAAGCGAAACAATAAAAAGTGCGATGTATCGGTGCGCCCTCCCCGCGCCGGTTTCCAGCCGGGGTGTCCGGGCCAGGAAGGCGGCTCCAGTTATAATCCACAAGCGGGACGGGCGGGACGGCCCCGGGCGCTGGCTCCACCGCCCCGCGGCTGGCGCTCGGCTCCTCCGCGCTCCAGCGCCGCTCCGCCTTCCTGCTCCTCGCGGCCCCGCCGCCGCCTCCCCCGGGAGGCCGCCGCCAGCCACTTGTTGCCCGGGGCGGGAGGAAAGGGAGCCTCGGCCGCAGACTTTTGTTAGCGGCAGGCGCCTCCTCCCGGCGCCCAGCGCCGCCGGGCCGGGGGAGGGAGGGAGGGATGGGGACGGAGGGAGGCGATGGGGATAGAGGGAGGATGGAGCCCGGAGCCGGCCCCGGCCCTTAAAGACACAGTGCCCGGCGCGGGGCTCCCCTGCCCGCTGTCTCCCTGTGTCCCCCCGCTGTCTCAACAGGGCGAGGATGGCTGCGGGGGCTGCCCGGGTGTCCTTCCGACGGGCAGGACCGGGATCTGCGTTCCGCACATTCGTGGCTCCCCCGAGCCCGTGCCTCCCCCCGGGGACTGGCAGAAAGTCGCAGTGTGTAGGAGGAAGCCGCGCAGCAGGGACGCTTACTTCTCGTTCCCTCCGCTGCTCCGGAGTTCCAGCCGTTTTCTCCCTGCAAATCCTATTCCCACTCAGTTCCAGTCAATCACTGCCGGCCTTTGTCGCCACATCGAAGAAAAAACGTCCAACTGTTAACATCCCTCAGATTAGTTCTTCAGGTATCCCATAGGGATATATCTCATCCCCTGGATGAGATGTTTCTATTTAATTTAGCTGTCTTAAAACAGTTTCTGCTTCTTACACCCCAAAAGACAGACTCTTAGATCACTAGGATTGTCAGGCATAGTGGACATCCTGAGTGCAGCCCACACAAACAAGGGCATTGGGCAGCAAGGATTTCACTACTGCGTGAGAGCCCACGCCACCTCTGCCTGGCAAAAGGGGCTGGATAACAAGAGATGCTGTCAAATGGGAGAGAGGATAATACTGCGTGTGACCAGGTTAATACAAAACTTGCCAGTCCCAAGAGGGTACTTTCCCTCAGTGGGCCAGCTAAATTTCATCCACACAACTGTTGCCCAGGTTAAGCAGTAATTGGGTGTTACCAAATGTTTTTTGGGAAACAATCAGGTTTAAAATAAGTGAGAAAGAAGGATGAAAGTTTGTGATAGGTGGAGAGAGACACCAGCGCAGGCAGTCCTGGTTTGGTGCTTGTATCTCACCTGTGCCCTGGCCTGGTGGTGCTGGCTCTCTGTCTGGTGGCAGGTCAGGATGTAACAAGCAGGGATCCCACCCCAGGTGTGCAGGGGGTCTTGTGGCGCATGTGTTAGCACAGGGAGCAGCACAGGTACATGTAACTGTACCTGAAACGTGTTTGCACAGGTGCCTTCAGGACATGTGGGGCAATAGAAGGACCCACACTTCCAGAAAAGGAGTGTCAGCTTGTAGCCCTCAGGAGTGGCATGCCCAAAGCAATGCATGTTTGAGACTAGGACTTTTTAAGATTAGTTTCAAAGTTCTTTACTAACATTTTCCAAGTATCTGTGGTTGGTGTTTATATGTTGCATTGCTCATACCGGCCCCAGCATAGAGCTCACTGATTGCTAGGTCAACATGTCCTTGTTAAAAAGACAAAACCACTTTAACTCTGATTTGATTAAAACCATCAGTTGAGAGGTTTTCCCTGCACCACACTATGATCTTATGTATGAAAAAGCCTGTCTTCCTAAACATATCACAACACCCACAAGACAATTACTGCATGTAAATATAATTGAGCTAATTATATCTTTATCAACTTATACAAATGGCATCTGAAATGGCAGAAGCAAAAGTATCAACACTGTCAGGACTACAGAAAAGGTGTCTGCAATCTGACGTTTTGGGGATGGAGGGGTTAATTTATTTTTTTTTTAAGTGCATTTTCATTAAGATGTGGGCTAATTACCAGAAGCTGAAGTAGGTACCAGCAGCAGAGATTACTAACAAATAATCAGGCAATGTGTATGAGGCTCTAATCCCATCAGATACCCCTCATTAACTTCCTCCTTGTATAAAAACTTTGGTCCTGATTCAATACTGAACACTACAATACAATATACACACACCCTTCAATCCTCAAAAATCAATAAAGGTCTAAGAAAATAGTGCCTTTTGGGGTCAGACTCATCAAATGAGCCTTGGTCGTTTGATAAAAATATGAGTCAGTCTAAAAATATAGGTAATCAAAGGTAAATTTCTAAGCACTAATATGAAACAAACTGAGTACTCTGCCAAAGCAGGTAGGCCTTGACACAAGTATCTGCTTTTAACATCCTCTACTTTCTTTTTGAGAGTTGCCTGTCAGGACCAGGGCAGGGGATGTGGGAGAGCAATCTGCCTTTTGTAAGACAGTAAAAGGTTGTGGGACAAGGTTAATATCTACCCACATATGAGCTCACAGGCTGCCAGCAAACACATACATCCACATACTTTATTTCCTGCTGTGTGGCTTATGGGGTTTGAAATACATGATCTGAGCACTTGTTAGGAACTCACCTAGGCAGAGTAGTATGGTAAAGAAAAAATGTAGGGCTTTCTACAGCACAGCAGCCTACCTTTGTCACTGAAACCCTCACACCCAACTTGGCTGTGGGCCAGCACACCCAGCCATACCATCCCCACCAGTGCTGCAGGGCAGTGCTAGACCCCAGCTGTGGGACAGCACATGCAGGCTGAAAACAGCACGTGTCCCTGCTCCATGTGCAGCACAGCTGTGCTTAATTCTAGCCTGAAATACAGCAATGGGAGTACCCACTGCAAATGACTCCCGAGGCAGCCTCTCAGCTCCTCGTGTCAGTGGCAGTTCTTCATGGCAGTCAACCACCCAAAGTTTCCTATGTGGATCATAGGACCAGGAAGGCCAAAGGTCCCACTTCTAACTCCTAGAAAGCTCTGCAACCTTTTTGACTTGTAAAAGAGAAATTTCTCAGACTGGTTGGAAGCATCACCTCACATAAACCCAAGTGCGTAGATGTATGTAAATAATTTTACATAATTCAGTCATTACTAATTCACTCCTGGAGGGCAAATGTAGCAGTTTCCCTCTGAATTCAACATCTGATGCACCACAACTGAAATTACTCCCTTTGCCAAGGGGTAATTTTGCTCATCAAAAGCTGCATAGGCAGGTGCTTGGTCACAAAGCTCAGCTTTGGCACAAAGCTCAGCTGTTGAGGGAGCCCTGTAAAGAGTAAAGATAACACACAGACATCTAACCACTCTGTCAAGTTTATGACATAAATCCCAGGAATATTCCACCATGACCAGCACCAAAAGGAAAGAAAAACAAAAATAATAAAACACAAAACACCCCAATAACAAAACAAAACAAAAAACCCAAACAAAACAAAACACACAAACAAACAAACAAACAAAAAACACCCAGGGGAAAAATGTATAGAGAGGAAAGAAGGTCTCAGTCTAGGAAATTTGAACACAGCTTTGGGATGAAGGACTGAATATTGCTGCTGCACATTGTGTTATACTCTTTCTGTAGGAGACTGAGGTGGAGGACACAGGAACAAACAATAAAGTAGCAAACTCATTTTCTTATAAAGACATTAAACTCTGCCAGAAATGCATCCATCACAGATGGTAGTGCTGACAATGGCTAACTGTTTCATGCAAGGCATGTAAGACATCAAACTTGGAGCTTCATAAGCCCAAAAACATCAACATGAGCAGAGAAGTTGGCAAATGCTAGTTTGAAGAGACTACAAATTCCAACTAGGACTGAGTCATCTTACAGCCCTTCAGTATTTACCAAACACTTGGTTCATTGTGGGATTTATTGTGATATCCTGGGAGGCCTATTATGTTCAGACATATGGTTTGGGACTTAGTACCCTTTTGGTGCCTGCACATAAGACTTAAGAAGATATTTTCTTTCAACAATTTCAGAGATGTTTCACTCATTTTTGGCAAAATTAGGTAATAGGCTTTTTCCTTTTTTTTTCTTCCTTCTCTTCTAATTGGTCCATATCTAATACATTGTGATTATTCAGCTTGAACTACACAGTATATGTAAATATAAATACAAAGGACAGGCAAAGGTCGCTTGGCTGTGACTGAATTAACCTGTTATCATATAACTCCTATGTGAAGGTGCTTACAATAGCCCCTAAGACACTCTCACCTTAAAAATGGTGCAAAGAATCTGAAGGCACATCAGTTCTGCCATCTTTTCAATGACCCAAAGGAGATACAGGGACAGGGACAAGGACAAGGACAACCTGTGGTGGTTTTGCCTCTCAATACAAGCAGTACACACCCATTTCAGAGGGGATGAGATGGAATGCTATCAAATGCTGGTTTTGTAAGAGAGAAAGATTTGTTGTTCCATGTAAGATGTGCCTTCCTATGTTTTCCTTCTTCATAAAGAGACATCAATGCATTTTTATTAGACTTGTATCCTATTCCAGCAATAGGAACTTAGAAATTATTAGAGCTGAGGAAAAATAAGAAAGCTATGGGCCAAAATGTTTCTATTTGGATGTGTTGCTACAATAATTTCTCAGAATGTTTGTATTACATCTGTATTCATTATGGGCCTCCCTCTGTGGTACATTACATGTCTCATGATGCACCATTTTTCTATTTCATGAACAAAACCACAGCAATTTTTGAAGAAGTAGCCAAATAAAGGGTTCTGGATAAAGAAAATAAAATTTTAAAAATTGAAAGCAGCAGAACTATTTCCCTAAGTTATCGTCACAGCAATTCCAGAGCTAAATAATCTGGCTTTGAAGTTTTTGCCACAGTTGTTTCAGTAGGGCTTTTTCCTTCAGTTTCAGTCTAAGCTTTCCTCTTTGAAAGAAAGAATAAACAAGTATCAAAAACTTCCCGCTACTTCCAAGTGGTGTTATGTCATAGTTCAATTTAAAAACCATTTGTATTTCAGGTCCTAAAATTCCAGCAGCAATTTTTGGATTAGTTTCCTTACCTTCCTTTCCTTTCCTGAACATTTTAAGCGTTTCATTTCACAATTTGAATTTAAATAAAATGCTAAAAAATCCAGTATCCTTTTAATGACAGCAGAAGCCAAGTGATATTTTTTTAATTAAGTCTACTTTTACATCACCATGTTCATAGGACTGCATATATTTTGTGAATTCTTCATGATAATATCTGTGATGACTGCTTTTGGGCACTGTAAAGGGAAAAAGAATCCAAAAGAAATTTGACTAATATGTTGCTGGCAATTTAAAATCATTATCAAAAGCATATTGTTTCATTAACTAGAAAATGATCCATTAATGTTATGTACCTCCTAAAGGAAGAAAAAATCTTGATTAACATCATTATAGATAAAACTTATGGTCTCATTGTCCCGTGAACTGAAAGTATGTGCCATTTTCTCATTAGTAGCGTTAGTATCCTTACAAGTGACTTGATCTACATGGCTGAAAAGCTGCAGGATCTGAGGACAGCTCAGATTGTATTTTAAGGGGCAGCTTTTAGTAGAGCCTGTTCTCCTGGCTGAGAACTCTCTTAGCATTCATGAGGTCAGGCTGCTCCAGCCAAGCAAAGGCTCTGGTCCCACAATGACTTCAATAGGTCTGGTTGAAATGCACTAAATCAAGGTGGTGCTCAAGTTCTAGGACATTTTGGACAATATGAGCTTATGTTCTGATAGGTTTGTCTGATGGGATCACAGACCAGATAAAACACCGGCAACTCTATCACATAAAGAACCAGCTTCATTTTAAACTTCTTTCAGAGCTTCAACTATTCAAATCTTTAAAAGTTTTTAACCAACCTGAAATCTCAAGACATTTTTGCTGATTTTTTTTTTTTAAGTTTTACAGGAGAAAAGCCTCAGTCATATATAATTTTTCCTTCTTCCAACAACAAAAGCAATAAATAAAGTTCAGACTGTGCTGAAACATGTTTTACATTACACTTAAAATCTGTTGAAAAGAATAGTGAGTTTGAAAAGCCAAGCTCCTACGTCTCAAGTGTTAGAAAACACAAGAATGAAGACTGTGTATACTTCCAGAACCACCATCGTGAATTCCCCTGCCTTGTCTGCACTACACCTTCCACCACCACCAAACCTGAGGCCTTCAGCCAACACTGCAAAACCACTTCAGTCCCAAGAGCACTTTGCAATTATGTAAATTGTGGCATTTTAATGCATAGGCACAATGGGACAGAAGTAGGACTGTAGAAGCAAAATTATTTCTGGCATTTCACAACTAATGTCTGACCTTGCAATTTTAAAATAGAGGTTTTTTCATTGGATTTAAAAAACAGTTTTGGCTGGTGCATTTTCCAAAAAATGAGCAAAAAATGAACTTAAGATACATTGCCTCATCGCATTGACATCTCTCGCAATGATTTTCAGGGTTGAAAGCCTGAATTCTACTTAACAGGCTGCTGTTAGTTGGACTAAGAGAAATAGTGATGGAAACATAAGACTTTCCAAGCACCATGGTTGGGTCTATGCTCCTTCTCAGACAGAAGTTGTGGCCTTCTTTCCTGGTGTGGCCAAGTTTCCTTCCAGTCACAAGCAGACCAGGGTGAAGTTTGTACCTGGGCTGTTCATAGCAGATCTTCACACTGTGGACACTCCCTACACAGGGATGTGGACAAACTCTGGAAACCCCTGTCTAGAAACAGACTGCAGGAATCAACACTGGGAAAAGACAATGCATTTTTCCAGTGCTGTATATCTTCTCAAGAAGCAGCAGGTGTTGCAGGCTCCCAGGGTGCTGCATTAGACCGAGCTTCTTCTGATCATTGCATCTCCATAAGTGCTGTTTCTTCTGCTTTGACCACTACCCCACAAACAGTGCCACACCACATGCACACCAAAGCCTCGTTTCACATCCTATCTTCCTGTCTGGCTAGTTGTAGTCTCAGCTTCTTGTGCCCCAAGTAAGCCAGTCACATCACTCGACAAAGCTCCCTCCCATCCTTTAGCCTTCCCTCTCTTCTTCCTGCCTCTACTGTCTTACCTCTCAAGCTGGTAACCAGTACACTCTTGCATTTTCACAGAATTTTACTCCTCAGCACTTATCTCCACTAACTTCCTTCTATAGTCAGTCTTTGTGAGCATTCACTGAACCAATTTTCTTCTGGTCTCTTGCCACTGCTGCTGCCAGTTCCATTCTTCTGCCTCAGACTGATGTTAATGCGAAACATTCTAAGAAAATTCACAATGGCTCTTGAACTGTTCAGCCCTGATGATCTCCCTCCCAGTTCTTTCTTCTTTTCATAAGTAGAAGCAGTGAAACTTAGCCACATGAAAGGGCATTTCACCAAGTTTCAATCAGAAGGTTTTGTTGTGTTTCAGAACTTTCTCAGACATCACACCTGAGTTATCCAGCCTGCAGCCAATATGCCTTATTTTTCCTGGGTGGTGCCATTCCCTGCACAGGCAGCCTGGATTTCTTCCCAAGCCTGGATTGACTTTCAGTGAAGTGAATTCACAGACTGGACTGTACAAGGTTTAGTGAGGGGAAAAAAGTCTCTCTGTTGACCCTAGATCACCTCACAGGCCTGGGAGAATCGTATCTTGCCCAGTCACTAGGTCACTCAATTCACAGATGGAGCTGAACTAGATTTCTTCTGAGGCAGCTTGCACCCACTGAGAGCAAGCTGTGTGTGCCTTCTCCCAAAGGCAAAGCCAGCAAGCAGTGACTCTGTTGTCACTAACTCTAGTCCCACTGTTAGCACATCCTGCAGTCTTAACCAAGAACTAGAACTTGGTTCATAAACAGCAGTGTGATATGCTGAAAAAAACAGGTGCATGAAGAAGCATACACAAGAATCTCTTTCAGTGCTGCAGGCTGGACTACTGTGTCACAGTGAAGGAAAAGTGCATGTCTATGTAAACATCAGCATTTATGTGTTGGAGCAAAGCTATGACATGGATGTCTGCCATGAACCTGCAGAAGACACTGATGGCAGCTGTCTCAGTGCAAAGAAACAGTTCAAGCATCAGCCCTGGAGGAGCACGTGTACTTCCCCTCCTACAACAGGATAGTCTTGTTTGTGCGCTCTGCTAGAAGGTTTTGCACATAAGAGACCAAGATTCACTGCCTATGGCAAATGCTCCAGTGGACGGCAAATGTCCCAGCAGAGTGGTTGTAGCATACAGTGCATCAGTTCAGTGAAAAGGTCCCCTGCCTTCTCCAGTTTTCATCTCCCCACAAAGGTCCCCTGCCTTCTCCGGTTTTCATCCCCCCAACAGACAGCTTGCCTTGTCCATATTGTCATGGTTTAAGAATGATGTTCCCCAGTGTAAGGTTCCCACTAGAAGACTCTGAACCATGCATTGCTCGTTCCCTCTCTCTGCTCCCTTCCCGTGGAGGACTGGAGAGAACTGGAGACACAAAAATAAAGGTCATGGGTTGAGTTGAGAACAGTTTACTGGAAACAGCAAAGAGATAAGAAACTGTCAATAACAGCAACAGTATTAATAGAGTGTACATGCGGTGGGTGATTCACATGTGAGAGCTCACCATGAGGAACACAAATCTACCCCCACAACTCACCTCCTTCTACATGACCAGGACAAACCCCATCCCCACTACAGCCCTTGCGGAGGACATGAGGTGGTATAGAATAACTTCCATGTTCTAGCCATGTGTCCCCTGGCCAGTACCAGGAAAAACTGACCCTTACCTAGCCAGAACTAAGAAACAGGTGCCTATGACTAATTTTGGAATTTGCTGTAAGGACAGTGTCCACATGTAAAGCCAGCACAATTAGCACGTACAGTAATTTCACATGGCATGCACGAAGCTGGGACAGTGGCGGCACACACCGAGCCGAGGCGGCACGGGGGAAGCCGGGCGGTGCAGCTCCGGCAGCTGGGCAGGAAGAGCCGGGGGGCAGAGCCCCAGCGTCTGGGTAGCAGATTCTCGCTTCCACAAAAAAAAAAGAGTCCACCTTATAGGCCAGTGTGCCTTATATATGGAAAAATTCCGTGGACTTCCCGGTCACACGGAAGTGCACCTTGTAACCCAGTGTGCCTTATAAATGTGAAATTACTTAATATTACCAGAAATCTTGTGAGACATCATCTAGCAGGCTAATTTCTGGCTCAGTGAAAAATCACTGAACTGCTCTTCCAATATAGTGATTCTATAATATAGGTTGGATATTAGGAAATTTATAGAAAGAGTGATTAAGTATTTGAATGGTCTGCCCGGGGAGGTGGTGGAGTCACCATCCCTGGATGTCTTTTTAAAAAGACTGGATGTGGCATTGAGTGCCATGGTTTAGTTGAAGTGTTATGGCGTGAGTTGGACTCAATGATCTTGAACATCTCTTCCAACTCAGTGATTCTGTGAAGTATTATTACTTCCTTTTTAACATTCAGATCTAATATTCTAATGATTTTTGCTTATACATATTAAATCTCTTGTGCATGTCCTTTGCAGTTAAGATAATATTATAGAGGTCTTAGTGAGCCAACAGCTGAAGCATTATTTTTCAGTTTGACTTTCACTGGTACTTCCATTTTATGAGACTCTGTCCTTCATCACACGTCCCATTCACTGATGGCTCCAGGAGGAGTCTACCCATCTTATTATCTCAAAACTTTTCTCAGAGAAACACCTGATGATAATGCGAAGAGTACAACCTACCACCTAAGCTTTAGCTTCAGCATATCGCAGCCACAATAGATTTTATGTTCGAGATTTTTACATCAGGGAGACACCATATTCAGGGAAACAGTTTTCCAAAGTGATGGAGCTCATCTAAGGTTTTCCTAAATGTGGGAAACTGGGCAGCATGGTTTCCAGTTCTCCTTGCAGTAGGCTCTAAGAAGGGCCAGGCACATCTGATTTTAGCTGAAGTAGATCAGTGGTTGACAAGATATCCATGCTTTTCTTATACTACAATTGCTCTTCAAAATTACTATCAGTCTTCAATACAAAGACAGTTTTATATCTATACTTATGTCATTTACTGCATAGCATACGTTTGATTTAGGGCAGAGATTTTTCATCATTTCATCACATGGATCATCTTTCTATATGGATTGGCTGTTATCTCCTATGCCTTTGAAGCAGGTAAAGCAGTTACTGAATCAAAGGTAAACAGCTAACAGTGGTAGCTTCTTGCATGGATATTTTCCCTTTTACTACTCTAAAACCTGGTAACAAGCACACGCTGTGTGTGGTACAAGCTTGGGCACTAGGCCATGGCCTGACCTTCATCTCTGAAGGTCTAAGTAGCCCGTGCAGTTCTCCCTATGATGGCTTCACACTTCATTCTTTGCCCAACCAGGCATATTTAGGCTGACAGCCAGAATTCAACTTGGTAAGGCAAGTATCTAGTGCACATTGACCTTACTCAAATGCTGGTGGATGTCCTGGATCAACAAACACCATTATCTTTAAGACACAATTTTTCTGGAAGTTTTCTACCATCAACAAGGCTAAACAGAATACAAAGTTGCATTCTAAATCAGAGGCTTTTGTGACTTTTGTCCTTTTCCTGCCCCTTTCATTGGCAGGGATCAAGTTAAAGAGTCCGAGGAACTTAAGGCATTTCTAAATCCATTTCTTGGCACTTATGAACTCTGGTGATTGGGTTCAAAATGGTAGTAATAAATTAATGAATAATTCAAAACCACTTATGGAAGTCACCCTCAGCAATTTCCCTTCACATCCCATGTACTGAACAGTGAAGACAGCTACAATGGTTGGCTTTATCAGGACATTAAAGCTGTTACAAGGGTTTAAAAGATAAGAACAGCAGCACACGCAATTTCAAGTAGAAGTTACATTATACATGGTGATATCAAGCCAGTGTTCTCATGAAAGCATTCATTTAGTGAGTTTAATGAGAGCAATTTGTCAACAATTTCACACACCATTTGCCTAGAATTCTCCAATGCAGGATTTCACTGCAGGCTCCTCCCCCCCAAATAAAGTGCACGTTGTATACGGTTCTGCCTACCATTAATCATCTTTTCAGCGCTGCAAGTTCAATGCTGCTTTCCCAGTAGGAGTCCAAGGGAGCAACACAGCCAAAAGAGGGAAAAGTCATGGGAAAAGAATATAAATGTTCACTTCACCAAAACAAAAGTAAAAAACAAAATACAAGAGCAAAACTCCCAAACCCTAGTATCCTTGTCTGCCCACGGTAGCTGCTTCTAACAGCAACTCCTGAAGCTCTACCTTTTTCCTTCAGCTGAGTGTACAACTATCAAATCCAAACTGTGCTTCTTTCCCCTTAACCTCTTTCAAAGCAGAGGTTAAGACCATCAGTCAGTTTAGAAAACAAAAAATATAAAAAGTAAAAAAAAAAAAGTCAGACCTCTTCCCCCTCTCATACTGTAATCAGCTTCTGGAATTGTTGCATTTTGTTTTTCAATTCTGTCCAATTCAAAGATAACTCTTTCTTTAAAAAACCTCAACAAACTATGTATTTATTGAAACTTTATCTGCGAATAGCTTGACTTAATAAATAACAACTGAAGAAATCATTACTGTTGATTGTCAGCATTTTTCTTCTAACCAAGACGATTGAAGGAAAAGCAGATGGAAAGTAATTAAAAAGACCAGGAGTGAGGTTTGCTGGAAGTAACTGATACTGTTGGTAAATCTGGGATTTATAAATTATTCTCTTCCATGAAGAGAATCTGCCGTGAGGCAGATGTTTCTGCTATTTCAGTGAGGAACTAGAGGAGAGCAAGTAAAAATGAAAAGAAAAATCAATAGAACAATGAACCTGTAAATATGCAATCCAACTGGTATTACACACTTCTTTTCTCTAATGCTCCTAGTAAGCTTGAGGGCTTTGAGAAGTGGAGAAGGAATCCCCTGACATGATCTTGTTAAAAACATTCAAGACACCAACAGCATGGCTTACTTCATCTTATGTGGACTTGTGCAGTAGGAATATGGGCAAAAGAAAGTGTTAATTTTACTTTTAAATATCTGAACTTTTAAAGATTGTAGGAAGAATTGCCAGTTCTGCAATATGTTTTATGTTATGCTTAAACAATACTGAAAACCTGAAACAAAGTAAAAGAAAAAAGGGAAATAGGTGGAGCTGTAAGTTTATACCCCACACAGGATCCCTCCCTTTTACAGGAAAGGCATTTAGGAAGGTTGTGAGAAGATGGTGGACGGGGGAGCTGTACTGAGCATGCCTAAAGGGGCGAGGCAGGATCAAGCTACAGAGCATTTCCACGGAGACAAAGTGCTGCTGTCATCTGCACTGGCAGCATTTTCAACCCAGCAGTGCTGTTTCACTAACTGTGCTCTCTCTTGCCAGAGGCATCTGAAAGGAGAAAGCTGTTTTCTGAAGTGCAGCAAATCAAGATTTTACTATTTTGGACCTCGGCAATTATCAATAAAAGGTTAAATGAAATGTGGGCTTGTATATATGCATAACTGCATATATATGTATATGGCAAACAGAATACCACTCCTTTAGATTTTTTTTCTGTATCTGTTTAAAGATATGTGTATTCTTCTGAATACTTATTCACCCACCTATCTTTCAATATTAAAAAAAAAATGCTTAAAAAAATTTCCCCAAATATCTGACACTGCATCTGAAGTAATTTCATGAATAGAAGCCGCACCTTTTTCATTGAAGAATGCAGCCTTCCCCACTAGTGCAGCTAATCATCAGGTGCGGCTTATTTATGGACAAATCCCAGCAAAATGCTTACC
>VRYO01001463.1:74178893-74197800 GCA_009812075.1 Sialia sialis | reverse complement strand
GTCCTGTAAAAATGACATGAAGATGATGTAATATTGTCAGCCACAGAAAATTCTGTTTGTTCAATTAGCAAGGTCAAAGCCTTTTTCTTTTTTCTTTTAGTCCCATGCCACAAAATTCAATGTTACTGAAGAGCTCCAGAGTTCATTTCTGTGTCATAGAATCATAGAATCATTTAGGTTGGAAAAGTCCTCTAAGATCATCAAGTCCAGCTGTTAACCCAGCACTGCAAAGTCCATCACTAAATCACATTCCCAAGCACCACATGTTTCTACATGCCTCTTAAATATTTCCAGGGATTATGACTACACAGCTTCCCTGGGCAGCCTGTTCTGGTGCTGGACAACTCTTTCTGTGAAGAATTTTTTTTGCTATCCAATCTAAATCTATTCTGGCACAACATTTCATCTTGTTCTGTCACTTGTTACCTGAGAGAAAAGATCAGTGTTTACCCCACTCCACCCTCCCTTCAGGCAATTGTATGAAGTGATAAGGTCCCCCCTGACCCTCCTCCTCTCCAGGCTAAGCATCTCCATCTCCCTCAGCTGTTCCTCAATGGACTTGTGTGCCAAACCCTTCATCAGCTCTGTTGCCCTTCACTGGACACACTCCAGCACCTCAGTGTCCTTCCTGAATTGAGGGGCACTGTACTGCACACAGAACTCAAGGTGTGCCCTCACCAGTGCTGAGTACAGGGGGACAATCACTGCCCTGCTCCTGCTGACCACACTGTTGCTGATACAGGCTAGGATGCCATTGGCCTTCTTGGCCACCTGGGCAGGTGCTGGCTCCTATTCAGCCAGCTGCTGATCAGCACCCCCAGGTGTTGTTCCAATGGGCAGCTTTCCAGCCACACAAGTGCAGGATGCAGCACTTAGCCTTGTTGAATCTGCTGCAGTTGTCCTTGGTTCATCAATCCAGGCTGTCCAGATCCCTTTGCAGAGCAATAGGCACTACAGGAGAAGAAAGACTGACTTAACATTTTACACATAACGACATCCTGTGGACACTCAAGAGCCACCTGAAAAACTCTGGAAGCCTTGGGCCATACAGGTGTTTTATCCACACAAACTTGTGCATTATCAAATCCTTCTCAAAGGAGAATCTATGAGAGTCCCAGAAGTTCCAGTGGCTGTCTCAACAGGTTCTCCTGCATACAGACTGCAGACACTCCAGTGGTACAGGCAGGATCTCCATGGAACTGGTTTCACCCAAGGTGAGAGACCAAGAGTATGCCTGTGGAGGATAATTCTCAACCCGTATTGTGAACATATCAAATAATTCCTCTTTGAAAAGTACAGATATACCCCGCCTACTCATTGTAGCTTCTTCCCTGTTATATAGCTACTCCTACACTACATGTCTTCCTGCCAAAGGATGTGATCCTGACCTGAATTAGCTATAGGGATATGTAAAACACGTTGCTTGAATACTAAACCCCAGACAGCTAAAGATGAGAATGTTTCAATTTACTTAATGCTTTAACTAGTTCTGTTACCACATGGTGAAATATAGAGACTGTCTTAAGGATATATCACATGGAAGAAAATGGATAAAAGGCTATAATGATGTTTTAACTCCATGCAGTGCCACAGTTAGACAGCCAAAACTACACAGGTATGCACAAGAAAATTCCATCCCCAGCCCCACATGCTTCATAACTACTTTTTTTTCCTTTTTTTTTTTAACTGATCATGGTGCAGGAACCAGAACAGTCTAGAAAGAAAATCAGAAAGGCAGGCTCATTGTTCCTTCTGATATAAAATCATACTATATCTCATGCCATCTTTGTGGAACTTGCTGACACAGGAGATTGTGGAGACAGAAAGCATTGTCAGATTCAGAAATGATCCTGCAAATTTATGGACAGTAGGTCTATAAACAGAGAGGCAACAGAAGGCAATGCACCTTGTAACATCTCTAATCCAACTGTGGATCCAGTGCAATCTAATGGGAATGGATCAGGGAAAATTACTAAGATTGCACAATCTCATTACATGGCATCTATAGTTATCCTTGTTTCTGGAGAGGAAGTGTACAGGGAAATACAGTTTGATTTAGTAGAGCATTTTGGGAATCTATGTCCTTCTTCATAGGTACTTAAAATCTGTGCTGCTTGCAATGACATCAGGAGTTTGTGTGACGTTCAGCAGACATGCCTCAAAACTATTGAAGTCTGTGATCATGCTTTCTGTGTTAGCATTGAAATAACAGGCAGCCATAGAGTTATTTCATTATTTAGAAAGTCTGAAGAAAAACAGCATTGTAGTTTTGTGTTCTTATATCCAGCTCCTGTCTGTAATGATGGTGGAGTCAGCCACCAGTCTACTGCTTACATCTAGCATCTCAGCCCCGTCCACCCCCACATTGCTGTTCCCTAATGCATATTTGTGACAAACTTGGAACAATATCTGACCTTTGAGGCCTCTAGCCACTTCCCTGCTGCCTGCCAACAAATTCTGGCTAACATTTAAAGAAGATATCTCACCACTGACCTGGCACTGTGAGTTATCAGCCTACAGTGAGGCCCCTGCAGTTTAGTAAAACTATGCCTCAAATACCCCAGGATTCCTAACCCTGCACACATATCCCATGTTTGTCAGAACAGTGCAACTGAGCTTTATTATTGCTTCATTATTAATTTGAAGTATGTGTGCTCTCTTGCTTCAAAAATAAAAGAAAAAAGATCTGAATTCAAATAGAAAAGGGCAAGGGAATACAAATAATCAGGGGTAGCAGTCAAGAGCTTTCTGTAAGTGCTTTATCCTTTCAGATGAGTTGGTGGAGGCAAAGTGACTGGTCTCACAAGTCATCTTAGGACTTGCTACACATACACCTATATATATATACTTTTACATATTCAGGATGGCTGTCCCTGCATCAAGCTTTTCTGAAGATGTTGCTAAAACCCTGGAAACTGCATATGTTTATATAAGATATTTATGGAGTTCATGTAAAATTTAGAAGCTCTCACAAGAAAAAAAAATCTGGCATGATTAACAAATTACAGTAGGACTGGGTGCTTAATAGGCACTATTGCTTGTAGGCTATGTCGCTGCAAGATTCAGAAAGAAGAAACTTAGGTCATTTTTCTACAGAAATATCAAGGTTAGTGAGAGCCTCAGAAGGTCACTTGGGAGAGGCAGAGATTATGTAAACTGTCCTGAGTCCATGTTTATCTAATCCAGTTACAAGACTTCTGGTGGTGAAGACAGTTTCTCCTGCACTTTCACACACTTGCCATGAGAGACCTTTTTCCTAATATCAAACTTGAATCTTCCTTGCTACACCTGACCAGATTTTGCTTTACCCACCATGGACATGAAGTTCTCACTATATGAACACAGGTATCCTACCTCCTCCCTCCTCCTTCTCTGAGATGGAAGAAGCCACTTCATTATATCTTTCATTGAGATAAATACTGTTAAGAGCCCTGATCATCCTCATAAGTGGTCTTAGATTTCCTTTCCCTAAGCTACAAGTGTCTCTAAGCACAACACCCAGAACGAGGCACAACACCCAAGTTAAGACCTTACCAAAACTGACCATCCTGCACAGTGCTGGAGCTCCTTTGCACACAGCCACTGCTTCATTCCTCCCTTGGATTGGGAGCTTTGCTGTCTAGGCAGCAGCTCTATATTGTTGATTTATGTTCAGCTTTTGACCTATCTACAGGCTCTGGGTACAGTCACAGGCAGCTGCATTCTCTTGCTTGTTAGAGTTGCTGCAGCCTCGGAGGAGCTGATAAATAGACTGTTGTAGATTTATAGTCAGTGAGCAGATGACTCAAAATTGCACAGTCTTCACTTTTATTTCTTCTTTGCTTTATCAACAGACTCAAACTCCACAGGGTGTATAAATCCCACAAACTTTTCTTTCCTTCTTGGACTTTGGTAAAGTGCAGGTCAGGCAGTGGGGGTCCTTTGTACAGGACATTGCTTATCCCTACATGTGCTCATGCTCACAAAATCAGTTTGCATTCCCTCAGGAACACACAGTTTATACACAAATACCTCTTTCTTTTTTGGAAATAAAAATCCAAATCCTCAGTCTTGGATTTTAAGAGAAGTTCAGCTACTCAAGACCAAATGGGGATCTCGGTTATGAAGATAATTGGCCACACAAAGCAATGTGCAGTAGGAGACTCAGGACTGGGAAGAAAAGTTGGTCTGCCTCATACTGAGTGACTTTAGATTTACACATCTGGAGCTTAAATTCCCAAACCCAGCAATAAGCACAGGAAAAGCATTGGGACAACAAAGTTTCTAGGAAACTGTTGACAGTTGTTTGGTAGACAGGAACAAGCATGGAAGAAATGGTTTTAGGAAGGTCAAAAAACCCTCTTAGAGGAAAAAACTATCAAAGGAAAAAATAAATATATCTGAAAAAAGTGATACTACAAAAAATATAAGATTTTTTAAGTTATACTTTTAATAATTAAGATAATATTTCTTGTAATATATATAAACAGGAAAAAAAGTGAACTGTTCCAAATATTCTACACTCTTTGAAAACAAGAAAAGGAAAAAGTGAAAGTATTCTTCATCTGGAAGAGAAAACCTGCAACAATCTTTATCACAATGCAAAATAGATATTTTAAAATTACAGTAGTTGTTCACTGCCAATTTTAAAGTTACAGAAAAAGGTTTTCTTGCACATTTTAGCATTAAACTTTTTCACTAGGGTAAATCTGTAAAAAGTGAGATATTAATTGGATTCCTTATATATACACATATGTAAAAAAAGTTAGGTGTTAAAAGACACTTATTTTTTAAAGTATGTAAATCAGAAACTTGCTTAGAGTCAAATTTAAGAAGTAAAAAACCTTATGAATAGTACATGCTTGCCAATTTAATTTCTTACTGACAGGTTCTATAGTAAAAAAACCTAGCCATAAAATGAAGCTTGAAAAACCCAAATAAAATTAGAATTTTTAAAAACTAAATCTAGCATTGTATTTGGTCACCTCCATTAGCCACGAGGTTTTTGATGTGCAAGCAGAGCTTAGGCTGGCCCTGAAAGTGCAGGGCTGACACCCACCACCCATGCAGGCTGAGTTGCTCTTGAAGTCATTCTCATGCCATTGAAGTATTACTCTGCTGCGAACTGTGGCAATGCAGAACCTGCTTTACAAAATGGTAAGTCTTCCATACAGTGGAGTTGAGCAGAGAACAGAGCAGGAAGAATGGGTGACTTGTACTTTGAGGCTAAACTTCCCTCTTCAGTGATGTCTTCTTGAATTATTTTAGCCTTAGGTGCCTTGTCTCCACTTTCAGACTTTTTATCAGAGGAATATGCAGTGCAGTCCACATGAACAGAAAAGAAGGAAAAAGATAGAATCAAGGATGCACTGGTGGCTAACCAATGAGTAGTTCATGCTTGCTCCTATTATTTTAAATAAACTTTTTAAAAAAGACATGCCCCCAAAATACCCACATCAATGTAAATGATTTGCAGGAAGCCTCTAACTACTAGACCAACATCCCACAGAAATAAATATTCATTACAAAAGAATGTTCCAGTATTCCTTGCACAGCTATTACTATTCTAACATCAGGGAAGGAAAGCATTCACTCTTTCATTCAAGGAAACTGGCTATTAATTTTCTTTTCCTGAGAAAACTGTTTTGCTGAAGATATCAGTTCCTTTCCTTGATTGGGAATTACTGCACTATTGTCTTTCTTAAAAGCTTGTTTTTTAAACCACTCTGGACAACTAGCCTAGCAGAAGGCTGTGTTGGTGCATCTAGTTCAACACACAGGGCTCCTTTAATTAGGGAAAATGTGTTTTATGGATAAAATCAAATTGTGTTACTAAGTCTAGTCCAAGCATGAGGTGAAGAGGATCTCAGGGTAGACCTATTTCAGCCAAACTTTAATCTTCATACATCTTATTGCCACAGATTTAAATGAACCACATATATCATGAGAAATCATCAGAAATCTTCCCCTCTATTAAAAACTAGACATCAGACACTGATTCAGTGGGCTATACAGATTCAATGATAGAAGTGTCAGCAATACATCTTAGAAAGGGAACCAAAAGCATAAGGGATAGCTCAGCTTATGAGATGTTGCTGTTGGAAAACTAAGAACTTATGTAAATCAACCCCAGACTTCTGTGTGGGAAGAGAGGGGAACTTGAACATCACCGCGCAAAATGATGTGGTTCTACTGCATACTCGAGCTTGTTCGGTTTACTGTAATACCCAATCTGCCAATATTAATTTCTTAATGAAAAACTTACATCTGGGAAACTACATCACCATCAAAGTGACAAAACCCACATCCTGCTTAAATTTCATTCAATTGAATGACATATCCATGGAAAATCACTGCAAAGAAAATAAGAGCTACAAGAGAAGCAGACACAAAAAAAGCACTATGTTTATTAAAACTAAAAGCATGTCTTTTTTCCAAAGAAGTCAGGCCAGTATATTTGCTACAATCTACTCAGTCAGGAAAAAAACCCAAAAATAAGAACACACACACAAAAACACCAAACAAACAACTCTCCAAACAAACAAAAAACCAAGACAAACTAAACCAACTAAAAACCAAAAACAAAACAAAACAAAACAAAAAAAAAACAAAACAAAACAAAAAAACGAAAAAAAGCCCCTAAACAGCCAATAAAAAACACCAAAAGAAGAAAAACAACCCACTAAACAAAATATATCCCCAAGCCCCCATGTAACAGAATCACACAGATTCACTGAGGTTTTTTGTTGAAACTAGAAACCACATTCTATTGAATATTTCTGATAAAGAAACAGGTCTTTCTGTAGAAGTGAAAGAGTTAAATTCTAGATATCCTAAATACTCCCACCTTTCCCTGCTGCTGAAGCTGTCTGCACATAATTTGAGAAAGTTGAATTAAAGGAAAAGAATCCTGTATACATAACACGTTAAACAATGAGTATGAAAAGAATGTATGTGAAAATCCTTCATATTTTCTGCTTGCCTTTAATTAGAGATGGATTCCTGATCTTGATTATCCTAAGCAGAAAATCAAGACCAGTCCCTGAAACCAAACAATCTTCCCTTTGTGGGCCTCCTCTTGATTTATGTAGGGCTTTAAACAACACAAAAAACCCCCAGAGCTGGGGTTACTGTTCTTTCACATTAGTTGTTTTTTTAGAGGCTGTAGATGGGCCTATGCTTTAGGATATTTATTTTTTGTTATGCCTTACTTTACAAGAAAAGAGAGAGCTGGAAAAAAACATTACAGAAAGTGATATACTTTCAAAATAATTTTGTCAACCATTTTATTATCTTTTGATTCAGCGTCCTCCCATTTTAAGATGCTCTTCCTGACAACCCATCTTTTTTTGGTTTGGACACTACTATGCCACTTTTAAGACAATTAAATCTGTTGCAGAGTATTTTCTGATAACTGCTCTTGGCTCATTCAAAGTAGCACCCAGACAGCTTGAATAACTTATTTGACCTAATGAGACTTCAGCCACTTTGCCACAGGAACAAAGGCAATGATATTTTGGGACAAGCTACAAGGTGTGACAAAATAATACGACAAAGTCAAAATTCTGAAGTAGTTGCTTGTGTGGTTCACAGCTTGCAGGGGGAGACATAAAAATAAGGTTAAAGGAGAAAGGGAAAATTATAATGCTAAGAGTAAAAGGCATTAACACTGTGAAATATAGGGTTTACCATCACACATTTTAGCTGCATGTTCTCTTCCTGCATATACCCAGAAAGATTTGAGGCCAACAGCTCCCCCACAAAACCTTGAAAGATTTAGAATCCCCCTTTTGCCCTGTGGCTACATAGAGGAAGACAGGGAGGATGAAACCACTCTCTGTTTCTTACCCTCTTAGGCAAAGCAGCCCTTTTCCCTGCCTTAGGAGGAAGAAGAGACTGGCTGATCTCAGGAGAGACCAGCTGGCCAAATTTCACTGTCACCCAGCCCACTGGACGGAATACTGCACAGGAAATGTTGACACAAGGGCAGAGGGAACATAGTGTGTCCAAAGCAGGAAACTCAGCCCAAATCAAGACAGAGCAGAGCTTGCTTCAAGTGCATAGCAGGGGCTACATTGCCATGATGGATGCAATAGTCCAGCAGGTTGCTAAATTAGATATATGCGTTGGGTTACCAAGCTGTTACACAAAATATCAAAGTCTCAGCTGTTTTCCAAAATGAGTGAGGGTAGCAGGTCAGTAATATGAAGTGCTTACACCCTGGCCAAGTTCTCCTTAGCTGGATAGGAAAAAAATTAAAACCTGGTTTGCATTTCTGTTTTCCCCTAAAGCCACAGGCTAACACATCACTGTATAGCACTGACAATTTCTAAAGTTATCATGAGTTCAGCCATTATACCTCATCTTTGTTTTACAACTTTTTCACCTGTTTCACATTTCTCAGCTCTTTTACAAAGTACTTTTAATAGAAATCTGACCAGCATGACTACAGTAGTATACTGTAAAATTAATTTAGGGAATATGGATGGCTCATCAGCAAGTGAGCCCTCCTCATCATCCTCATGTGAGGAACACAAGTCCCAGCAGCTTGACAGAGTCTTTGTCATGGCAGATTTCACTCAGCACAGCAAGAACATGCTCACAGACATGACAAATGAGAGCTCTATACCAGCTGCAGAGACTCCTTGACTTAGGTGGCCACATGGCCCACAGTTGCCATTCTGAGGAGTCAGTATGAGTGGTTTCTTCTGGAGGTCCACACACATCTGGAGTCCAGCACTCACATGTAGTTACTGCACTCCCAAAACTTTTAGGAAGTTGTTCCTTTAATTTAATTTCGAAGCCCTGCAGGATTAATTACTTGACCAGTAAAGAAACAACCAAATAATTCTGTGTACAGATAAACATTCATATTTTTTTTTATTTGAAAATGACTTGAAGTTGCTTTAATTTAGACTGTATTTCTGTAGATCTTGAAAACTCTAACACCAGATTCTCCCTCAATTACCTTTAATAAGGTAACTAGCACCACTAATCACATCTAGGTAAATTCAGTAAACTTGCATAGGCAAGTAACTGAATGCTTTCACTGTTTGCCAGTCCCTGATATGCATATTACTCAGCCACTTTACAATTAAGCTATGTGAAAAAGCTTGTATATGATTAACATTGGTCCTCTGGGATGCAAGAACAACGTTTTATATAATGACTGACAAAAAGAAAGGGAAAAGATTTATTTGGAAAGTTGTGCTGGGCAAGCAGAAAATAACAAAAGTACATTGGAAAAGGGCACCAGTCACCATCTTCTTTCAAAGCAGAGTTACTATAATCATCATGAAATCTATGCATGGAAACTGTAGACTATGCCTGACTATGCCCTCTCACAGGCTTACAGAAACACAGCACATAACAGAAGAAACAGGAGTGAAGAAACACTGAGGAACTGCATCTCAACTTTTATCACCCTACAAACACTCAAGGTCAGGTTGGAAAGGGCTCTGGACAATCTGATCTAGTTGAAGATGTCCCTGCTCATTGGAGGGGGTTTGAATTGGATGACCCTTGCAGGTCCCTTCCAACCCAAAACAATCTATGCTTCTATGACTCTGTTGCGGGTCTCAAGGATCGGCATGATCCCAGTGATGGATAGATCTGATTATTCTAATTGTATTTTAAGTGTTTCTCTTACATGAAAAGAAATAAAAGGTATCTCTAAGAAATGCCAATGTCATAGATCCATATTAAGGCAGAGTTTAAATTATTAAGTGTCATTCTGCACTCTTGAAGCATTTCTGAAGTGATTGGTCTCAAACTCCAACCTTCTTTTTTGAATGATTCCTGTAATGTATATACTTGCTTATCTGCTTTTGAAATCACATTGAAATGAACTGCATTCACTGGGTTTTAACAAATACCAGAAAAAGTTAGACACTAAATTGTATAGCTTCATTCTTAGGGACATGTTTCCATTTAACATCCTGTATTAATATGATTTTATTTTTACCTAGATGCTTTACTTTGGAGCAGCAGCACTAGAGATCAAAAGGAACATTAAGAGAAGTTCTCATCAAAGATTGTTTGTGATCATCTCTGGTTTGCTTTGCCTTTAATTACCAAGGAAAAATAGATTATTTTAGTAAGTTTTTTCATGCTGTTTGAAGCAACAGCCTGTCATTAAGATCCATAGGAGTGCAACAGAGTACAGCAAAATCAATACCACACTTTCATTCAGGGGAGTCTGGTGTGTATTTACATTGCTGTGGATCCTGATGCTGTAAAAGTCTGCTGACCATAATAACGGTGGAGTTGGCACACTGGTACAGATCTTGGTATTTCACAGTGGGGCCTTGCATGTATTCACAACTCTTGTGCACAATTCCTCTGAAGGAAGTTTGTCTCTTGATAGGATCACTTTCTCCTGTGAAAAGGGAAGAGAAGAACCTGGTGAGGTTTTACATGTAGACATGTAGTCTCCTCCCAATTCTGGTCAACTGCAAAATATTTGCAACTTGAAAACAACAACAAAAAAATCCCTTCTTTGTTCCCAGGATGATACAAGGTATGGTATGATACAAGTCAACTGCACTGAGAACATCTCCAAAATTATGGAGGCAGCACCATAATTTCTTGCTTCCAGATAGTGACCCTGATGTAGGAGCTGTCCTGACACATAGAGTTGTACAGACTGAGGTGCTTGTGGCCGAAATGAAAACAAGGTGTGAAATTCAGCACTTATACACAGAGGTTAGGGACATGCTGAGCTGGGCCCCTATGGATTGATTACTATTTTCCAACCTGAGTAGAGTGTAGGGGCACACTTTATTAGAGTTGTTGGTGGAGTAACACTGTAGAGAAATTTAACCTCAGTTATGTCTAGACAAGCAACTGGAACATCAGATTAGAAAATGACAAGTCCACATAATTCACTGGGAATATATACTGTTGAGTAGCTGCTTGAGATGACCTCCAACCATCCCACTGAAGGAAAAAGCTTACCTCAAAGTCTAAATAGGTTTCAAATTTAATTTAAATTTTTCTTAGGTGAGGGAAAAAATATTTATATTTCATATTGTTCAGCAACTATTAAGAGTTAAGCATCTGACTCTACATAAAATAAAATAGTTGATAATTACCTAGTTGATAAGAGAAAACCAAAGAGCACAGTTGTGGAGATATTCTCAGCTATAAGAAAAATAGGGGAAAGTAAATTATTAATGACATATATTTTAAGAGTCCCCAGGATGAGGCAATCTAACAGATTTGGCAAGTGAAAGTAAGGGTCAAGAATCTGACTCAAGCATGCATTGATGACCTGCTGGCAATATATAAAACATGTTGTTTTAATGAATTCCACTTCTGGAACAAAAGCTTGGTACAACCAAACAAACATATTTGTTTAGCACAGCTGTGGGATTTATTCTAAACTAAAGGCAAGTGAAAAAGAGGTCAGAGCATATAGTACAGAGGCATGTCATTTTCATTGGACAAATCCAATCTAATAATTACATTGCCTGAATGATCTAGTCCTGAATGTGTGAAGGCACTACCTAAATTTATTTTCTATGGGCTTCTTTACTTTTTAATTGGCACTGGAATTCTTTGTTTTTTGGTTGTTTTGGTTGGTTTTTTTGTTGCTTTGGGGTTTTTTTTGTTTTGGTTTGGTTTTTGTTGTTGTTGTTTTTGGTTTTGCGGGGGTTTTTTTGTTTAGATTTTTTTTTTTTATGGTAGGATAAAAATTTAAATATACTGTCATAATGTCCCTCGCACAAAAATCTTTAAAACTCAGAAAAACCTTTTCAATAGCCTTGTTTAACCCACTGGCAGTGCAGAGATTCAGCAAATCAGTGTTTAAAAATGGACAGCGTGTTGTGTGGTACTTCAAGCCTGAAGTTCTGGACGTATCATAAATCTATTCCAGAGTTACTCAGAATTATTGTCAATTGGGTGACACAGATGTAAATGTGCAATGGCCAGAGCTTCTCTAATGGTGCAATGATAAATTCCAGATACAGAAGGCTTGTGTTCAAAGCCCTGATTAGCTAAGATTTCCCACTATCCAAAATTAAACTCGAAAATTATGGAAACAAGTCCATACTTACAATCATGATTAAAATACTGCATAAAGCAAAAGACTTTCGTGAACTGGAACTGTCATAGTAATTGATAGTAGATAGTCAGAACAAATCTGAGAGAAACCTATATTCTTTCAGTTGAATGATTGATTTATCTTTTTAAATGCTGCTGTTGGAGGTAAAAAGTGAAGAATCTGAGTTGTTTCCATAGTCACTTTGAATACTGGGAATGTATTTCCAAAACAGGATATTTCTCACTTTCAACATGCAAAACAGGCAAATTAAGATAAGGTCATGATGATCCTAGTCAGCTGACAGTTTTGGATAGTCATCTATTTTCATCTTATTTAAAGAGAGCCTTCTACAGGTATTCTCAGTTTTTGAATTACAGACACACCCATAGTGATCGGTGGGTGTTAAAGCTTGTTTTCCTGATGAGTGTGTTAGAAGGAAATTTCAGTTATTTCAGCAAATAGAGATCTGTCTTTCATAAGCGATAAATCAAAACCAGTACAATACAGATGTTATGTATTCTGTTCAAAGTACAAGTACCAAAGCAGCGCTGTGCTCCAGAAAGCATGATGAACTTGCTGCGTTGCTTCCTATTTTAATCATGATGAACTACTGATGTTACAGGTCAGGGAGTCTAGGAAAATTGCTGGAAACAAGAACAGTCCTAACTTGCTGGAAATAATGAGAACTTCCATTGATTAGTTCACCTACAATAATAGTCCTGGCACATATGGACGGCTGCCAACAGAAATTCCAGGTGGCATGTGCTACCTATTGTCTTATATATGATAGAGCTGCCCTTCTCACTTCGCATCCAGCAGCCTTGACTCATCTCGCTACTTCAGTTTTCTCACCTTCTATGCTTTGCAGTCATTTCATTTATTTGTAGCATCATTAAAGCTAGGTTCATCACATTCAGCCTGCCACTGTTGTTCAGTTGCCCCTTACATGAATATATTATGATATTCTTTTATGCTAAAGAAGATTTTTAAGCCTATTAAAAGAGACAAGAGGTGATTAAGTCTGTACAGCTACATGGGAATTATGATTTTGGGTGCTAACTGAGTGCAAAGGTAGACAAAAGTGGTAAAAAACGAGAAGAGGACAAATGGAGGGTGGAACAACACATAAAGTAAGAAGCAATTGCAAGGTAAGAAAAATCAGTAATTAAATGAGAAAGTGGTGGGGGGGAAGGCAAACATTACTGTAAAGGTTTAATTGCCTCTCAAGTGTAAGTTTCCTCAGATTCTGAAGAAAACATGAATTCTCTCTGCAATTACATGGGAAAAGTTGTTACATGCAGCTTCTTGCAGTCCTGTGCCCTGGGGAGAGAGTCTGCTCTTTTTCAGAAAGAGGAGGAAGTAGTGTCCGTCCCAAAGAAAGTGGTGACACAAAACACTGAAGGGACCACAGTCAAGGAATATGCAGAAGAACCTTATAGTAAAACAGTAATTAAGGAAGTTATGACAGCGCTTGAGATGGAGCTCCAAGGTGGTCAGTGCTCATTCATGGGGCCAGACACTTATCCATGGCTGAGGGCTCTGCACTCATCAATAGAGCCAAAGATTTTGGTGAGCATGAGGAGACATTCCCTCTTCAGCAGCCACTTGAAATGTACACAATTGTTGCCCGTACACTCATACACCACAAAACTCCTCATCTCTGAGCAAACAATAGCTGGATGAACATGATAAGGGGAAAAGGAAGAAGAGTGATGGACAGGAGATTCCAGTGCCTGTGATCAGAAGGGGGATCCACGCAGCAGTGTCCCCATGGACTCAGCATCAGCTATGTGTGCAGGAGAGAGCTGGAATCTGCTGGGGCAACCTAGTTTCTCCAGAGCAGCCTTTCCCTTAGGAAAGATAGCAGAAGTACTTATTAATAGACCAGCCAATCCTATGGAAAAACTGAAGATGAAGCTAAGCATTACACACTTTTCAGGTAGAGAATTAACACAAATGAGTTAAAAAAAGTCTGGTTTTTAATGGGGAAGAGAAGAAATATATTTTTCTACCCTTTTATAACTGTGAGGACAACCAGAAAATGCTTCCAAAATTGATACCATACGTGCAGATTAAAAGCAGGCTGCAAGCCAAATCCTCCTCTTCAGTTTCACTGGCGGAGCCCAGCAGACTGCCACAGAGCTACACTGGAGCAGCAGGGAAAAGAATTTGACCCTTTGACTGCTGCATCAAAAGCAGCTAACTTCCCACTCTGTTTAGTGGCTTCAATATTAAAAGTTACAAATGGCTTTGTGCTCAGAAATGTATCGATTTCCTGCTAGAATAGTTATGTGCTGATGTCCTTCTGCCCTGCTCCCTCTGAAATGACATTTCCTCTCCCTGAGGCAGCATAACTGGCATTCCTACTGTTGTCCCTGTCTAGCTGGGGATGTATTAAATTGTATGGGTTGCTGATGAAGGAAGTTCCTCCACTCCCTAATCATTCTCCCAACACAGATAATCTGTGAAAATAGCAAATGATTTTAAAACTGGTTTATCATTTAACTTCTTCACTGTTCCACTGGCCCATACCTACAGACTCAAGTACCAAATGTGCTCTCCCATCATTTTTAAAGTCAGGCAATTCAAATGTCAAGGTTTATCTCATTATCACAGTTGTTTAAGATTTATTTTTATGAAACAGAGGCTGCATACTGTATACGTGAACAAGGATGTAGACTCTAGTAAGAAGGATATACAGTACTTTGCAGTAAAGCTAAATCTGAAAATGCAAACCTTAAGATAGCGATACTTCTTTGTACCATGGAATTCTGGATTCCCTCAGTAAGGACTGAAGATGAGAATATCTTACTCAAATTACAGATATAAAATTATTCTGACTGAAAAAAAGAAGTACTCACACCATGAAAATAGCTGTTTTACTACTCTGCACTATAATGCTTTATAACTAAACCTGCTAAAGCAAAGCAGTGGAAAGTTTTGTTGTTGTTTGTTGTTGTTGTTGTTGTTTATGAAGAGGCTCATACCAGAAGCAACCTTCATATACAAACTTGTTTGTATGTTCTTGGACACAGACTTAGTTCAGGGCATTTCCCCAAGCATTTTAGGGAAATGCAGGGATGCTGCTTGCCCAGAACACACACACCATCTGATGCAGAATTCAATTTTCAGGTGATGAATTTAAGAAAATGGGAAAGGGAGGGACAAGAGCAGGGAAGAGCACTTTGGCTCTCTTTTTAATGCTATCTCTGCAGTAGATGTGAAACCTTCCTTCAGTTCCTTCCTCCTCAGTGCTCCCTACCATCTAGCCCCTATCTTTGCCTCAGCTGTAGCCCATGTTTTCACCACATTCCTTCCAACAGGACTGGCTCCCCATCTGCTTGCTGAGTGTACTGGGTTTGCATGGCAAGGTTTTGGTAGTAGGGGGTGCTGAAGGAGTGGCTTCTGTGGGAAGCTGCTAGAAGCTTCCCCATGTCCAGCAGAGCCAATGCCAGCTGGCTCCAAGATGGACCTTGGCTACCTTGGTAGCGCCTCTGGGATAATTTATTTAAGAAGGGGTAAAAAATAAGCACTGCACAACAGCAGCCAGAAAGAGGAGTGAGAATTTGTGAGGGGAGCAGCCCTGCAGACACCCAGGTCAGTGCAGAAGGAGGGGAGGAGTTGCTCCAGTCACTGCAGCAGAGATTCCCCTGCAGCCCCTGGTGCAGCCCATGGTGAGGCAGCTGTGTCCCTGCAGCCATGGAGGTCCATGGAGATGCAGAGATTCACCTGCAGCCCGTGGAGGACCCCATACCAGAGTAAGTGGGTGTCTAAGGGAGGATGTGACCCTGTGGGAAGTCTGTGCTGGAGCAGACTTCTGGCAGGACATGTGGTCCCATGGAGTGAGGATGCTGAAGGAGTTTGCTGGCAAAATCAAACCCCATGCAGGACACATGCTGGAGCAGCCTTTTGCTGAGGGGCTGCACCCCTGGAAGAGACGCACACTGTGCTATTTGTGAAGAGCTGCAGCCAGTGGGAAGGACTCACCTTGAAAAGTTCATGCAGGACCACACACCATGGGAGGGACCCCACACTGGAGCACGGGAAGACTGGTGAGTCCTTCTGAGTAGGAAGAAGTGGCCCAGACGACAGGGGATGAACTGATCACAGCCCTCATTCCCTGTCCCCTTGTGCTGCTGGAGTAGAGGAGGTACTAAAAATCAGGAGTAAAGTTGAGCCCAGGAGGAAGGGAGCGGTGAGGGGAAGATGTTTTATGATTTGGTTTTATTTTTAATTGTCATATTCTAATTTGATAGGTAATAAATTAAAGTAATTTCCCAAAGTCAAGCTTGTTTTGCCTGTGACAATAATTGGAGAGTGATGTCTCCCTGCTCTTAACTTGATCCATAAGCCTTTTCTTGTATTTTCTTTCCCCTGTCTAGTTGAGGAGAGGAGAAATAGAATGGCTTTGGTAGACACCTGGTGTTCAGCCAGGCTCAAACAACCATGCTGAACCAGACCTGTTCCCTTCTCTGGCACCAGGAACTTCTTTGCAGTCCCTGTGTCTCCTCACTGGCAGCATTCAAGGCAGTGCTGCTTGGATGCTCAGTAAGAACAGAGGAAACTTTGCTGTTTCCCACACAACTTCCAAGATCCACACAGTCCAAAAAGGCAGCACAGAACAAGTCCAGCCCCCACTAAAAGCATGCAGTCAATTTTCTCTAAGACTCAAGCCAGAAATATGCTTTTCCAGAACTGGCCCACATGGAAATCACAAAACCAAACTCCCATAATTTTCTTGTACTACAATGTCTATTCTTCATAAGTTCTATTGCTTTGTCTAGCTCTGAAACAATGCAGCAGAAAGACCCAAAATAAAAAGTTTCAGATTTTTTTTTTTTTTTGGCAGGGGCGAAACTATGCACAGCATCTCAAAGATGAGATTCAAGCAAGCACCAAAGACTGCAAGGCCTGACCTGCTTAATATGGTACAAGGGATACAAGAGAAAGAACAGTCTGGTAAAGGACAGTCATCAGTAACTTTTAGAATGGATGGTGATATTCATTGGGTGTGGGAAAGAGTAGGCTTGCTGCATCTTAAGCAGACAAGCACTGCTATGTGCACAGCAGTTAATCAGCATTTTTGCTGGTAACTGTTCCCTTACAGTTCCAGGAGCCTCCTGTCACATGGGAGGCCACTAAAAAAATAAGTAGTCCATCTCTGGACTATTTCTGTACAAGATAAGATAATAGAATCTCATTAGATCCTAATATAGCCAAAATAGTTTTATAAATTTAGTTACCATGTGTTTCCAAACAAAGTCATTTGGAGAACATCAATTAAGATGACAGCAAGGCAAAAGAAAGTTTATGGAGGGTTCTTGTAGCTACACAAGTAAGGCTTGAATGAGGTGACAGCAATGCTTACAATTGATAATTTAGCATTGGCATCTGGTGATCAAGACTTCCATAGAAGATATTGAAAACAATCAGGTCTAAGAGCCCCTTCCCAGTCTCTCCTTTTTTCCTACTTGGGGCACTTCACCATCCTTAGCAAGTGCTCTTCCATCCTCAGAAGGAGATGGGCTGAGCTGGGGCAACATGCCCTGTTATACCCACCACAGGTACAGATTTTTATGTAGTGGCTGAAGGAATGCAGAGAAGGCAAAGAGGCTGATCAAGAAGTTAGAAAACATGACCTAATAAGAAAAATCAAAGGCATTAGATTGTTTAGATCAGGAAGAAAGAGACATAACCATTTTCAAAATGTAAAGGGTAAGTTTGACCAAGACAGGCAGCAAATCTGGATGCTTACATGTTATTAAAATGCAAATGAGGAATTTAAACAGTGAGGGGGTTACTTTTCCAAAACAACTCAGAAGAGCCAAGAGCAAAGTTCAAGCCCTTTCATGATCAATCCTATGCTCTCAATTGTAGCCATTATTTTCTAGATACTCTTTAGGTGACAGGCTCTTTCTGAATGGAAGGTATTGAATGACTCTCATTTTATACCAAAGCAAAGTCTCTGCTGTAGAAGTCTTACCTGACACTCTATTATCTTTACCAATTATTTTTATCCTCATTTCTACTATGTACATTCAGGCATCTTTATAATCTAATTTCTTTACCACCCAAACAACAGCATGAATAGCCAGAAAACCTATTTGTAAGACTCAGGGGAGGTATGGATAAACAGAATGATCTAGAAGTCAGGTCTACTGTAATCTGTTGACAAGGATCCTTCCAGCTTTCAATGCCTTGGACAGCATGAAAAATGCTCAAAAATCACAGTGGTTTATCGAATGCAAATGTTACTTTTCTCACTATATTTTTGCTACAGGTTTGAGATGATAGTATTGCAGTGTGAAAGTGTAAAATACACTAATGGGGATCTTCATTATATTGATGGTTGCTCTATAGTTTTTGAAAGCAAGTCCATAGCTCTTTTGCCTGCGCCCCAGGTACAAATTTGTAGCTGCAAGTTTGGGACTGGGCAGGGATGATGCCTGAAAGCCTGTACAATTTGCTACAACTTAAGTGACTCCTAGTAACAGTATGTTTGAAGACAATCTCAAATTCTAGAGTCACAGGATGACAGAAACCATCCTGTCAAAGCACAATCCTGCTCTCAGGCACATCACAGATGCAGCACTTCCTGCCTTCTCTCACTACTCTGGAAGTACTCACTGCACTGTTTGCATTAATGGTCCTTGGAACAGTTCAGGCACCAGAGCCATACTATGAGCAAAACTCTGCTATTCAGCTACATCTGGCTTCTACAATGGGTAGTGATTTTTAAAATTAAATCAGCATGCTGAGGGTGTGCCAGCTGGACACAGTAAAACACGGATAGCATTCTGTTGAACAAAGAAAGAAAAGAGAGATATTCGATGATGTACATTTGACCCTCAGTTTGAAACCTCGCTCACCCCCCCAAAAAAA
>VRYO01001463.1:74157632-74177893 GCA_009812075.1 Sialia sialis | reverse complement strand
CATCACAGTTGAGTATCGGTGTTAGACCAATACTCATATTTTGGTAAATCACTGTAAATACCACTGTAGATGGAACGTATTTTAATACATAAAACTCAACCAGCGGTCTCCTTTTTTTTTTCTTTTTCTTTTTTTTTTTTTTTTTTTTGGTAGAGAATAACCTTGCCTCTGACACAGGGAACAGTAAGAGAAAATCATCATTTTATGTCTTAAAACTTTGCATTTGTCTCTGACAATAACTATATTCCCTTGCTTTGCATGCAAAACCATTACTGGTTTGATATTTAATATCTTTGAAGAAACATATCAGGTTGTAGACAAAGGTGAGAGTTAGAATGCTCTTTGGTTTTCTAGGTAGTTGCATTTTTAATTTTTTTAATGCCTTCATGGGATTCACAAAATAGAGTTATAATCTTTGGTCCTGTACAAAGATTTCTGACAAAAGATTTGAATTTTCAAGATTTACACACTTCTTATGTCGGACAGTTATGGGATCAGACTGAGACATGTGAGCCTACTTCAGGCACAAAACATTTAACGGAAGACATAATTAAGGTCAAACCTAATAATCAGAAAGGATTTGCACACAGCAGCAGGTGACTGTGAGATGGGCATGAAACTCAAGTGGAGAAACAAAAATGGATTACAGGAACACCTGAGATTTTCTCAAAAATATTTTTACCCTCTGGCAAACCTGTCAGACATCTAACATAAGTGTGCGCACAGAATGCTACATCCTATTGAGATTAATACTAAGTCAAAAGTATAACAAAAGAATGAATATAAAAAAGTCACCAGAACAATCAGCATCATTTTTTCTTAATAGGAATCATATATAAGACAATGTAAATATCGCAAAGTTCAAGTTCTGTAGAAACAAAACAAAATTACTCCTCTGTCCCTATAACATCACATTTTGTTTCTTTCCAAAAATCCTGATATAAACAGTTTTTTCAGCAAGCAAGCAACAAGCCAACCAAGTACTGGAAAAGTTTTGAACCATGACAGTTAACTGATGTCAGCCAGAAAACAGAATTCATCATGAATTAATAAAGAAGGAGGGAGAGGAGGTATTGTCAGTTGGTTTTAATCACTTACAATGAAGCTAAAGGGGAAAAAAACCAGCATGAGAATAGAAACTCTAGATCTTTTCATTCAATTCTGTGAGTAATGTAGATGTACTCTGTACTCTGTACATCTGATGTTCAGGAAGATTTAGCACCCAAAATTTAAGTGTACCAGGAATTCTCTGGAAAACTAAGCACTTTAAAGCCAGGCCATTCTTCTCCCTTCACTGTCCAAACACATTCACCTCCTGTAATATCTTAAAAATGAATAGCTGGGATTGACAGATCCCATACTCTGTCTTCTTAATTTTTTTTTTTTCTTCTATATTGTGGAAGTCACTGTTGAGTGATTGGAACTTCAACGTGTGCAGGTTAAATATAATCAATCTTAGCATTAATCTCAAATTTAATGCAATCACTTTCTAGGGGAAAAAAAAATCTCTAATACTAGGTCCTAATTAAAATAACCTCTCTGGCTTGAGCACCAGCATTAGAGATGAGAGACAGAGTTAATGTGCTTTGCTTGGCTAATTATCTAAGTCTTTCCACTGGCACCTTCTCAAACTGACAGCAGTGGAGGAAGGCAGGGGCAGCAAGAGTATTGTGGGGGTTTCTGTCAAGATGGGAGACGAGAAAACAGCATCCAGTGCTGTGGAAAAGGTTGAATGTGGTTAGGGAATCACTAGTGTATAACTGGTCCTGACTGAAATGTTTCATAAACATGCTTAACTCAAGAAATATTTTGTAATTTCCTCAAATATGCCCCCCACTCTGCACACACACGTCTCTCATTATGTACTTAATGTGCAGTACAAGCATCTCCCTTTCACTTGTGCAGCAAGAGGGTTTTGACATGTAAAATCTTTGGACACTATTGCAAAGTTACATGTGTGTGTGGCCCTCCTGCCAGCAACAGGGATATAGTTTACATTTAAAGAAGTTTTTAAAAGAATACTGCCTTGACCTTCCTCTGGGGAAGGAGGAAGTCCCTGAAGTATAGCACTAATGACAATTTATGTCATTGTTGGGGTTTTTTTCTTCTGCTGAAGAGAAATGCTAAAGCCTCTTAGTTGTCATTTTGGACAAATAGCAAGGTCCAGAGTCACCTCAGAGGATCTGTAGTCATGACATTTTCCACAGTGGGCCCTGCTATCTGCCATGAACTGTTTTTCCCTCAGCCAGTCAGGCATCAGTCCACCCCCCTTTCTAAAAACAGTGATAACTTCCCTGCCACTCTGCTCAGTTTGTAATATCAGCTTTTTAGAAAGCGTGGCTAACATGGAGAGCTAAAAACATTCCACCAGCAATTTCCCTTAAAGGTGGTTCTTCGGCAGCTGCTTTTCTTTTCCAGCTCCCAGTAAACCCATAAGAAATCTTTTTGGTGCCAGAGCTTACTAAATACTTACAGAAAACTATCTCTTTCTCTTCTCCCCTGTCCACCTTAATCTTTCCACTCCAGCTCTGGAAGCAACTCCTGCACACAAGGAGATGAGTTTGTCCCAGGCATAGTTAGGGTTAACTGATCCAATTTCTGCTCCATTTTCAGCAGAAAGTCCTTTCAAATTTATTAATGCATTAAAACTTAATATATTTTAGGTTCACCCATTGCCCCTCCTTGTCTTTTCCACATCCCCTGAGAAGTAAACAAAACACTCATAATTTTTTAGGTTTCTCTGCCCTCTGCTATTTGGGCAAAGTGGGGAAGTGCAATGCAGGGGGTTAATTTTTGCTTTAGGCCTCAGCCAACAGGCTTACACATACATTTTACAACTTGTAGGTTTCCCAGTGAGAATAAACTGATGTAAATAACATTTTCTGCAGTCATCTGCTTCCTCTACAGCAGCGTTCAGCCCAAGAACCTGAGAAAAGATGGAAAATGCCTACAGAGTAGAAAGAGTGATTATATGAAGAGATCTGGGTCTTTGACCAAAGCTACAAGAGAATATAGGAGAAAAAGTGGGAAGGGGAGATACATAAAGCACATTATTTCAGGCAGCAGGATGTTGGGCAGTGGAAAACAGTGAGAATAGAGCTTGCACATTTTGTTTTCCTGGATAAAGTAAAAAGTTCCGGTCAAGCAAAGTGCTTAAAAAGCCTTTGCACAATGCAAGGAGGACTGAAGACACTTGGATAATTTGATGGGAGGAATCAAAGCTAGACTGAAGTTTAGAAGAGCTGAGCCCTTGGCACTTTTTCCCCAGAAAAGTGATGCATTCACATTGCACGTGGTTCTTGCACGACTGCCTCATGGTACTTGAAACAGTACCTGGAGAATCACAGTACCAACCCCAGCCCAGCCCAACACACAGAGCGTGATCTCCTGCCATCCTTGCTCTGCTGCTTCTGCCTACACGTCTTCACCTGCCCCAGTGCCTGTGTCCCTCCCACTTGTAAGCAAGTCTTGTCAACCTCTTTTACAGGAAGTGGTGATGAATGGATCATGGCTTCTCATTTGCATGAAAGAGTACTGCAGGCACAAAAACACCAGGGAAGAGCAGGGCTGGGGGACAGGTGAGGCCATGTCTGTAGTCTCAGCTCCATTTGCTAAATCCCTGATGTCCCAAGGAGATAGTAGGTGTCAGCCAAAGCAATGGGATGGGGCTGCACAGATGTGCACAGACATAGAAACTCTTCTTATTTGTGCATTAAAGAAGGAAAAGGAGAGAGGCTGCTAAACTCCATATTTTCTCTGACACTTTATGTACCCCAGGGCTGGCAAAGATGAGTGTTAGGTGCATTTGGTGTGATGGTATAAGGAGAGAAAAAGAGAACACCATCCCAGCGAGTAATCTACCCAGGTTAACTACTACTAGAAGGGAGAGAGAGAGAGAGATGAGGAATAATGGAAAAGGAGAGGAAGAGTACATAAAAATGACAAGCTCTCTTTTCCTGAGCAAATTTATGCCAGTCAGAATATTTTCTGTACCCCCCAGAGCTTCTGAGGTGGTCAACTTGAGTTGCTGTTTTCTTCTTAAGTGGCCTATCCACAGTGTATGGTGGAAACTATGTTTTACAGCATTGTAACTGAAGGCAGTGCTTATTTTCTGGCTTTTTAAAAATTTATGTACCCACAGGAGAGAATCATGCAGCCTGTCCATTGATCACAACCCAAAATTTCCCAAGTGGATCTACAATTTCAAGTGACTTGACCCACTGCTCTGTGCCTCAGCTTAGGTCAGCATGAAGGGGTGATCAACAATTCCATGTTACAGAAAGGTTCAGTAATCAGAACTATTTCTTCCCCAATATTTTCTTCAGTGCTTCATTTTAAAACTTTCTAAATAAGTGGAGTTTTATTGTCTCTTCAGAGAAACTATTCCATCAGTAACGGTAGACACTAAAATAATTTTCTCTGGCATTCTCTTCTGCTTGCCTACATCACTTTCATCCCTTAAAGTAGAATGTTAGGCCTTGCCTAATTTCTAAGAGAATATTGTGTATCCTCTCCATGTACTAGAAACTGACACTGAAACCCAGGTTAAAGACCTGGCAGACATACCACACATTGCCAGATAAATAAGTTGAATCAATCACCTCAGAAAGTCTACTCAGTTTATGGCACCTCTAACTCACTACAGTGAGTTTCCAAACAAGAAACCTAAATCCACATCTCTCACCCGCTAAGAAAAAACATTTAGAAGTTGATACACGTCTGGATTATTTCTTCCAAGTCTGATTAAACAAACATAAAACAAACCCAGTCTGCTTCCAGGGCCAGCTGACATCCAAGTGAAGACGTTGTCAGGAGAGTCTGTCATGAGATCCTGGTAACCACAGCTCCAACTCCCAATCCTGCCCAGGCTAGTTTTCTGTGATCCCTTTTGTTTCTAAAAAAATTTTCTTCTTTTTGTGACTTCTACTTTAGGGGCCAGTGTTATTCCTCTTCCTGCAGCCTTTCCCAGGACTGAAAGGAGAGGAAGCAATGACATGACATGTAGGAAATAAATGCAGCCATGTTCTCAAAGCCATGCAGCTCAGAAAGGGGACAGGTAAGCCTTGCTCGCTGCCTCTGCCTCTCTCAGAAATCAAAAGAAGGAGAAGGAGGGAAGCTCCAAGGAGGAAGCCTCTAGGGCTGCAGCAGAGAGTGGGAGCATGGACAGAAGTGTCTTGAGAATGATACAGGCTTGCTTGGCACATGGCAGTGGCTGTGCTGCTTGGACTCCAGAATGACAGTTCTCACGCTGTACCATAGCAAAATAAAATTACTGTCTGACTTCTCTTCTGCCTGACTGATTTATACACATGTATAAATCAGACTGTCAGACTTCATTGCGAATAATCAGTTCCTGACAGATGAGAACGTTTCCCACGTCCCTTTCCGAGAGTGCAGCTACCAATCAGTGGAACTCCAAACCTCCCAGCCTCATCATTAGCAATAATGGAGGCACTACCAAAATCTTAGGCAATAAGATTTGGATAAATTTCAATCCTCTCTGCTTCTGATTCAATCAGTTATTTCTTCCCTTCTACTGTGGTCCCTCTCCCACTTGCTTCTACACACACAGCCCTGACATATGGCCAGAATTATGCCTTCCCTTCTTTGCAGGATTGAAATCATCTCACCTGCCCATCAGCTTGTCGTGGATCAGCCACCTGCCGGGAGCTAAGATGACACCTGAACATGCCAGCCTATTCTGTAGGGATGGCAGGGCCAAGCAGACCCAACAGCTGCCTCCCCAAGGTAACCACAAAACGAAGCCAGAAGGTAAATGATGACTTTATTAGTGGCCCCAACAGATTCAAACTGCTTGAGAGAGACACCAAGCTTTTGCTCCCCCCAACTTTTATGGTTCTTTTTTTAATTCAAAAGATTTATTTTGGGAGAATTGCAACCAAAACAAAGTACTTTAAAAAACAGAAACTACTATAAAATGACTTTGTCCAAGTAATGTTATTTGTCCTTCTGTTTCTGTGGCTGAGAGGGGCAAACAGAGCAATCACAAGAATAGGTATGAGCTAGAGCAGTGTGCAAGTACTCAAGGAGCAGATCGTCCCTCCAGAAAACCAGTACTGGGCACACAGAATAATTGCTTAAATGTGGAACAGTCTGGTTCTCTATCTGAGGTGATCAGTCATAGACATTTTGGAGATGCATTTAGTTTTAAGGAAGGCAATATATCAACCTGTAAAATGAGCGTTGTTGGCTTTACCAATAACTAATTCCTTGCAAACTTGGTTTATTTGCAAACTGTGTCTTATGTCACCAGATTCCTACAAGACTTATGGATGTAAAACAGCACATAAGGATTTGAGATTTGCTGCACCAGATTCAGATTCAGTCATCTATTTATCAATTCTGAAATGTTTGTGGCTAGTCTCATATCAACAGCCACTTAATTAAGTATGCTCAGTCTTCTATAGAGCTTAGAGCTGTGATCCAGGCTGCTGAGACCCATTTTGAGAAGACTGGAATAGTCTTGTGCATGCAATGATAAGAAGATGGCAGTCCAACCAAGTGACTCAAGTATTGTGTAAACAGTTGACTGTTTGGACTCATTTTCAAGAGTCTCTGTTCCTTATCCTTAGCAATATTCAAATTAAGGCAAAACACTGCTGTTCCATTTGTCTCAGACTAAATAGATTTCAATCACTGCTCTACTGGGAATGAAATTAAACATTAAACAAGTTAATCTTCATCTAAATGGGTTGCAAAGCAGCTTTTCTCCATAAAAAAAATGTAAGCTACTTAAGAAATAAAGTGTTTGGGTCAATACCATGTCTGCATGTCTACATATGTCTCCCACCAAAATCTATACAATTTTTTGTGCATTTGTAAGATTTGTCAATGATACATTACATGTGTAATAAAAGCAAAATACCATCACATGTCATCATTTCTCTAATGTAAATTCTTACGCACACAAGAGGAAATTCTGCTAACAATACAAGGGTACAGGCTAGATGTACAGTTTCCAGTGAAGTGTTCTCTCTGAATCAAAATGACCTTCTCTGCCTTTAAAATTGATTAAGAGATCAAGTGTGCTTAATAGCATATAACAAAGAGAGGATTTCATGACAGGGAGTGGCAACCAGACAGATGTGACATATAAATAAATAGTGTTTTGCCCTTGAGGAATTAAAACAGCTTGGCTCAGATAGACTATATCAGCTCCTCAGAATGGAAAGATGTGTCCAGGAGATACACAACAAATGGGATGCTTTTGTGTTTGTGATATCCATTTGTCGTGTAAGTCATCATAGTAACTCGACCTCTTTTGCTCCAGGAATTGCCTACAAGAAAACGGAGAGAAATCTTGGCCTAGAGATTGTGCTGCCATCTGGGAGCAAGCTGTGGAGCAGCAGTCTGCTACTTTAATTATATCTATTAAAAAAAAAATAAAAAAAAATGCTGCTGCTCATTAAACAGATCAAATCCCTCCAGTTTATCCATCATGTAAGGCTACTTACATGGCTAAGACTGGCCCAGACCTAGACTGCAAGTTAATGCTGCCCTAATTTTCTGCTGACTTAAGGCTGCCTTACCTCCCACTATCCTGAGAGTGCCAATATTTCTTACTGTCCTCAGTCTCTCAGCAGCACAGCTCCCAACTGTAAACAAGCTGTAAGAGCCCAGCTGGCTCAGCAGAACTGGGATCCAGGAATTGCTATCTGCTGTGCAAAAGCCAAAAAAAAGCTTTGGGGAACATAACAGGAATGACCAGAGTGGCTCTCAGACTGTATCACTAGTCTGTTGCACTATTGAAATCCCGAGATCCAATCAGGAAATGCTTCCAAGAAAAACTAATGGGATTGGCGGGGGGAGAGAGGGAGAGGAGGAGGAGAAATAAACTCATGTATGCAGGCTCACATGCCTTCAGGATTTTTTTCCCAGCCTGAAAGAAAATCTGCTGTTTTGATTTCTGCATGTCAGGTACTGAAGTACGAACAGAGCACTCTGGTGCTGCTGCACAGTGCTCTTTTCATGCACATACTAGCAGCATCCTTCTGTGCAAATTTCTTTTTATGGAACCTGTGCCAGAGTTGTCATCCAAATAGTCTGAGGAAAAGCATGATTAGATAAGGTGTGTTCGTATCCTTTTACAGGTGACTCACATCCATAAGCACTAATAACAGTAGATATCTAAAGCTTTTCTTTCTTTCCTGACTCAGTAGTGCAACTCATTCATCACACAGAGTTTGTTTTGCCTTACTCTAACCATTTGACCTAGTTCAAATTATACAGTTTTTACAGACACATAAACCCTCATCAAATCAATCCTTCCATTCTTAATTAAAATTAAAAAAAAACCAAACAAACGAAAAACAAAAAAAAAACAGAAACAAAACAGCAACAAACCAAACTTATTTAAGGCTGCCTGTAATTGCTCCAGAGGCAGAACCTTTACCGTGCCTCTATTTTCTTGGGCACTGTTTCCATCCCATCCTAGGAAGTAGTTTAAGACACAATAGCACCATCTACTGAGATGAACCTCTGCAAATCCTAGCATGCCTTGCCAAGTGTAATAGATAAATGGTATAATTAATTATCTTGTTTTTAGTTACAACTAGGAAACTTATTTTATCTTGCCATGAAAGCTGTTTAACTTCACCTATGATTGTTGCTTTCTGGATTGTTTATTTTGGAGAAGACTGAGAGGGGATATCCTCTATACAAACAAATATCTCAAAGGTGGGTGTCTAGAAGGTGGTGCCAGATTCTTTATAGTGGTGCCCAGCAACAGGATGAGGAGCCATGGCCATAAACCCAAACACAACAAGTTTCACCTCAGCCTGAGGAAGAGCTTCTTTGCATTGAGGGTGATAGAGCACTGGAACCAGCTGCTGGCGTAGGTCATGGATTTTCCCTCATTGCAGACATTCAAATCCCAACTGGACACATTCCTGTGTAACCTGCTCTAGGTGACCCTATCTTGGCAGTAGGGTTGGATGAGATGATCTCCAGAGGTTCCTTCCAACCCTAATGGTTCTCTGGTCCTCAAAGCTGAGGAAAACTCTGCTCCCATTTCAGCACCCAGGGTTAAGAACAAAATTGGTAATTCATCATCTAAATTAAATTTTGTGGGTGAGATTCTTAATTTGTCCTGCTGAATTTATAAAAACAAAAGGGGAAGTCAACATAGCTGTTTCAACCTGCTACTAAAATCTTGCACTGAAATACACCAATCATTTAAGCAACTTTTCCACACAAGTAATCAATTAAGATACCACACTTTTTTTTCTGGGAAGGTTTTCAAACTCATAGAACTGGTTTGAACTGGCATTTTGTTCACTATATTCAGGTGATTCATAGTGAAGTGTCTGAAAATTAGCAATCGGGTGGCATTCAGCCTTAGATACTATATTAGTTAATATTTCACAGCATTTTTCATCACCCTTTTAAGACTTACAATGCAATTCCTCTTCAATCTGTATCAAATAATCCAGAACTGCAGGAAGATGATCTTCCAGTATTCTTTTTCTTTAAATCGCTCATATATTATTTCTAGGCACCCAGCTTAATATAATTTGACGTTGTCTTTGAGCCAGTGCCTAAAAATGCTTTCTGCCTGGCTGGCTGCCTGGCTGATTTGCTTAAATCTGCTTTTAAGAAACACTGAAGACACTGAGATTCTGTCTCACTTAAACAAATAAATACAGTCTGCTTTGTAGAAAGTACTGTACTTCCTCTTCCTCTTTTTGTTCCTGTTTAATAGGATCTGGAGAGTGATTAAAGCAGAAAAAAAACCAAAAACCACACAAAAAAAGTTAAAGAAAAATTCCTGTAAGAATTTTTCAAGGAGAAAAAGCTAGATTCACATCTACAGCAGGTTTTATGGAGTTTCACCATCTTTTCCCATTGCATTCTGTGGTTTAACACACCTCAGGCTACATTCTGATATATGATGTTCAGAGCCATCGTCTTCAATCAAACACCTGAAAATGCATGAAGAAGAAGAGAACCTGGGCCAAGAATGCAATCCCACCTGCCTTGGCATTTTCAGATATGGTGCTTGCATTTGTCTGGGCGTTGGGTACAGTCAGCTGCAAATATGATTCTGCACTTCAAAATTCAATATCACTATCTCACTTTCCTGCCTCCTACTTGGGCTTTTTTAAGCTTTGGATCTGATTTTTTAGCTTTTAAGGACTGATCAATGTTACTTACATAGCATGACATAGTGCTCCTTTACATGCTGTGACACCGTAACACCTCTGTAGCTTCATATATAGCAGGGACAGCCAGCAGTGTCCTGGGCTCTGTCAACAGGCTCACAGCCAGTACATGGAGGGGAGGAATTCTATCCCTCCACTCAGCACTTGAGAGATATCATTTTCAATCGTCTGTGTCTGATTTTGGACCCCTGATGGACATAAATGAACTGAAGTGAGTTCAGTGTTTGGAAGCTGGAACATTGTCCTCTGAAGAGGGCTGAGAGGCAAGGGCTTTTTCAGGCCTGGAGAACTAAAGACACTGGAGAGACCTCATGGCAGTTTTCTGATACATCCAAGGAGATCATGGAGAAGATGAAGACAAGTGCATCTTTAAGGCATCATCCACAGTGATGCACAGTGGGAGGAAGGAAAGCAGCGAGCATAAACTGAAACATGAGAACTGCGACCTGTGTATGGCAACAGCGGAGGAGTGGTAAAGATTACCTACAAAGCTGTGAAGACACCAACCTCACCACTTCAGAGCAATAAGCTACTGTCCCTGTATGCACCTTCCTTCCTTCTTTCCTTACCTCCAGTACTCCACAGATTGTCATGGTGCCACTTCACTCCTTCTTTTTACTTTATATATGAACAGTGACACTTTTTAGCTATCCATATGCTCATCTGTAACAAAGTTGAGCTTCATGAACTCAGTAAATTTAAGCTCTAACAATCTAATCACAATGGGAAAACCAATTTACTCAGTACTTCATTCAGCACTATTGCACGTATTAACACAAATGACAGCAACACCACTTAACTATTTCACACAGCTGGAATTTTCCTCAATGTTTTCTTGATGATAGGGATTAAAATATTATGAAAGACTTTTATTAATAAGATCAAGGTTTCAGGTTACAATATAAAGAAGGCCTCTTAAACACTGTACTGTCATCAATGTGAATGACAGTTTTATATTTTGCTGATGTTTGAGAAAAAACCTCCCAGGTCTGAGGTGCAGCTGAGGAAAAAAATCCTATCAGGCATCCAAAGAAGTTGTGGAGGGTTTGGAAGCAGGGAACACCTCTTTGTCCTCCATTTGTGCAGAGCCTAACACAATAAGCTCCTCAGCCTCGACAAGGATTCTTAATCACTGCAGCAACATACATCCAACAGTAAGCATAGCAGACTTTTACTGGTGTGGATTACAAAAAATGGAATGTGTCCCTTGGCAATAAAACCTGGTTCAGATAACCATCAGGCCCTGAATGTATATAATTATGCATACAAAACTGGATCCAAGTTGAATACTTGTTTAAAAGTATCCTTCAAGCCACATTTTTAAGTTCTTCATTTTAACATGGTAAAATGACAAAAGAAACAATAAGCTTTGTAACCATGTGGTTATCCAAGTCATTCCTGTGTAATACTATTTCTTCTGCTAGCACTATCTTGTCAGTTCTAGGGGCCCATAAAACACTAAAAGATAACCATCAGGAAGGTGTACATGAACATCATAGGCAGGAGTGAGTTTAAGGCCCCTTTCAAATTTTGGCTCAAAGATTAATAAGAGCAGAAATTTTGAGAAATTTCTGTATGATGGTTAATGTTAAGGTATGATTTCCATTCCTGAAGAATCCTGCCAAATCTGAGAGAGGGGAAAAGGGGGGAAGATATAAAGTGTTCATTGTTCCTGCTGAGTTTCCTTCTTGGGTTTTTTCATTTTATCATTTAAAAGGAGTATTGTTTTACTTCAAAACTATTATACAATAGGGAAGAGAACTTGGACCCTTAATTCAGCAAGTGAACTTTATCCAAGTTTTGTGCATATGAATAGTTCCTGTAACTTCTGTATAACTCATTACAGGTGTAAATTGAGACATGATAAGAAAATTTCTTAACTCGGATTTGTGTACATAATGCTCTTGATCAAAGATCACTTCTGCAAAGCATTTGCCCCAGTCACTTGAGCATACTGAGAGAGAGAGATGCCAGCATTACTCAGAGTCTTATTCTGTTTGGATCATAGTTTATACTACTACTATTTCTTCTCCTTCCTTCCTGTGTGCTTGGCATCCTGCACAGGAAAGGCTGAGGGGTGGGGGGAAACCCATAAAAACAGCAGCATGGTTGTGGTGTGTGAGCAATGGAAGTAATGGAACAGCAACAGAAAGAAGTCGTCTGGTCTGAGAATGGGTACTTTTTCTGCCTTTTGTTGTTGTTATTTTAATTTTTTAAAATATGTCAGGCAAAAGCATGAGTGTTGTAATGGAGTGAAGGGAATGGCAAAAAAAAGGTTCAGTCTTCCCAACAGAAAGGATTCAGCAGAGCAAAAAGGTCAGGTTATGTAGTCATACAATACTGCTGTCAGAGCTGCAGGATCAGGGCCCTGTCCTATAACATCAGAGAATGAAGGTCATCAGACTCCATGAGATATAAAACAGGTATAAAACAGACATTCTCTTGTTTGTAATCACACAGTATTATATTTGAATAAACATCTCTCTCACAGCCAAGGTCACAAAAGATGGGGAAAAGCAATCTACCAAGAGATTTGCTTGGGGAAAATAAAGAATGTATCTTTCACTAGTAGACAAAAAATAAAATTAAAGAAAAACAGCCAAAACAATTGGAGAGAGTAAGTTCTCATTTAATCTTTTACTTTCACCATGACATATATTTACCTCTACTTTATTCAGGTACTGATACTTTTTGACTGGATAGCAGCTGGATTGGATATGAACCAACTGGAAAACTATAAGGGTTCTTTGTTTTGAGCAAAAAGCAATGCAGGACATGAATTTTAGCTAATGAATAGGATGCAGTTTTTCTCAGGCTCAAATCAGAGGCATGAATCATGGAGTGAAATCAACCTCTACTACTAGATTACACTCACCTTACTGCTTGAGTGAGCCTATAAAGTTGTGTGAGACATGACACAAAAACACCAATCCTGTGCCAAGGAATCCATACATCCACTTCACACCAAGAAAAGGAGGTTGGAAATACACTGTTCTGAAAGTTTTTCTTGTCTTCAGTATTGTATGCAGATTCATATTTTTGAAACTCAGCTGATTCTATAAGTTCACTGAGTCTGTGGGTGGGAAGCAGGTGTAGCTGTTACAGTTCAAAATGCAGGGCAGAAGTTTTGTGATGTTTACATGGGCTTCTGGTCATTAATCCTGCACTGATGCACAGAGAGAGCTGTCTGGACCTGCAAGAACTACACTAAGTAAGTCTTAAGCTAGGAAGGGTTTGTTTGTTCAGAGGCGTCTGTGCTGTGCCAGCACTCAGGTAACTAGGACCCCAGCCACCTGATGCAAAGTCATATATACAAGTATTCCCAAAACCAGAAAAAGAAGCTAAACATTTTTGCAAAAATTACTCTCTACCTGTTACATTTCATGCCAGAAAATACAGTGCATACATTCTCTTCGGCTCCTCAAAGATACAGGCAGAATGTAGCTGATCAGGCCACCAGCCAACTTTGTCTGTGAGCCTTGCAGCAGGAGAAAAAGGGCTCATTGCCCAGGAGCCAACCAGGGTGTGCTTCTCCTGACTGCTGCTCCATGCCACAGCCAGCTGGAGAAAGGGAGCTGCTCTCACATCACAGACATGCTGGGCAGCCTCAGCTCAGTTCACACGCTCAAAGTTCAGAAAATGGGTGCTGAGGAAAACTCAGTTATCACAAGGACTTAAGTGCAAAATGCCCAATTAAATCATGGAAATACAGCCCTCTGAAACCAATTACAGTAATTTCACACTGATAAGCTGCACCTGTTTTACTAAAGAATCGAGCCGATCCCAGAAATGTGGCTAATCACCAGGTGTGGCTTATTTATGGACAAATTCTGGCAAAATGCCAACCCAGAAGTGTGAGCCGGCTGGGGAGGGATCTGCCGCAGAGCCACAGCTGGGGGGCAGGTGGGCAGCTGTCCTGGAGCCACTTTGCCTGGCTTCGCGCTTTGCTGAGCTGCTTTGCTGGCCCGCTGAGCCACTGCTTTTGAGTGGTTCAGGGAACTGCGGCAGCCAGCACTGGGGGCCAGAGTGCCGGGGCACAGGGCGGGTGCCTGGGGCTGCATTTAAAGGCTTTGCCGGTCTGTGATAACTCTTTGCAAAATGAGCACCTGACAGCAAACCCTGCGATAGTGTGATTCTAACTTGTTACTTTGTTGCACATGGAGCCTCACTTTAAAAAAAAAAATGTGGCTCATCACCCAGTGTGGCTTATTTATGGACAAATTCCGTGGTCTTCCCGGCTACCCGGAAGTGCAGCTTATAACCAGGTGCGGCTTATGAGTGTGAAATTACTGTATTTTCTTCAGAAAACTGTGAGTAATCAGCTATCTTCTTTCTTTAACCTGTATAGTTAAAGATGACATGGGAGTGATAATTCATACTAAAAAAATAAACAATTTTGTGGCTTTGTCTGTTTTCCCTCTGCAGAACACAAATTTTATTGATGCTTTCCTCATAACTGTACCTGCTCTAGAGTTTGCCCAAAATGTTTTCTGAAATTAACACTGTTATTAAAAAAATGTTTGAAACATTTCCATGTGTATCAGGCTTCTTCCAGATATTGTTTGACAGTATGAAGGGTGAGATCAAGATGTCAAGGTACTCTTCCTAAGGAAAAACAGAGCAGCATTTGGGCCAGAAACATACCTTGGGATCAAATTCATATTCTTTTTTTTAAACAAAAAGCCCTTTGACTTCCACAGGTTACCTGTTACCATTGTTTTCAGTTTTCAGCTAACTTTTCAGGAAAGGCAAAGAATCAAACATCATGATATAAATGTAAACAGCCATCATTAAAAACAACAGTGAGAAATTGCATTGTTGGTCTGATCAGCCATCATGGAACCACTGTGAAATCACTGACATTCCTATGCATTTCTGAACAGGAATGTGTGCCACAGTTAAGACTGGGAATTACTGTCCTTAGCTATTCAAGTGGCATACCTTACTCCTGAGCTGTTACATTTAGGTACCAAACTTTGTCTTTACCATTCAAGCAGTACCGTTGCAGGACTTTAAACCTGAGAGCTCTGTGCTTAATCTGGATGCCTGAGGATAACACTGATGCCTTTCCTATTTGAACACAATCTAGGGCATTTTGAATGGGGAAGAAGGGAGATAGGAAATGGGCATAAGGAGAACACTGACCAGTCTTCAGTGGGAAAGCGTACAAATGCTTGCTAGAAAGCAATGTATTAACTCTGCAAAGCTACTTATGCATAAAGTCAGTCACAATTAAGCCACAAATGCCTCAACTGGAAAAAATGAGCAATAGGAAAGATTATCATATCTGTCTTTTAGTTGTGACATTAATTCAACTTGACTCCCGGGTTCAAAATACACTATTATTTTTGGTTGGTAGCTCATATTTCATGAACAGTTTTCCCTTCAAAGGGTACCAGTAGGGGTTTAAACTTCTCATTACAATTCTGAAATATGTCAAAATCTTGGCAACAGCAATACAGCCTTCCCTCAGCATATAGGATAACCCGGAAAAGGAAGATCTTTTCCACTGTTTGTTATCAGAGCTATTGCTCTGACCAACCTTACCTCACTAGTTTAACAGATTTTCTTCCTTTCTCTGAATGATTTTACAGAACTGTTTCTACAAGCAAACATCCCATATGTGAAGCAATTCACCTGTCAAAGAAGAAAAGGTGAGAGACTAAGTAATCACAGTTGTTGAGATTAAAGGCCTTTGAAGAAAGATGGAGACAATTTCAATGAATACTTTTAGAGCCAGGTAGTGAAAATTACCAAGAATAGCCCTAACTCCTTTACCTAGATGCTGAGTACATGAGCAGCAAACACCAATTGACAGCAATATAGGCCTTGTATGGGACATAGGGAGAAAATATTTCAAAAAGGGACACTTCTCAAAATGGATTAAATCTTTATTATGATTATAAGTGAAATTTAAAATCTTTCCAACATGTTAGGGTCTAAGATTTCCCTCAGAAAATACTGTCATCAGCAGATGTAACAGAAAAGGCCTGAGAAATATTTGCAGGAGATGGCTCTGAGCTGCATGTGTGAAGTGTTGGCTTTATGGGCCAAAAAGGCAACCAAAAGCCTTTGACAAGACACAGGTTGATGGTAGGTGAGCAAAGAAACAGATTTGAACTGATTTAGGGCATGAGGAAGTGCACAGATGCCATGCAGCCTTATTCCCTGAAAAATTCAAACCTTAGGGTACATCACAGTGTCTGCTTAGAGAATAAACAAGGCCAGGATAAGCACATATGTGCTTCTGCAGGAGATCTCATGGCCAGTGGTACCCAAATAAAGCAGGCTGGCAACTCCGAGGGGGAAATCAAAAACATGAAATCATTTTTGGGAATAAAAGTAGTAAATGCTGAGCAGTGCAAAATGTTCCTGATTTTCCCATAGTAAGAAATCCCTCACATTTATTTCAAATACTACAAAACAAAACAAAGGCTCAGAACAAGCACAAATTATATTTGCCTCAGGTTCTCCTTCAGAGGTAGTATTTAAATACTAACTTTTAATATTACAAATGTACCAACACTGCAGTAACTCAGCAGGATGTCAGAGTTAGCTTTCTGCAGTCTGTTTATGCGATATAGTTTGTACTTTGTGTTACACCAAAATGCTTATGCCAAAAAATCCACAAGAATTGAGGAAGCACAGAAAGACAACAGCTTTTTCAGACTCTCTACCATATTACTATATACATCTTGCACTGACTATTTATATTACCTCATGTTACATATTCTGGCCATACAATTCAATTAGCAAGTCACAATCCAAGAAAGCCGTCTGCTTTGTGACAATTTTAATATTTAAAGCCACCAGGCTCCATAGACATAAATACTAAAAGTGATGTAAATAAACAGAGAGTGATGTAAAGCATGTGAAAAGTTTCAGACAAAGCAATAGATTTATTTATTAGCGCAAAGACATTCTCCAGTATTCTCAGGCTGTAACCCTAACAAAAGTGTATCTTGGAGACTGCTCTCATAATTTCACTCCATACCTTCTTCCTCCCTTCACCAAAACAACAGGAACAATGGGAAGAATGACATCATGCATTTTGCTTGTCGAAGAGTCCCAAAGGCAGCTAAAATATTACACAGTAGTTTTTCTTAACTATTGCTACAGCCACAAAACACATTCAAAAATAGTCCAAACCATTTTTCCTATTGGAACAGATTTTCCTTGCTCTGAGCTCATTTAAAAGGACTTTTGTGTTCACTTAGCACTGTGTGCAGTCAGGCCAACATAAAAAACCCAAACAGTAAGTTTTCATCTACCAGCAAGGGGACATGAGAGAAAATGGACATTTAACACTAATACCAGATAATAGGGCTGTTACATAAAATTCAGTAAGCTCAGTGGGGAGTTCTTCATGCACAGTTCCTTCAAAGCACTAATTAGCAGAAGAAACACACAGAATGTGCATACCCCCTATGTTCTTCCTTTTATTGGAAGCAAGCAGTAGGGTTGATTTCTTTTTTAAGATACTGACGTCAACATAATTTAAGACAAGTACCTAAAGTCATTTGTTGAAAAGCTACTGAACCCTTGTGCCGGTTCTTGTGTCCATCTTTGATGTTTGTGGAGAATTGCAGAACACAGAATAAAGAAAATTATAATGATCTTGCCACTATTGAGTACCTCTGAATAATTTTCATGGGACAGGTATGTGCTAATATGCATAATATTGACTCTGTGTTGTGGTGCACACAAGAAATTAATAATTGATCTAAATACAGTAGGTTTAGTTCAATCAAAATTTGATCTCTGAAAAAAAAAAACTCAATCAAATATTCAATAAAAACATGAAATTTGTCATTGATTTTAAGCATTTACTCTGTCCTCAGCCCAGTACATTTTTTTTCTTCAGTGTATCTATTGGCAGTCTAGCTTTTCACTTTTTAATATCAAATTATGTATAGCAGAGCAGTGGCAGAAGGCTATATTCAAGGAAGATAATAGTCTTTTGATTTAAACTTTTCTCAATCCTCCCTTTTTCATTCAGATACTGACCACATTCTCAGAGGATACCAAATAATATTAATTTCTCATCATTGTTTATAAGGTTTGTAAGAAGTTTTGAAAGAGATCTGTCAAAGTATACTAAAACTGCAGCATTTCCTAAAAATTCCCAACTAATTAACATTAGCTATGCATTAGCAACCTATTTATTGAACTTTAAACTCTTAAAATATTTTCACTAGACTGTTAAAATTTAAAAGAAAATTTAAAAAAATCCAAAGGAAAAGGTAAGAATGGGATTATGGAAAACTCTAAATCTAATGCAGACTCAGATCTGTGGTGAGCAGTTTTTTAACTTGACTTACTCTATTGTGAATGTTTAGTGCAGTCAAGGTGTTTGGACATCCAGAACCAGAAACTACTCCTTCACAGAATTCCATGACAAGGTTATGCATGGGAATCTCAGATCTTCAGCACTAAAATGGAGGAGAAAAAAAAAGGCTCCTGATAGCTAAGAAGCAGAGACACATCAATTCCAGCCAGCTGCTGTGTAGAATAAAACAACCACTTTGGGATTAGAGGGTTTATGACTTGACTATATGGCTGCAGGTACTTAGCTGTCATGGTACTAGATCAAACGGACATTAGTGACAACAGCAGAAAAGCAGAAAATATCATAGTTAAGAAATGTTCCAGCACACTGGGGGAAGATGAAGGGACAGCAGTTTAACAGGAGAAAAACCTACTGGCATAATATCAGGAACACTGGAATGAGGGCACTGGCCTCCATTGATGACACTGGAGGTACTGGGACAAAGCCCTAAGAATGGTTCTGATAGAGTAGAGAGCAATGCTAAGACAAGAGCAAGATGAACCTCTTCTCCTAATGTGTTGCTCTAATTGCTCTCTACTTTTGTACCTTTGCCTGCAGTGTGTCCACACACCCAATCCCCATAGTTTTCACTACTAATTTGGCTTTTAACTAAGCATCACCAGCTAAGGTAAGGTTCTACACGCTTCCATTTATCAATTCCTTGTGGCTTTTGCCAGAATCTTAGAGATGCACCTCCCCAAATTTCACTTTTCCAGCCAACCCCTGCAAGTCCCAGCAAGTATTAACCTAATGGACAATTCCATGTTCTTATCCAGTTAGTTGGCAGTGTGCTGCAGCCTTTGAAATACCCCACATTTCACACTAACCTGTAAAATCTGTCTTGCAAAGTATCGGCTCTACTGCTGTTGATAGCAGACCTTCATTGGTTTTGGACACACCACATCCCGGTACTTTTAAAAACAAATCCATTTAACATCAAGAGCTCTGCCTATAACTGAATTTGGGAACCAGGAAATTCCAAAAGAAACCTAATTCTGAGCATGAGCAGCAAAACAGACAAAGGTATCATTCATTTTTGTTGTATTCATGGGATGAGATTAAACATGTTATTTTTGCCATGACTTTACAAAATAAAGCACTCTCTGTTCAAACAATGCACCAGAAAGAACACTTTGAATATTTCCATTTTATCATACAAATCAAAGTAGATCAGGCATTTACTGACAAGAATTCTAAATTTAATTAAGCAATAAAATTCATGTGTCCTCACTCATCACAGGCCCTGAAAAGGTCTACTGCTTTTTATTTCATATGACCATATTTTCTTAAGCCAAGAAAAGCACCAGAACAGTATCTTACTGTGTATGTCAGCAGTCCTCTGAACAAGGGTTGTAAGGATAACCTGGCTGGAAAAGCTGGTGGTCTTGTCAAGCTATGCACAGTTGCTTAACAGGAGATATTAATATCAATCACAGATTTATTTGGGTAACTCCTTCACTTGTTAGCAAATTAATAGATCCGATAGATTACAACACATTAAAATTTACTTTCAATTTCTCTTTGAAGACACTATATAAAATATAATCTGCATTAGAGAAAGATATGATGAAAAGTTAAGCAAGGGGCTGTAACCACTAGACATGAAGCAAGAGAACAAAAGTTAAAAGAGAGAGAGGTAAAGATAAACAGAGAAAAGAGGAATTGAAAGACCAATTTGTAGAAAAAAACCAACATACATATGCAATTAGAACCCCTTTTAAAAAAACATAAAATAAATACAGTAATTTCAC
>VRYO01001463.1:74109458-74156632 GCA_009812075.1 Sialia sialis | reverse complement strand
AATGTGAAATTACTGTACTTTAAATCTAAATAATGCAAATCCTCTGTATTTTATTTGGGATTTTATCCTTCTTTCAAGGGCTGTTAGTGGGTAAAGGAAATTGTAGTTGAAGCCACAGTGGGGAAATATTATTCTGGGTGTTTTGATATCTCTATTTCTTATTATTCTCTAATTTTGCCAAGCTTGATTGACTTAAGTACAATTATATTTTGATATTGACAAAAGTCTATGAAAGAAGACTTTTGCTATTTGCTTAGTTTCCAAATTGCAGAATGGGCTTTTATGTTCTTCAACTCTTCCTTCTGTAGAAGCTGTAAAACCTTGATATGTTATCTGAAACCATATCAGACATGCAGGTCGTTCAAATATACCAGGGTGGGAGACAAGGTACATGAAACTTAATATTTTTCCTTCCTATCTTTCCTTGAAAAATCTGATTTAGAAAGTGGAGAAGCATTTAAACCTTTTGAAGATGTCAACAACTGGGACCCAAATTGACAGGTGTTTCAACTACAGCAAGGTTTGATACAGTGAGACATAACACTGCTCCCTGTCCTAGATTTAGATTCCCACTGGTACATTCGTGCTTTATCCTGTGTTTACCATGACTTTTGGGCTGCCTATTGAGAATTCCAATTTTCAAGTCTCTATGAAAACATAAATAAAAGTTCTGCTATATTTAGCATGCGTGCCTAAGTAGGTAAACACTAAATTCAGTACATTAGGGCTTGTACCAGTTTCTGTTCCTCCTGAGGTTCAAAAGGAGCCACAGAGGGATGTCCTGGGTTCCCACGTGTTCCAACTGTGCTTGCTGTTAGGCTGTTTTACTAAAACTCTAACGGCTGAGCAGTCTTACAAAACAGAAAAAATATTTAATAAAATAAATATTCATTAAGAGAACATGCACTGTTGTATCTAAGATTATAATAACATTTTACAATTTCTTTTACTCACTAAAAATAACTCCCCCAAAATATCAAAGCAATATTAACAAATATAAATTGAAACTACAAGGTAAAACTAAAATTTCTAGATGAGTTATTAGCAGTGTAATTAGAAACAACATTTTTTGATCTAAAAAATGTTTCTTTCTTAAAAATAGAAAGGACTCAGGTGCTCCCAAGCCTTACAATGTTGCGGATTTTATGTTCCAACCTCAAGAGAAAAACAAAGACCAGTAATGCAAGAAGTTTTCTTCCAGTACAAAACATTGTCAAGACTGCAGCTCTAAAATCAGACATGTTCTTGGTTAGTGTTATCAGTTTGAATATTACACTAAAATGAGATTAAAAACAAAAAAAAAGGCACTGAATTTAGGCTTGGAATGATTCTTGAGCAGAAGAGAAACCACAGGAATAGCAGATCAGATCTCTTACAGCCAAATCAGAGCTCTACTTCTTACACAGATTGCTAATGAATGTTGACAGCCAGCATGCAGGCATGACAAGGTAAAGCAGTGGGAATGTTTAGAACACTGCTTGTCTACTGTGTGTTTTAGTTGATGTAGCATTCCCTTCACTATTATCAGAAGCATCTGTCCTAGAATCAGTTGGCAATTAATGGAAGTTCAGACCCTACCTGAAGTCGTACAATTGGGTCATGTTTTATTTCCACAAAAAAATAAATCTACAGTTGACTTTTGTTACAAGTTTAACACAATGATTTTAGAGACAAATGTAAACAAAATTAATAGTAGTTTAAAAAAATATATTCTACTTTCTCTTTAAAACAGTGCAGTAAATAGGCATAGGCAAAAATACTTCCATTTGGCAAAGTGGTTGAGAAGTTGATCTCAATTTGCTTTTTCCTTTCTACAAACCCACGCATAAGCATACACACACATATATGTATATATGATACTGCATATATCCTCTGACTGTTTTCCACAGGATGCTCATCACACCAGCCATGGGTGAACAGAATTCCTTTACAAAACAGTTATTCAACATTTTGCCTTTTTCTTGCTGCTCTATGTACTGCCTTGGGCATATTTATTGCAGGGTAAGATTGTTTAATTTTTTTTTCAATAACAGGATTACTATTACTGGGAAAGAGAAATAGAACTAAAACTAATACTATTACTAGAACATAACTGGCTCATGAAAATCTGTATCCACACCCTACAGTGGAATAATTCCCACCTATGGCTGAGGTACAGCCATATCAACATTGTAAGCACCAGTTAACTCTCAGGGCTCTGAGAGTAAGCACCAGTTGACTCTCAGCCCTGCACTTCATACAGTGTGGTTATTCAAAGCCTAATGAACTATGTTGTGAATTAATGAAATATTATTATTCAGATTTTGCAAGTCTCTGTTCTTGATTCAGATGCCATATTCATAGGACTCATAAAGGTCTTGTATCTTAGCCAAGTTGGGATTTTTTTACCCTCCCTAGATGAGCAGCAGAATACTCAACATGAAAGTAGCCCCCTATTAAATATCAAGTAATTTCTTCACAGTAAGAAGCTGCTAAATGTTAAAAGAGGATATAATCTCTGTTCTTTGACATTGTTTAGTCTTCATTGAAGAAGTTTTAGCTCATTTCCCCATCCCCAGGTCCACTTGAGACAGATATTCAAAATGGAAAACTGCAGTTCAAACTGTTAAAGCTTAGCAAAAATGGCACATAAAACTTACAATGAGAAATACTGAGCATTATGGCTTATGTTATCACCTAGGCTAATGGCATGTCTATAACATTACCTTTCAAACACTCAAAGTTACACATGTAAATGATTTAAAACCTTGCCAATGAATTACAATTCTTTTACATGTTTTTGATGAGCAGAGCACACAGCTGCCAGAAGGCTGGAAAGTAACCTGAAGAACAAGGAGTTTGCTGCCAAATTGTTTCAGCAGTACTGATGAGATCCAGTTTTGGGGATGGGTTGGGGATTCTCACCATCTCCATCTTAGGCCTTTTGAATGCAACACTACAATCTTTTTAGAACATTGCAGATTTTTGGCATCTTTTTCCTTTACCATACAACAGAATTTCTGGCTAAATTAATGCAGTAACTGTGAACTCCAAATGTACCAGCTTACAGAAGAGCCCATTCTGATGGGAATGATACACATTCATATGAAACAGAAAACTACGTAATTCAAACCACATTTTTAACTGTTAAGCATTTCTTCACTAAAATATTAAGGATTCTGCATGTGTGTTTGTATGTGCTTATAAAAAATCCCAGTTGTTGGCCTAGTTCCTGCAGCTGAGCTCCCCAAATGAGTATATGAACGTGTGGGTGGGCATTGCAGACCAGGAGGAAACTTTGCAGTGAAAGGTAAAAGAACCAATTTCAGGACAATTTACAATTACTGTAGGTACTCACTGGTGTCAACCTGTAACCAAGGGCTGTGCTACACATCAATGTGAAAGGGAGTAAGTTTTAAACATTCTGTAGCAGCAGTAAATTAATGATTAGTAAAATCATCTTTATGAGATGTACATAAAATATCAGGTGCTTTGCAGACAAAAAGAAACTGTCCAGGTCTAGTGAGTTTCCAGCTGAGAGATCTTTGCTTTAGTCTTTCATGGCATGATCTGAAATACACAGTGAATATCTCCAAAAGAATAATACATATTTCTGTGAAAGAGAAAAACACATTTTCTGGATATGAGGCAAGGTAAATGCTGTAATAGTGTGCCAGTATAGTCAGTTCTAAGATTTAAAATAGAGGGGGGACCCACTGTGCCTCTGAAGCAACTGATTCCCAGAGCAGAAAAACAGTCATGCCTCACATGCCTTAGAAAGAAATTCACAGGAAAAAAGCATGTGGCAAGGGAAGTCAAAGGATTGCTCAGCATGCTTCACATTTTTAATTGACTGCTTTACATGCAAAATTTCTTGTAACCTCAAATCATATGCTCGTATATGCCATATGTTCACACATCCAAAACTATCTCTGTGCCAAAGACCTGCAACAACAGGTTAAATCCCTTCTCTTGCAATACAGTCCCAAAAGCAGACTCCTCCTACAAAAACGAGGAGGGGAATAAGGCACCCACCTTGGGCTTGACTGTTTTTACAAAAAAAAGAGATTTAGACCACCAGGTCATAGATAAAACTTCATATATCCTCTTGTGACTGTGCTGCCACACCTTAGAAAATCCAAGACACTCAGAATCAGGGTGCCTGGAAGAGAGACAGATCCTGAATGTGAAAGCACAATGTTGGATTTAATTTGAGGACATGGTCAGGAGGAGGCATGATTCAAGCATCTCCGTAAAGAGTGAACCACCACTACCTAAGGCGTACCCAGAGCAGTCTGCACCCTGCCCACACCCAATCTTTTTGGGATGTAAGTGCTTTCAAAGGTTGACACAAAAACCTGGGATAAGAGTTTTAGTGCAGGCATCCCATTGTGCTAAGTTAGGAATTCAACACTATCTATCTGCCAAGAAGTGAAGACTCATTACGATGGCCTTGTGCCAAGGTTGGGTAGTCACAGAATCACAAAATAGCTTTAACAGGAATGAAATAATCACAGTAAAAAAGAAGAGAGAAACTTATCAATCTGATCTTTAAAATGTTGGGGTAATATCCTCTTTAAACACATAAGAAAATGGGTATGCATTTCCCAGTCTGTTTTCTTTTGGAGGTGGCTGGATTTAGGGAGACCTGCCGCAGCCTTGAAAGACTCTTCTCACCTGTCTGTGAAGCTGTGTTAAGCAACTACTGAAATAATCAGGGTGCAGTTCATCAAGCAAGTTCAGACTGTTTTAAAATGGATACTAATATTTCAAGGACAGAGCAATAAACAATGAAATGGAACTTCAGAACACAGAACAGCAACTTGCAACTTTAACTCTAGACTACTGGTATCCATAATGTACTCTGTATCCATCATGTACCAATATCCAATGATGTGTTCTGAAATCATTAAAAAATATTGCAATGCATTAGATCATACATTTGAGAGGTGGCAAGCCACTATATAAAAGATGCCATATGCCAAACTCTGTCAAAGGAAATAAAGTCCATTATTTCACAGTTTTCCTAGAGTAAAGAGTGTTTTGGGTACAGTAGAAGGCAACAGAACTCCCTATTCAGGCAGGCAGAAGTATGAAACCCTGACTTTAGACTCCACTGCCAATGAGTTACTTTCCAGTTATCTTCAGCAGAATGGTGGTGGATTTAAATATGCCATCAGCACCAGACTTGAGTGAATACATCTTAGTCTGCTGGCATGCATTGAGTAGCTATCAGCAGACTTTTAAAAGCCTTAATAATGCCTTCTGCCCACAGTCTTTAAATCAAAACTAGGGCCTTCCTCATGAGCACCCTGATCCCCAGTAACTGCCAAGTAGGGAGCTTTTCACTGTGTGGCACATTGAGGGTATCTAATGCAAAAACGTGGAATTGTGTACCTGAATCCTTTATAATGGTTCAGCTGAGCTTTTTTATGGACCATGGGATGAATAAAGTCCATATGCATAAATTTAAAAAAACCCTTCCATTCTTTTTGACAGTCAGGTTTAATTTTATAGCCTTATTTAGATTTATGAATAGTCCTTTCTATATTTATAACTATTGTAAAAACTGAGCAGCTTATTGTTTTTGTAAACCTAACCTCTAATTTAATCCAGAAAAATAAAATTAAAAGCTTTCTAAAAAAGGAACATTGTTCTTACACTGACAGAAGACAAAGAGAAATAAAAAATTTCTGAAATTAATTGGGCTTTCCAGGTCAAGGAGAAGTAGTGTTATGAAAAGAGAAAGGATGGTTCATAGTTGTTTGCCAGCTGACTTTCTGTGAGGCTTTGAAGCCCTCAGGTCCTTCTTTTTACTTAGCTCACTTAAGGGTGATAACCAACAGCACGGAAGTAATTATGCTGACCTTCCCCCATATCTTTATGGGAAAGATAATTTATCGCTAGTAACTATGACAAATTCAAGAACTTACTACCCTGGCAGTCTATTTGTGGTTACTTGCAAAACTTGGGAAAAGGGGAAGGTGGATACTCTTGGTAATGAAAATGTGAGACTGAACAGAAGGCTTGGTTGAAAGACAACAAACAGCTTCATACATGCTGTTTGTTTAATACAGCACACATCCCACATCCAAGACAGAAGAAAATTCTCTTCCTTTCCCACTAGCTAGTACAGTGAGACCATCAGAATAAACCCTGCTTATATTTAATTGACAAAATTTACACCTACTATGCTGCCTAGTACTCCAGAAGTTAAAATAAATAGGAGCCTTAAAGGTCTGTCAGTCCTACAATTAAAATAGGATCCTGTTGTGCCAAAAATAGCATAATAGCTTGTCCTATAGATCACAAAATTACTGCACTCAAGCCCACTCAGAATCCTTTGATAGTCATGGTACAGACAGCAATTATTTGCAGTAGCGTAGGGATAGAAAAGTTCCCTGAGAAGGTATCACAGCAGTTTTCTCAGTAAAACGCAGCTACTAAAACACAATATATACTATGCAAACTGAAACTACAATGTAAAATCTCTAGATTTTAGGGAAGGAATTCGTAAACTTTTCTAAACGCCTGAAAGTCAAAACTGAACTTGAAAGGCTTCCAAGACCTCTGTCCTTTCAGGGTTTCTCTCTCTACTAAAACCATACATCATATATTCTAAACACTGCAGTTGCATTGCAGTGAAGCTACTGCACACTAGTGGCCTGAAGGGACATTGGCACATTTCAGTCATTCTACTTTTCTCAGAAGAGATGGGGCTTACCTCCAATATAGTCATACCACTTCCTAGATCCAGAGCTAACGATAGGCGGACTCTTCTGAGAGTATCTGGAAGTCTGGCAGTGAGGATACTGCCAGGACAAACCAGAAGAAGCTGGAATTCAAAACTGAAAGTTAAATGTTCAGGCAGGGCATAAGACTAAGCAAAAAGCAAATATTTAGGAAACAAAAGCAAACAAAAAGAAAATCCCAGTCAAAGTAGTGGGTACATGCAAAAGAGAAGGGAAGGAAGAAAGAAGGAAGAAATTAAAATGCTGGAATATTTGAACTACTGGTGACAATTTTAGTGGGGGACAGCAAATAGGCATTATTCCTTTCACCTAAATTTCAGATTCTACTTACAGCCCCCTGTGTGTGTGCTGAAAATAAATTATTAAGAAAATGCAAAGAAGTTTCCAGTGCACACGCCACTCTCAAGATCTTAAAAAAACAAACCTAACCAAATTTGAAACTGCAGATCATCACTCTAGATCTTTCACAGAGTCAGAAGTCACTCAAGTTTTTTGTGGAAAATGGTACTAGTTTTCTTAACAGCCACAGAGAAGCATTTACAACATGAGGTAACAGCAGAGGCCTCTTAACTACACTCTGCAGTCAATTCACCAGGGTGTTTCCATCTCCCAATACAGTTCATGTCAGAACCCTGCAACATCCCCAGCTGCAAACTGTAATAGTGATGGATGAGTTATGCAGCTGATACAGAAAATCAGAGTGCAGTTTGCCCTACTTCATCATTCCTCAGATATTTAGCATAGCTTTCACCTCCTACCCTTATAATTCAGAGAAAGGCAGATGGATATGTTTTTCCATGCTTTGATGGAAGAAAAGGACTGTTAGCTGTTTGCCTGTATTTCATAGTTGTTTCAAGAGCTTTTCAACAAAGAGAAAAAAGAAATCACAAAAAAAGAAAGGAAACAATTTCCCCAAGAGGCAAACCACTGCAATATTTCCAAGTCAGAAGGCACGGTATGATCAGGCCACTTAAGTAATGGTATGGATTTCACTCCCACCTACGGATACTTTGACATACAGGTCAGTCTTCTAGTAATGAGGTGATTGGTATTAGTATTTATGTATCAAAAATTTGGACACTAATTTTTCAACACTAGTGGGTTTTCTTGTGGTTTTGCTATGTTATGAAGATCACTTCATTGCTTCTTTTGGCATTACTAAATGTGGTTTTGGAATGCGGAATGCAAAATGGACATACTATAATCAGAAACATACTGCAATAACTACATCAGTATTTGGCATTTTAAAGCAGTCTGCTTAGTGACAAAGCAATACTCATCAGCTGTCCATCAGTCTCAGTGCTCAGTGGAGCTCTGGTGTGAGTGCTGTCCCATGCTGCAGGAAGCAAAGTGCAACAGGAGCAGAAAGGCCAGAGGCTTCACAGCTTCAGTAAACCAAGTCCCCAGGGGACTGAGACCTATTCTTCTTCTGAAAGGATGAATGTACATATAAATCCCAGTATTTCCATAAAATCTTTATAGTTTGAGAACAACAGACCTAACATAGGGCAATTACAGGAATTTGAATGTGTTTGCCTTCTGTAGAAATGTGAAATTGTAATAATTCTTCTTTTACAAGAGCTTTTGTAGAATGCACATGTGCCCTGCTGAATTAGCAGTGATACTGCCTGGAAAACATGTGTAAATAAATTGATGAAGGAAAAGAAGAAAGACAGTCCATTGTCTATTGTTCCTAAAAAAAAATAATATCTACATATCCAAAAAATATGAGCCAATTGATGCAGCTCTTATTAAACCATAGGGACAGGACAAAAGGGAGCATCCTCCCACATTGTGCTGCCAGAGCAGGCCAGAGAGCACTGTGAAAACGTCAGAGAAGAATTCCTCCAGGAGCTAGTAGAATTACTTGATGGGGGCTGAGGGAGGAAGCCTGGACGCTGGAGGGGGCTGCTGGAGGTGTTCTGCTGCAAAGCCAGCTCCTGGAGGGGCCATTCCAAGGGCCATCTGGAGCATGGAAATCCTGCTTTAGCCTTGCAGAGGAGATGCAAGCCCCTCCAGAGATGAGAACCACCAGCCCCTGCCTGTGCCTGGGGCTGTGGTGCCTTTTCAGATGGGTAGCAAAGGCAGGACTAAGGGAATGTCTTCTTGAGTGTCCCTTCTTGCTTTCCTCTGCAGCATGGAGCATGACCATTTGTCAGGGCTCCTCTGATCCACTTTGGCTGCATTTCTGCCTGATGCTCATGTAGCACAAAGACAGTCTTGTGCCCAGCTGCAGGAAGGAAGGCTTTTCTACCCCACATGGTGGACCAGAAAATGTCTCAGGGTGGTTGTGCTTTCCACTGCTGCCTGGAACATGGCCCTTTTGACCATTCTATAAACAGATCCAGGATCTCTGATATAGATATGTAATAGGTTCACATTATCTAGGAATTAATCATAAAACAATTCATCTGCATAACTGTTCATGTGGTTTCTCCCAAATATACACTTAATTTCTTTAAGCTTAAAAGAACAAAACATTCAGCATTTGACTGTAAACAAAGATAAGTGTTCCTACTGAAATGCAATATAAGTTAGCTTTCATTTCTGAAAAAAATGCACAAAATTATTTGAACAAAAAGAAAAAGCTACTCAAATCTCTAAAGGAAAACCAAACATTTCAGCTGACTGCAGTGAAAATTCAAACAAACTTCCCAAGAAGGTTGCTTTATTTTACTGCACAGGTGCAACAAAACCTAGACCATTTGTGTTAAGAAAGGACGAGTGACAGGATTGAAAATTGTACTGGCTGAGTTTTAATCACTACAGATGGAAAATTAAACAATAGTTACATACAGCGCTTCTAGGGAATTTATTGGAAAGAAAGCTCTTTCCTTTCTTTATGTTTTCTTTGCTGAAGTGGAGGCCACTGAACAGCCTTCTCTGAGCATGATGAGATGTGTATTTCTAATAACTTTGAAGCCTGACTTGGTATCTTTTTCATTTTGTCAGCCAGCATCCAATGTATCCCGGTCTGTTTTCTCTGCAGAGATTTTCCTCCTACGCCTTTTTTGTGTGTACTTCTTTGCTCTTCCACCTGTTGTCTACAGCTTTTATCACAAGTTCCCTGTGATTTTAGGACCCCACAGCCAAAAGAATGAGGTACCCACCTGCTTTGGACTCCCTGAAGGACCTTCAAGGAAAGCAAAGTGAGCAGCATTTTGCTTTCATGTCCTAAGTGGAACAGGAGCTGGTGGCCCAGCAGTCCTTGTTCTTCTTCATCAGGGACAAATCTCACACCGTGTTAGTGCATTTCTTTGGGTACAACACCATAAAAAAGAAATCACCACTACTGGTCACTGCTGAGGATTTTACTGGTGGTCAGACATTGGGCATGACTGTAGTGTGTTACTAACTCAGCCTAGCCCACCTGTTCTCCCTCTGGGTGCTCAACTGTGCCACAGAGAGCCCTGTCCCTCACCAAAGTTGTCAGTCTCTCCCTTTCACATGGTCCATCTCACTGGGCAGCAGCTGTTTGAGGGCTGCAAACACAGCTCCCAGCTGGGTGATATGCACATCCCACTAACAGATCTTCACCCTGAGCTGCCAGAGGAAGAAGCAGGATGAGGACATTGGTGCTGTTTGTGTTTTTGTGTGTGCTGGGTTCGTGTTTGTGCTGATCTGTGCAGCCAGCCATGTGCATGCATGCTTGCCATATGGGTGTTTGTGCGTGCACATATTGGGAACACACGCTCAGCCTCACTCCTAACAGAACCTGGGGGGCTTGGAGCTGCAGCAGCCTCTGTGCTATCAAGCTGCCACAAAAGGCAACAAAAGTCTTTCCTGGGTTTCTTCCATTTGGGAAGTTTTAAACAACAATTGCAAGAGTGCTCTGGAGAGTAGGTCTTGCTGACTTTTCTTGATGGGTTTCACAGCAGGACGCTGGAGAAAACACACTCCTGGGACAGCTCTAGGAGGGGCCTTGACAGGATGTCACCTTCTCTGGAGAGAAGGCCCCCGTTGCCACTGTCCCTCTGTGCTCCCCTGTGTATGTGAGGATGAGCATTGTATCACAAAACCTAGGTCATATGTGTGAATTTCAGTCCTAGACATTTTGTTCACCAGTCCACCACCTCCAAGTCCTTTAAGCGCTGCAAAATTCCTTGAGCTCTCTGATGTTTAGAGGATCATATATGGCAGTCTTTGAATCTTACATTTCAAAAGAATAAATACAGCCCTTTACTATCCAAGCAAAATTTTCTTTGCTTGTTCAGTCACTGTCTGGGTTTTGACTGATGCCAGAACAAGTTTTTAGGTAAAGTGCTGGTCAGCCCCGCCAAAAAATCCTGATGCTGAACAGCAGTGTCTGCTCAGAGCCTCAGTTCTCTGGAGAAATGCTTGCAAAGAAAAAGAAGTCTGGTACACAGTCAAGGAGAGCCTTTAGTTTCTGTCAGCTAACTGTAGGGACCTGGGACATATATTTGGAGGGTTTCTGGTTTTGGGGAGTTTTAGCAGAGATAGAAAGATGGATTATCTCTTGATTGCCCTTTCAGAAGAGTATAGTTTTTGTCTGTTGCCAGACAAGAACAGAATTATTTGAACAGAAATTGTTTGAAAAAGTAACACACTAGGAACAAAAAGACTACATTTTGTTTAAAGTAATATTTCTTTCAGTTGTCTAAGTCTTAAATGACAGTAAGAAAAAATAAACCAAGACTATCTGTATTCTCCAATGCATTCTATTCTACTTAAAAGATTTTTAACTGTTCTGTTCTTTAAAAATAAAAAAATAAATCACACACTGCAAGAAAAACTTTTAAAACTTAAGTAAAACTTAGTTTGAAAACAAATGTGTAAAAATGCCACAAATTTCTGAGACACACATTGGTTGCAGTATTCTCCTTGCCCCAAATTCATGCAGGTTAGGAACCAATCTCAATTTTATATGGTTTCTGAAAATCATTACATTGCTTTTATAGAATTTATGTTTCTGTAAAAAATTCTTGTTTTACCATTTATCTTGTACACATCAGGCCCATGTTTTGTGTTCCACAGGGGAAAACAACCCTCATTTTTTAGTTCAGTTCTAGCACAGTGATAGGTTATAAACATTACACAGAACAGGTTATCCAGGGTCCCCAAATCAAAAGTCGGTGTGCGCTGGAATCTGTTCAACCACGCCCCTTCTCCTCAGGTACACAGCTGAACTGGGCAAGGCCTTTTAGACTTGTCCTATCTGGATTACCAGAAAACTGTTCTCCCAAAATCAGGACTCATCATCCAGTGTGCATTACGACACCAGGTAATCATTTATTTCATATTTACATGTGTATGAGTACCAGGTGATAAATCCATGAAGCTGCCACCCTGAGCAGTGAAGGCAATCATCATTTATGCACTGTTAATCTAATACATTCCACCTATCTAATAAAAATTCAATGTTTATTGCTCTACTATTGGTAACTCATAAAGAAGCTGATTGTGCAAGATATTATATAATTCATTTTTAGCTACCGTGCATGATCGAGGTCTTTTGTTTGAGTCAGAGGTAATTTGGTGGTTGTGATTTCCTCCTTTACCCAGCTGGAACAGATTTTGACACAGTTGTTGAATTAGTGTAGTTAGTACCTTCCTATCTCAGGTGTTCTAGCCAAATTCTAAGTTCTGCATTCTTTGTGTTCACTGTCAGTAGCACTCTTCTTCCTAAGCTTTGTTAACATCTCCTTGGGTCGGGGATCTTTGGAGCATGCCAAGCCCTAAACTTTAAACAAGGCAATTCTACTGACAAGTAATTTTTCTCAGGATAATCAATACTACTCCTCAAATCCTGTCCCTGGAGCTCTCCTATTGCTTTTCCCCAAGCAGGACTCTGCCTACACCACTCCCAGTTTCTGCAAATTCTGGGCTCAGCCTCTTGTTGTGAGCAGGAGTCAGTCACCACAGCCCAGCTGGTGGGAACTTGTGGCTCCTACTGCCAGGATTGCAGTTAAGAACTAGGTGGGAACACGTCCAGGGACCTCTCTCTGAGCCTCACCATCTCTGAGCTGGCCATGAACCTCAGCTGCCACAAATCTCAGAGGGAGAGTATCCTTAAGACCCATCAGAATGAGTGAGTTATAATGAGCACTACACATTAAAACTAACAGGAACAGAAGTCGGTATGCCGCTGATGAACAGGACAATCTTTGAGACATGCAGTTCCTTCAACCTCTGAATCCCTGCCAGCCATCTATGATGCACACACAGGCAGCTAAGCAGCATAATAACCCTAATTAAAGTCACACTAGTGCCTCACAAGCTTCTTTTTATAACCCTTCCTTTGAAATACAACAAATGGACCCTACTGTTAAACAGCTTCCCACTTCCCTTACAACAGACGGATCTTAGAGAAACTCTTATATATTTTTCTATATCAGCTAATAAAACTTTGAAGAAGTCATTTTCTTCTCTCATAGTACTAAAACCAGCTCCTTCCAGGTTCATATTATCTCTAAGGCATACTTAAAGGGAAAGGCTAAGGCTGAATAATGAAGTCAGCACTGTTACCATTTCATCCATTGATTACTTTTACCCAGAGGCTGCATCTCTGGGATGTAATGATTTTTCATGCTAGCTCCAGCAAATGAGATGGCATGTTGGACTGACATGAAACAGAGAAAGTATATTTTCCCACTCAAGTGTTTCAATATGGCAGTTAGGTTTGCCAAATCCAATGTTTCCCTGTTGAATGAATCATGAGGTTGAACAACAGTGTGCTTCTTTGAGCATTCTGCGCACTAATTTTTGTGGTAATAGTGACCAAGTTGGCAACTTCATAATTTCTTAGCCTTCAGAAGAACAAGATACCTCTTAAAAAAAAGAAAAACAAAAGAAAAAAAACCCCAACAAACCAACAAAGGACGCAAACCCTTGATTAAGCCTCTGACAGCCATTTGAAGATTAGAAGCATCTCATTGACAAATATTTTAACAGTGAATAAAGTTCTCTCCCCACTGTGTCATGAACTCCTAGACATAAGGACAGAGGGCATAAATCACTATCTTCAAATTCAGAAGTCCTACTCATCCTGGAATTCTGCCTACAACTATAGGATTTTTTAAATTACCACAGATGTCATGGATTTGTTCAGTTAGTATCAGGATTTTCAGTTCTGATTTTGAGTATATTGAGTTAGCAAAGAAAATTCCCTTCTGCAAGATATTTCAAAGTAACAAAGACCAGCAGAACAGATTAATGAATATTTTAAAGGGCCAACTGGAAAGATGATGTTATTTCCATTACATGCTGCTATGGGTAATTCTAAAATCTCATGTACTTTAATACAAAGTCAAATATAGATCAACCACCCTTCTGTACTCAGCCTCTCAAGTAGTAAAGTAAAATGAAGTGTATGTTTCATCCTAGACCTTTATCCCCACTTTATCCCAGTTTAGAAAACAACTAATAAAACACTTCTGGCATTGGAGCCACTATTGCAATGTTAATAAAACAAAACAAGCAGCTTTTCACTGCTGGTTTCTGCAGAGCAATATTGGCATCCAGTGTCCAGTTCAGTAAATCTCTAGCAGCTGCATTCTACAGACATGGCTTATCTATATACATGACATGAGAAGATGCGTCTACAGTCCCAAATCAAATACAAGAGGACTGTTGAGTTTTTCATAGCTGCCTGTTGACTCTATTCTTTGATGATCGTAGCAAGCTCTCAACAAATTTAAAGAAAACTATTACACTGAACCCTACATTTTTTTGCATGTTGTACTATCACAAGGGAAAATTTCCAGACTTTTGAACACCAAAGGTGTTACTTTGTGCTTTGGGGCCTTTCTGGTTTTACATCTTTACCTCTGTCACGCCATCCAACAGTGACTCTTTCAACAACTGATGGCTAGCATTACACTTTCAACACCTTTTGCACCTTCTAACCGAAACAAAATTAAGATGTATCCCAACAGCATTGTATGGTGTGGCACCCACACCACCTCAGTTTTCATTAGCCATCATGAAAACTGTAAATCCCAACAGAATGTTCTACTTGTGTGATTTAAGTACTTTAAATTTGGAAACCACAAGTTGGCCAAGCATCAACTGTTTTGTGAGGCAACACTATGGAAACAAAGAGGTTCAGTGACCAGACATTCCTTGCCAACTCATCCTGGAATCTGCCCAGTCAAAACTGGTGCTCTGCAAATCCAATTTGAGCTCCTACAGGCTCATCAGCTGAGGAACAGCTCATGTGTGAGCAGCTACCCAAATCCACAGGTCAGCTCATAACTAATCTTTATAGCTGAAGCAATCCAAATAATTTTGGTAGCTGAGGTTCCACTAGCCCTGAGGTGGCTTTCTTGGAAGGTAACTTTAGCTTCCCTGCCATAGGAGCATGAAGGACTACAACACAAGGATAATGCAAGTGAAGCTGTGCCTTAGGTAAAGCTGATGATCCCAGATGGCCCAGTCTCTCCAAAACAAGTAGATGACATTATCCCATTGTAGTGCTCTGTAAGCAGGACACTGAGTGGAGACCTCACTTACAACTTCCTCGTGAGGGGAAGAGTGGGCGCAGGCACTGATCTCTGCTCTGTGGTGATTAGTGACAGCACCAGAGGGAATGAACTTGTGTCAGGGGAGGTTTAGGTTGGGTGTTAGAAAAAGGTTTTTCACCCAGAGGGTGTTTGGGCATGGGAATAGGCTCCCTAGGGTAATGGTCACAGCATCAGCCTGACAGACATCAAGAAGCATTTGGACAATGCCCTCAGGCACACAGTGTGACTCTTCTGTGCAGGGCCAGGGGTTGAACTCAATCCTTGTGGGGCCCTTCCAACTCAGGATGTTCTGTGGTTATATAGGTTGCCATTCAGCATTGGTACCCACACTGGTCCTCTGGCTGATTTCGCACTCAACCTATGAGACAGCTCAGCATCTCCTGGCCATTGTCTTTGGCTTGTTCTGCAGATTTCAGATGAAGCCAGGCTACCAGCCCCTGACAACACATACATTCTGTACTACAACACCTGGGCTTTTCCTCACCAGGGATTTATCAGCATCACACAATCTTTGGCAACCAGAGTAAATGATAATTTTAGAAAAACCCTTGACAATAGGACCAAATTAAGAAGTAAACTCAAGACAGGCCACATTTTATGGGACTATGTCAGGAGCCAAACACAAGGAAAAATTCTTCACAAACTCTAGGCTGGGACATGCCCAGTGAACATAAGCTTCTGGATTTAACCAAGGTGACAAGAATTCCCAGTAAACATAGGAATGGCAAGCCACATCTCCCTCACAGGGACAGTCTCCCTTGGCAGATCCATAGAAGTTTTTGAAACAAAAGTCTAAAAATAAAAAAGGAATAGTATTATTTTTTATGTTGCTTAACACTTTCAGAATTTTACTTTTCCCCCATGCCCCACCAAAATTTAAAGACCAACACTCAAAACAGAAGGAGTTTCAAAACATTAAGGAAAAAATGATACAAGAAGGTTTGCAGTGTCTTTTTACATATAATTGCTATATACAGCACAGTGGATTTAAGAATGTATCTGCTTTTCTGACCCAAAAGCCAGTCAGTATTATGTATATCTCTACAGCAGATGCAAGCATAAAAACACTGGTAACAGCAAAATGAACTATCCTTAGTGAATTGAATAGAATTTAGAACCAGAGAATTGCAAGTTGGAAGGTACCCTAAGGATCATGATAGTCCAACTCCCAGCTCCTTCCATGACTAAAACTAAACCATATGCATAACAGTGTTGTTCCTCTTCTTTGATGACATCAATGCAAGTCAAGAAGACTTCATGACAGAAGTTAGGCCGTCTCAAAAACAAGAGAGCTCAGCCAACACAGCTGAGCAGTTTCTCAAAGAGCACAGTACATGGATGTTTCAGGAGTAAAACCGTACAGTAACTGAATTATTCCTGACATATCCAAAAGCAAAATACCTTAGGCCTTCTCTAGGAAGGCAAATAAAAACATTAAAAATATGTGCCATATCTAATGATTAGACTAAATGGCTCCTCACTCTTGAGAGTCTTATGACAGCTCCTCTTGTCCTTGAATAGCAAGGATAATGTCCTAGCTCTGTGGTACTTGTATTAACTGGCAGGTCCACAACCCCTGCTGTTACTTAAAACAAGGAAACAACACCAAAAGAACAATAAACAGAGGCAGGAGATTGTTTTCACTGCTGTTACCTGTGTTAAAGGAGCAGAGGCACAGACTCCATGAGTTTTTCTATGGCAGCGACAAGGGCCGTGCCAGATCCCACTATAAATGTACAGCCAGTTGGCTCTATTCAAGATTAGTACATCTCCTACCTTTTTGCCCCAACCCTGAAGAGAGTAAGTACCTCATTACATACCTAATCCTTACAGAGAGCCTTCCCAGCATGTGCTTTGGAAGCAGCAGTTTTGTAGCTTTGCTTCCCTGTAAATTTTGCCTTCGGCACAAGACACCTAGATCCCATGTTGTAACATGATACACACCTTGGCTAAATGATTTTATTAGTTGTCAATGAACCACGCACAGCTCCTGCCGGCCTAAATTTACCAGCAGACTGACATCAGGTTTTCAACTCATTATAATGTCACGGTATGCTGATTTAATCTTCTCCATGCTGCATTTCTAGCTTATCTTTAACAGGAGTTAAAAATTGAAAAGATGGACTGGATCACTTGTAGCAACTCAGGACAGAATCATTCCCCACATTCACATATTCAAGGACAGGTTATTTTGGTTGTTCCTTAAAATAACAAACAGAATATTTTAAGCTGATTAGTTAAGTACCTTTAAACTTGTTATTTGATCTAACTCAATGCATCTTCACAAATGGCAGCACAATGCCAGCTGGTGTAGTTCAGACATTTCCCTTCTGAGAAAGGACTTTATTAAGTCACAGTGACATAGCGTGCAACAAAAACTTGCCTGTTTTTTTCCTTGAAGTGTTGGATCCCTCTCATTTTTTTAGTATCTTGCAGAACTGAATCTATCTGCAAGCCTTTTCAGTTCTCAAACTTCAATGGAAACATGATATGGCATCATCTTTTAAAATGCACTTAGATATTAACAATGACTTGTTCTGTCCTCACAACCTCTCTAGAGCATGGTTCAGCATCATTTGCAAAATAACTGCTTGAAAACTTATCATTCCAACACATACAGAGTTAAGTCTCTTTGTACGTGTTCTGAATCCAAAGGCAGAGAGAAATGCAACTAAGTATATGCTACTGAAACTTAATGGAATATCAAATTGCATCAGACACCCTTCTAAACCAAACCAAGCTAAGCCACACTCACACACTGGGAATGTGCAGTTCCTACTGTAGTTGAAAAGCTCCACCTCCTCTTTTTCCAGATAGGAGAGTGCACGACATTTTCCTAAAGCAAATTCTCCAAAAACCCAGATCCTCCCACCTCTGATAGTCCGTACCATGCAGAGGAGCACAGAGAAGTGCCCTACACATTCTTTGGCTCCTTCGGACTTGCTATTGCAAAGAATCAAAATAGCTTTTAAGTGCTTGATCAGTTATTTAAACATGCAGTGCAACTATGGAGGGGCTTATAAACAAATAATAATCTTAAAAATAAATAAAAGAAATAAAATAAATAAAATTAAAGAAAAGGCAAAACCAACAAAACGAGAGCCTCGTCAGCATGCAATGTTTTTTCTCATCTTTGTGACACAGTGTTTTAACTACCCATGACACCAGAGCTAGGCTGCTAGGCTTTTCTGCTCTGGTATTTCCAACCAGAAAGCCCTTTAGAATTCTCCTTTTTTACTTCTGCCAGGCATCTCTTCCTGATTGAAATGGCAACTCAATAATTGCTCCATCTTTTGTTGCCCTTCAGCAGTGTAACAGTGGCAGAAGCTGATTTATATTTCTGAAGACAAGGAGGACCCTAAAACCTTTGTATTGATGCAATCATTCTTTATAGACACTCAAAGAAAGGTCATGATGATCAGAGGATACTCTGGGGAAATACAAATTATGTATTCACCTTAAAGAAGAGTATCAAAAGACTCTTGAGAGCCATGGGCCAGTCAAACTCCAGTCCCTGATGGGACTACTGAACAAAGCCCAACAGGCAGCCACATAGCAGGGCTATCCCTCAAAGAATGGTGACATGGTCAGTAGTGCTTGATGTCATCATAAATGACCAAGATGGAGGCACAGATCACTCAGTGCACTGTAGAAAGTTGCTACTCAGGATCCTGTAAAAGCTTGAAAAACGGGCTGGCAAGAAAGCTTGAGAAGATGTATGTATTAAGCCCTGCACACGGGATGAAATAACCCTACACAACAGTACAGACCAAGGGCTGATAAACTAGAGAGCATCCATGCAGAGAAAGTCTGGGTGTATTGATAGACAGCAAGATAAAAACAGTCAGCAGTGGGCCCTTTCTTGCAGAAAATAACATCACCTACATACCACAATGCATGACAGCAGCATAATGGAATTTTTTTATTCCCTTCTATTTTCTATTTGTAAGTGCACATCTAGTGTTTCCAGTTCTGTAGTAGGAAAACAAATAAACAAACCTCCTCCCAGACCCAAGAACAGCCAAACCAAAGAAACAAACACCCCCCACAAAAACTTTAATATCCAATTACAAAGAATTCATCCTGATACTCTGTGCATTTCTGCTTTTCAAATTTCTTTTTCTTACTTTATCATACTTAAGAAGATTTATCAAAGGGAAAGGAAATGCTTTCTGCTCCCTAAAGTATACAAAATAAATGAGGAAAGAAAAATTTTCTTTTTCCCTGGAGTCTCATACCTGCCATGGTAGTTGAGGACCTCTCAAAAAACTGATTAATTAGGAGCTTCAATTCCCCAGATACACCAGCACAGAGCCGTCACAAGTGTAGATAACATAAAATATATATTTAAAATCTGATACATTTATGAAGTGATAAACAAATCTTGCCATTCTATCTAAATAACTGTCTTTATATATTACCCCCTGCTTTCCAGCTACACTTCTACAGTTGCATTTTATAACAGGAAAGTCATTCATTGTACAGGACCATTCAAATAAGATAGTTTAAACTTTTACATTTATAAAAGGGTTGGCAGCTTCAAGGCTTCTTTCTTTAAGTCCCTGCTTTTAATTAGCCGAATGCTTTACTTCTATGAAAATGTATTTTTCAACAATCATTAACAGCCCATCTTAGTTCTCTTTTGCAGAAAAAAAGCCATTTGTTAAACTATTTATGGTGAAAATAAATGGCAATATCTGCTTTGAAGATAAAAATATGAGGGACTGAAAAACTCTTCTTTAATAAAACAGGAACATTTCAATTTTGCTCCCGCCCTTCTCACAGTGAATCACCTGTACTGGACAATAATCAGTAAACAACTTTTTAGTTTCTTATAATCCTGTCTATTTCTCTATGTGAGACCATTGTCCAATATTGACAATAAAGACATACAGTGAATACAGAGCTTTCTATAACTTTCTCCCCAGTCTCCCGATAACAGATTGTGCGAAAAAACCACTAGAGTTACATTAGGGTTTTTTGTTTAGTCTCTTTGCTATAATCACTTGAGCTGGTTCAGTGACAAAGATGCTAAATCTCTGGGAATAATTTAATCAGCTCTACACTGAAACGTCAAACTTCTCAAACAGAGAAGAGGAAGCTCAAAGAGGAAAAGAAATGTTCTTGTGCTGCCCTCCACTATCTTCTTCTTTCCCTCAATAAGCTCGATCCCAACAGATGAATGGATTGAACCAAGTGCAGTAAATATTCTCTCCAGATGTCATAAATAGCAATTTTGGCTTTGTGTGCTTTTCCAAAAAAAAATTAAATTAATGTTTAGATTTCATGCAAGTCAGTCAGAGGAATATGATCTCAGTCCTAAAAGGCATGTACTGATAGATCAACCAATTTCTGTCATTGCACCATCATAAAACACTGTAAGCAAATTGCTACCAAAACAAACACACCTTTGAGCTGCTGAGAAGTCAGAACCTCTCTATATATCCTCCAGATTAACACCCCAGATAAAAAGTGAATTTTATTGCTGTGAGCAACTTCTCCATTTCAAAATTCATATTGTAGAATAAAAGGTAAGAAACTTCAAACCAAGCTTGAATTGCATAGCAACATCACATTCTCAAATGCTTATTTAAGGTCTACTACTTGAGTGATATCCTACTTTTCAGGATCCTTCTTTTCTTTCTCAACTTCAGGAAAGATTTTGTAAAAGCCACTAGCCCTATACATAGCCACAAACATGTATTCTGACTGTGACCTCATTGCTGAAAGGAAGCTGTGACAGTGGGCAGGATACTTCACGGACTTTCCCTAAAGAGTCCTGACAGTTCTCTAGCTCCAGTAGTTGAGGTCACAGTAACAAACACAGTGTCTGCATTTACTGCTTGTACTTCGAATTTTATAATCTACAATTCTGACACATTCCAATTCCAGTATAAGCGGTGAGTTTGTAGTAGTCCCTTCCATCAAGACGTCTCACATCAGCACACCGAAAATCAATTTTCAGTATATTCCAAAAACTTTGCACCAGTCTATTTAAACTGATACTGCTGCCCGTGCTTTATAACTGCAGAACACAGCAAGCAAAAATAAATGGTTTGCCTCAAACAAGCTGTTTCCTTTACCAAAGATCAATGTAACTATGGCTGGTTGCTTCATCTGTGTTGCAGTTCATCCCAAGACTGAGAGACCTGAACAAGCAAGACAGCAAGGATCATTAGCCCACACATAAAGGCAGGTTCACTCTCTGCTTGCTGTCATTACAAGAGGAATTTGCCAGTGTTGGGGGAAAAAAAAAGCAGCTCAACATTCTGACTGTACCATTCCACAAGTTGCAGCACTTCTAGCAAACCACATTTTGTTCTGCCTTTCACATTATTAGACCAAAAGAGGAACTCATATGCAATACCCATATTATTGAACTGAACAGCTTTCAAAATGCCACCAGGATGCACAGCAGCAAAAGAAATCAAACTACTTGCTTTCAGTGAAGAGTGCCACCACCTCCCACAAGAGAATTTCATTTTACCTCTTTGGAGTATGCTCTCCTTTTAAGAACATAATAAATATCACATTACAAGTCCAGCTATGTAAAGCATACCCAGCCATATAAACTCCATAGCACAGTTTCCCTTTAAATAAATGACCTCAACTGGTGAGTGGGCCTGCAATTAATGTTTTTGCCTTCCAACAGTTTGAAAAATGTATCCAGTGTCAGGCTTCCTCTGTGTAGTCTCAGACATAATTAGTGGAGCTCTTACTTCAATTCAATAATTTCCTAAGCCTGCCTTCTGTTTTGTTTTTCTGATTTTTTAAATTTTCCACACCCTACCATCTACTAGACAAAGTGAAAAGCATCTTTACAGAGATTGGCAGTGTCTCCCATCTTTCAGACCACCAGAGTTAGTGGCAGAGGCAAGCCTTTCCAAACTCACAATAAGATCCCATACTCAAGAAGGAAAAAAACCAAAAGCTTTCCAACATAAGGCTTGCAATTTTTTCCATATACTGGCTTCAGAAAGAGCTTGAAAATAGTTCATCACGTTCAGTAGGGGCATTGTTTTGTCCAAGAGAGCTCTGTCAGTTAGGTGCTGCCACACAGTGCTCAACTTACACAGTGCTACTTGCACCTGTACCTTGTATCACCTCAGGGAAAGCACATACCCATGGAACCAAAGCAAACATATTTTCCAGGGCTTTTGTTTGAGTATTTTATTTTGAAATATTATATTCATCTTTCTGAAGCTAATAAAGCAGCTATTTGTTGCTACTACACAGTGAGTAATTTTGCATGCTGTGACTAAAGCAGCTCAGAGCTGGAAATTCAAAATTTCTGGTCACAGAGTGGTAGCTAAATAATAGCTTTTCATGATGTGCTGGTAGCCTCATCTAGCTCAGTTGGTTAGTGCATAGTGCTAAAAAGGTTGTGGATTTAATCCCTGTATGGATCATTCACTTAAGGGTTGTATGTGGCGATCCCTGTGGGTCCCTTCCAGTTTAGAGTATCATGTGACTCCATGAGTTCACCTGCTCTAGGCAGGAGATTGGATCAGGTGACCTACAGAGATCTTTTTTAAGGCAACTAGTTCTGTGATTCTATGTGGGAAAGAGAAGCCAGGTGTTATTGGTTAAATGCTGATTTTATAATAAATTTTGTAGCAAAAAAAAAATCATGGGTACTAAATTGCGGGTGAGGAAGTGACTGTCTTCTTCTAAACTTTTCTGGCATAGTATCTGCTATAGACTGAAGCTTTTGAGAACACTGTTTAAGTATACACAGCAGCAAGTGCAAAAGATATTTTTAAAAAAGAGAGCAAAAGAGATTTAAAATATGCTTACTTCCACCACAGTTTTTTAGAAAGCTGCAATGATACCAAGTTGACTGTGGACAACATCAGGTCTTATTGGATGGCAGACTACATCAATGAACTCGAGCAAAGAGACACCACTGTCCACCTGTGAAATCCAGTGAGCTCTTGCAGAGAGCAAATAGACTATTTTTGTTTAAAGACCGTTAGGCTTTGATTTTCCAGTTTAACTTTTCACAGCATAGCATGTCCCATCAGTTCTTCCACACAAATTTCTCTACACACAATTGTTACCAGCTCTCCTGTCTGTGGGGTTGCACAGTCCTGCTGGATGCATATTTGCAAGTAAACCACTAAATTGAAAAAGAATTATAGCAAGAATTTATGGGAAGACAGAAAGCTTATAGTTCCAAGTGGTTTCAGCATGTTATGAATCCAAGTCAATATGTTTGCTCTCTCTCACTACCTTTTTTTCCTATTTCCTGAACAGAGAAGACAAAAAAACCCCTTTATTTCCTACTGCTTATTTGATCAAAATAATATTCTAGCAATGAAAAGCTGTCAAGATCTCAAAACCCTGCTTTTTACAGATCAAATTATGATAGGAAAAATAAGCAGTTTTTTGTTCAGTTTTTCTTGATACCAACAGGTGGGCTTTCTGTTCTGCTGCTCAGCAGTCCTGAAGCATCTTCCATTGCTGTCTCAGAGACCAAGAACTACTTCTTGAAAGCCTTCACTGGGGAAGGATGACCTTCAAAGCATAGGCTCTTCCTGCAGCATCTCAAGACCCCTAGAGGTAGGATCCATTTGAGGATAATTAAGAGCAGGAACCTCTCCATTATTCTATGAAGTTTTCTTCTCTAGCTATGTTTTTATGTTTAATTTAACCCCAGAGGGTAACCTACATCCTATTGTCCTCCCATAGCTTACACTCATAGCACAAACACCACTCCATTAGCAGCAATGTTAACTTTAATTGCTACTTAGAGGTAGACACATATACTTAATGACAATAATAATAAAAGGGACCAAAATGTACCCACACAAAACTATTCCCCATCAGAGTTCCCACACTTGGAAATACGCTGTGGCGTATAGGGATTTACCTTCCACCTGGAAGGTTCGGGTTTCAGTACAAGTTCCCTACACTAGTTTTACTGCTGCTGCACCTGAGCCAGCACATCCATGCTAAGATATGAGGTCAAACATTGCACTGACAGCTTCAGCCCCTCTAATCCCACTAGTTCTTGGCTCTCCTCTGGTCCAAGTCCAGTGGGGAGTGTAAGCACGGAGAGAGTGTTGCCAAAGTTGCAAGCAATCTCTATCCTCAAGCTTTACGAATCATAACAGACCAAGATCAGTAATGTTTTTCAAACCATGTCTTTGCAGCTGGTCAGCTGTTCCACAGCTAATCTGTTAATTCTCAGGACAGACAGAATACCTTGCTGATGGAATCGTCATAGCAGGACAGCTGGTCCTCATGGTATCACAGCAAATTAGGAATGTTTGTTTAATTCACATTCCATTTGGTTGCTAAATAGGAGACTCCTGTGATTCAACTGTACAGTAGTGACAAGAACAAGTCATTGACCTTAAGGTTATCGTGCCAAGAACTCAAACCAACACCTCTGATACGGCAAAAATTACTCCTGAGATTCAAATTAGATGCAAACTTGTCCTGGAAGCAGAAGTTCTGTTTAGATCATTCAACAAACTCTAATCTGGAAAGTTTATTTCTATTAAGATTTATTTTTTTCCTTTCAGTGCAAGATTTAAAGAATAACTAAGATGACAATCCTATGACTCATCAAATACAGCAGTGTTTCTAAAAATAGGAACCATCACCCTCCTAAGAGCTAAGCCTATTATAGAATTTATTAAAAGACCAAAGCAAAGAGAGATTCCCAAATGACATGAGCACTTCAGATCTTCTATTGATAAGGCTGACCTGGTGTAGAGGGGTATAATATATACCAAATGTGTACGAGGAACATTTAGATACTATAAAAGTAGTGTATTACTAGGTGAACAAAGAAAAACAGGAAGGAAGGTGGAGATTCATGTTTAAAAATGAGACAAAGCTAAATTTCAGGCACATTTAGACACTGCCTGCTGGGACATCTCAAGTACCCACAGAAAACTGCACTAAACAATTAGCACTAAAAAATTTAATTAGCTCTCTTCAAGCCATTATTGTTCTGGAAAAGTAGCGAAAAGTATAGAAATTACAATACTAGAAAACACATCATTTACGCACAGGTTTTCCACTTTGAGGTTTCCAAATGAAATTTCACTCAGCTAAGTCACTAAGCACTACAGAATAAGATGATAGAATAAGATGGCCTGGATCCATTCCTTAGATTTGCGCCTGTCCAAAGCACTTACTACAGAATTAATCCCACTCAGACATGTGCTCATTAATCAGATGCCCTACATAAACATCATCTGATCAGCTACTGTGTTTGAACCACTCACACTGTGCTTTCTACAGGAGGCTCAGTCACAATAAATGCTATAAGGAGAATAAAAGCTTCTTTGGAAGAAAAGCAAAGAGCTGAACGAGACATCAGAGTCTTGCTACACCAATATCCAGCTTATGTTACATTAGCAAGACTACCAGAAAGGCAATGCAGGGGGAAAAATTTAAACACTTCTACAGGATATGAAAACACTTGTCTAACATCAAACTCAGCAGCCAATTTCAGTTGTCAATAATATAAAACCATTCTGTGTGGTCTAACCCCACAAATAGAGAATGAAAAACTTCCAGGGGGACCAGACCTAATTTTTTGGCAAGAAAAATTACCTTTTCTTAAAGGTCCTGTGTTACAGTTCCACTTCTCAAAGTACCTCCACAGTCAGAAATCAGATAATATATTTAGAAACACATACATACCTGAATAATTTAGAAGTATCATATTACTGTGGAAGAGAATTTACAAGTCTTATAGGGCTGAGATTATTAGGGCAATCAATTACATGATGCTCCTGAGAGCAAAGAGATAAGACCTCAACCTGCCAGCCCCTACATTTATTGTATGGAGTCAATTTTCAGCATCACAACACACTCCATCTGTGATATGGAGCTCTATAGAAAAAATTGTTTTAGAAAAATTAATTAACTGATATGTAAGATGGTGCTTTAACCTCAACAAGTATCTTAGCTCCTTTTTTGTCCTTAGCTTCTGTTTTGCTATCTCAAAAATAGTTTTTCAGAATCAAACAAACTCTTTCATAGCCATGCCCTTTTTTAATTTTTTAAGTAGGGCTAGTTCTCTGGCCAGCAGTAGCCTTTAATCACTGGCACATTGGCAAGGAAAAAAATTGTTAACAAGGTTCAGAAGTAGGCATCTGCAGCATAAAACAAACTAAGGATTGTGGCCAGGATCCCTTGGCAGCAAAACTGCTGAGACTATTAATTATAACTTATATTTTCATTGGCAGAAGCTACTAAAAAGTTAAAATATATGGTGCACTTTGATATCACGGGGAGCACAGGGAATGATGCCAGCTTCAACTCAGTCCAGCCTAAAATTATGTTTCAGAAGAAAGAAAAGCACCTACCCACAGATAATGCAGAGGCTCAATTTAGTTTAAGAATGATCATGAAAAAATTTGCTAGTATTACAAATTTAGACTAGCCAAACTGGAAGGTTAATCTTGATTTCCATCAGTGCTGCTTTCAACTTTTAATAATTTTCAAGGCCAAACCACTTCTAGATTTTCAGCCAAAAGTATCAAAACCCAGTAGTTTCAAGAAAACTGCTTCTACTTTTCTACTTTTCATAATTTTTGAGAAATACTGCAGGCCAGAGAAGACAATTATTGCCAATCATTTTAAAATGTAATTTCTTAAATATTCTCATCCATAATTATCATAACAGGGATATCTTTTGTAGTAGAGAAAGACTGAAAACAGTCTTCAAAAATGCAAATGACAGCAGCCATACCTTCAGCTACCTTCTCCAAGAGGTGCTTGTGTATAGTATTATGCAAACTGACTACTGGATAAACAGCAGTAAAACCAAGCAAAGGTGTGTGTGAGTTGGAAGAGTGGGTGGGAAAAGGAAAAGAAGCCAAGATCTCCAACAGGGACAAAGAAATGTCCTGTCAGCTGCAAAAATCCCAATGCAAACCCCATGTAGAAGTTTGTTTTTTTCCAGAGATAGTTTGCTTTGAATCACTGGTCTTGCTAAGAAATTTCTTTCACCATCCAAGATTTCTCTTTTTAGACCATTTTTACCATTTTACTAATTAGAGGTCTTTAAAAAAATTAGAATATCCTGATCCCAGCCCCTAAGACTGTCATCATTTTCCTCATCAAAAATACAACAAGCAAGCATTGGCTTCAGTAGTTTGCCTCCAATTATGTTTGAAGCCAACAAATATAGAATCTATGTTGTAGGGGGGGAAAAGGCACACTTTTCCAAATTTCACTTTGAAAATGTCAAATGTCAGTTCAAAATTCAACCAGTACCATAAATTTTAGAGATGGTAGGCCAATTTTCTCCATCAGCACTGTGCTCAGGGGCCATGAGCAATATTAACAGAGTCAAAAGCAGAACTGAAGCTGATGTACAGAGCAGAGACTGGAGACATTAGTTGTCATGCATGAAGCCCAGAGAAGGCCAGTCCAACAAAATGTCTAAATATGGGTCATAAAGCTTATTCTTGAAAGTCAGAAAAATCCTGTCTGAAAGAAAAGTGGCCTTGAATGTACAGCTCTGTTGGTATGGAAGTCACCAGTACCCTTTCATCACTTTTTCCAAAGGTTAATTTTTTCCACTGCTAAAGAGAGACTTTACAGCCTGCAGCAGTATGGCTTTAGTTTCCAGTTGCTGCACCCACTGTATCTTTTTTCTACTATGTATGTGTACTTACTTTTTGGCTAATAAATCACCTTTAATTGATCTTGAGAGCCTAAAAGTAACAGAAACTCCTCAGGACCTCCACTGAATCACCATCTCTGTTTAGACTGACTCCCAGTACAGCAGGATGCAACATCTCACCCAGCATTGTACAAGCCAACAAGAACATCTGTTCTCTGTTCTGTTTAGGGTCTTTAAGCAGATTCTCATCAGCTAACAGTTATCAGGATAAGACTCATTCTCATCATTAAAGATCTAGCAAACACTTGTTAAAGGTCACTTATGCCAGCCACTTTGCTGCTTCAAACGCAACTGGTTACCAGTCAGTAATTACTTGGGGTGGTTTACTTAAGAAGATTCAGAAGCTTCAGAGGCTGTTTTCTAAATCTAGGAGCTGTACGTGAGAATTTTATGGTCCAATTCTCTTGGACAAGCAAGTTTCCTGGCTGCAAGGGAAGGTGGTATCTAGGAGAAGAGAAGCAGAAAGTGAGACTTCACCAAAGGAGCCTATGTTGCAGTCAAAATGCAAGGAATATACAAGCCACATCTGAGAGTCACCAAAAGGCTTCCATGGACCTAGACAGGATAATGTAAGGTTTGCTGTAGTCCAGAAGGTCACAGCATCACTGTCCCAAACCAAAAGACCAAAAATGTCTAAGAAAGAAGTAACACAGTTATGCTTACAACAATGTCTCGTCAGACTATGGTGTTGGGTTTGGAGATTTTCTTAGCAGAATGGGTTTGGTTATTTGGGGAAGGAAGTTGAGAAGTTTTTTAATATTTGGACAAATTACTCCATGTCCAAGTTGCACCAACAAGCTCTCTGCACCAGCCTACCAAGGTTCTCATTTTTTCATTTCAAGAGAAAAATAGGAGATTGCCAGCTACTACAGCTCTCCCCTTTCTAACACGTTGAGTTCTTCTGTCATTCCTACTGCATTAGCAGTCTTACAGCTTTTACCACTGCTGGTTTCTTCACTTTTAGGTCAATTAGAAAATATTTTGCACAGAGCACTGACAGTGCCTTTCTCCAAGTGTTTTTTTTTCCTTAACTTTTCTGCAATGGGACTTAGCAGATATTTTGGGAGATACCATACCAGATTCCCTTTGCTGCAATGTACTTGTCTTAATTTTTAGACAAGTAAAATTCTCTTCCCCATGAAGAGGTCATCACATAATTGCAAGAACTTCAGCAGAGCACTCATTATACTTCTTTCCCTTTCTTCTGCAAAGTCACTCTCACACCACATTGGGGAAAGTATAGCTGGAAACAGTAGAAGAGCAAAGTAACACACAAGACTGCTTGCAAATACAAATTTTAAGCTAAGTGCTGCTGCCATAACAGTTTTTCTCTTCTTATTTTCCAGGATAAATGAGAAAGACTTGAAGAGAGCAAAAAGAAGTGAGAGGATTGTACTAGCCCAAGTGAAGAGTTTTCTATATGCACACTTTCATCCCAATAGTGATTGTCTGTAATTCAATAGTAATGCACTGGCTGAAAGATTGACAAATTTAGTTCAACATGCAGTATGCACACAATATCTCAGGATGATACACTGAGAAAAGTACACTTGCTAAGGGCAGAGATATGAGTTGGGGGGAGAAATAGTTAAAATGCTATTTTCTATAAAAGAATACATTCAAACATATATTCTCTACCTTCTAGAGCATGACTCCAGGGAACGCTCTAGGAAGGTGCAAGGATGACTACAAATACAATTGAGCTTCCCCACTCTGGTCAAATAAACTGGTGCTTTGGAAAGGTCATAGGTGGCACATTAAGAGATAAGGCAGAACTATCAAAATTCAGTCTGAAATCAGACTGGGTAAGAGGGGTGTGTGCACTTCCTAATACTCTCAAGGACAAGACCATAAGCACCTGCTGGCCACTGTAAGATAACCACTCATCATTTTTAAGTCAGTTTCTTGGAAGGAATGTTTTGGTTACATTGCAGATGCAGGCAGAGTTTCAGTGGTTCTGATCCTTGGAGCACATATAAAACAAAACACTTCATCAATCATTTGGCCCTCTTTCTACTTTCATGCAACAGTGGCATTTTAGTGCCCGTAGCTACAGATGAACAACCTGCATGCTAATACATCATACTTGAATAACCGGGAGTAAACCAGCTATTCTTAAATGAGGAAATAATGAAGCTAATTATAAAGTGTTCATCTGTTTAAACAAGAATGTACTGCACTTGCACTCAGAGTTGAAATCCACTTGCCCAAGGCAGCCTTTCATACAATTTTGTTCTGACTTAAAAATTTTGACACTACCTTTACAGAGAGGACTCAAAAAAGAAACCATGCAGCAAAACTGACTTACGTGAGGATTTATCTGGCGATGAGACCACACTTGCTGGGTTTCCTTGAGTATTTGACAATAATTTTCCTCCCCCTCTAGGTTTGGCACTCATGGGGTCCCTGTGGTGGGTCCAAAGAAATAGTCTCACACTGAGACCTCTAGTAGTTTACAATGAAAAAACATCTTCAGCCTGGAGACTGTCCAAAGATAACTGCATAGCCAGTAATATTTCAGCTCCTTTATTCACTCTTGGAACTCCTGCATTAGTCTTTGGCAAGGTGACATCACAGTTAATTTTGAAGTATGCAGTCAGAAACTGCACTATTAAAAAAATTATTAACAGTTCACAGGTTATGACTCTTGAACCCTGCAGACATAAAAATTCTTAGAAGTCACACTCCAGTGTCAAGTGCCAACCCTGACAACCCGACAAATGCTTAGGCTGAGGGTATTAGAAATGGATATTTAATTCAAAACTGAAGTTACAGTTTTGAAATATGGAACGAACTGTGCAGAGTGGTTTGGTTTTTCATTTATTGTGAACACTCCTCATTTATAAAGGTAGAATATTACTATAGAAAGAATACCAGATGAACCCAAACTTGTCATGGTATCACCTGACACCATGTATTTGATTTCAACATCAAAATCAGTTAAAACATAATTTCCAGGAATTTTTTTTAAATTAATTGCTCTAATACAATATGTGAGCCGAAGACATACAGCCTTTACCAAGAAGGAAGTAAATTCCATCAGCCTTTCCTTTAAAACAAGGCTGATGCTTTGCTAAAGATCAATTCCTGCCTCATTAAGCACAGAAACAACACTGCGATCTGGTGGTAGTCTTGGGGCAATACACAATTTGGCAGCTTTCCACAACTTAAAAGTTCAAAAGGAGCATTTCACTGAGGGTTGGGAAAGAACAAAAAACCGCCCCCCAAAACTTCACCAATAACAACAACAATACACCACAAACCAAATCCAAAAGAAAATGGTGCAGTTTTATTTCAGGGACATTGAAACAGACTTCAGTCCTCAGACATTAGAAAGTTCAGATTAATTGAACACAGTAGAAGATATTTGAAAAGCACCTAATTTCTCCACCCATGAGGTTTCTCTCTCTCTCATTCCCACCCTCTCACCCCCTAGACAAAGCAGACTTTACCTTGATCATTGCTGCTGTCCACCTCAACTGCTTATGATTTAAGTTGGTGTCCTTAAAAGCACCTCCTTAAATTTCCTCTAAGTGTTCCTTCCTGAGGTAATAATTGGCTTCCCCACTCAGTCTTCTGGTGCTTCAGTAGCCAGAGTCCACAGGACAAAAAAAAATCCGCTTCACCACACTGACTCTTTACCATCACCAGGAAGAATCTGTTGGTTCTACCAGATTTCATAATTACAAAGAGACAAAATTAAACAGTGGATATTTGGCTTCCTTAGCCCCTCAATGCCTTGCTAAACAAGTTTCCTACAAGTCCACCTCTTAACAAGCATTCAGGAAAACATACTAAACAGTAAATCACATTACTGAGTGATCTGGATTAACAACCACAGTCATGTGCAAAATAATACTTTTGTCTAAAATTACTATTATACATATAAAGTCAACTATACATATTTACCACCAATATTCATGCCCTCTAAAAAAAAATGTAAGCTCCAGTTGTGGTGATTATGGAAGTTATACAATATACAATGTAAATTACAGAGTTGCCAAGTATGCATGCAATGAATGGTGCAGATTTGTTTATTTGTTAAAGTCCTCTTTAAGGCAAATAATGAATGGCAGTCATATGGCAGCAATTGTGGTCTGCAACTTTTAAATTACTTTATCATTACTGTAAGCAAACAGTCTTCAGTTTTACAATGCTTTTAGTTCTTTACTGTAAGAGCAGTAAAACTTCGGCATAGTTCTTAGCAGTCTTTTCTCACATCTTTTGTGGGAGAATTGTCTTAGGATATACTTGGAATCATATTTATGTCTTTTAAGAATTAGACTTACAAGGCTTGTAACTTATAGAGAAAGTAAACTTCTTGACTTTGCTTAAGACTAAAATGTTTTGGGGAAAAAAAAGCTGTTGAAAAAGTTTTCTTGCAAGTCTTTCACTGGTAAAATAAATTCTTGTGAAAGTAATGAACTAAAAAAAAAAAGAAAAAAAATACCAAAAAAAACCCAAAAAAACCCCCCAAAAAACCCCAAACCAAAACAAAATAAACAAAAAAGAAAAGACAAAAAGTAGTTCGCTTGTTTTCTAAACTCAGCTGTCTAAATGCTCTCTACTATTTGCTTTGTGGAATAAAGTAGTCCCTCCACTGATAACTTTTTCAGCATTGGAACACAAATATTAATTCAACAGTTTTAATTCCAGCACAAATTTTCAAGGTAAACCATCCTTCCACCTTACAGAAGGCTGCAGTTCTTCTCCTTAAGAAGCAATATCAAAGACACAAAAGAAAAATTACTGTTAAGAATAACTTTAAAAATAGAGACTTAATTAGCAGGGCAAGATCTTACTAATCAACTAGATTTTCAAGCCCTCATTCAGTTGTAAAATTCCTGCCAATTTTGTTCATTTAGAAAGCAGTTCAGAATTTTTTCTTTATTTTACAACATATTTTCATTATGGGATATGAAATTTGAGTGCAGGTCCAAAGTTTAAAAAGCATAAGCAGGTTGAAATTATACATTAGTAAGTCAGGAAGTAAAGAGATCTTTCAAACTCTTAGGCACAGTGGCTGTAGAAGCCAATTTATGTTATACAATATTAAAGATTTTTTTGTAATTCAGGATTAATTTTATTTTAATCAAAATACTCCAAAGGCAAGACCAACATACACAGTCATCTATAAAAGCAGAAATGCATGCTAGCAAATAGCACAGTAAAAGCTGATGCTTTTCTCATATTTTCACTATTTATAAAACTTACTAATTTTCCAGTCTAGCAGACCATGCAAATAACTGAACTTGTTCGGAGATGTTTTCACCTTGACTTTGCTGGCAGGGCTGTAGCAAATCGAGTTTTTAAAAAATAACTCCTCAGAAAAACCCTCAGCATCCTATACCAGATTCATCTATTATGTTTTTTTTCCCAGAAGAATATATCCCAGTACTTGATTTCTCCTATCTATAGTAGTAAGTTGTGGTCCTTTAAAAGAAAAAAAGAAAGACTGAATAATTGGTCCCATTTCTACAACAAACCTCGGCTGAGAAAGACATAAAAATTACATCTTGTCCTAATAGACATTCTGATTTCAACTGTCAGAGATTTGAGCAAGTGTTAAGTAAACTGAAATACATATTTACTAGTTACTACAGATTTTCTTTAAATTTTTACCCTTTGATTTAATGTCTGCACCTGCTAGACACATTTTTAAAATATTCCAGAAAGGAAGGTATAACATAAACTACAAAACATTCTGCAAATATCCTTTCTGCTTGGAAATTTCCTCGTTTTTCCAGAAGGAGTGGGGGAAAAAACCTAATGTGAAGCGAGATGGCTTTTTGGCACTGTGACCTCTATTCATTAAGAGCCAGCTGTACTTTACCACCACTAGCTCACAAAGCTGATTCACCTATACTAACTCCGTAGGAATGAAAAAAGAGGGGAAGTAACCAAGAGACTTCTGATCCCATTTCAACTCCTACACTGACTTGGCAACTGGACTCTGCTGCACTAACACTTTTCTGCTTCACAAAGAGACATAACCAAGAAGGTGTGAAACCAGAATATATCTATTTTAGATAACCCACAAGAAGTGTTGCTGACACAGCACTTCAATCCCAACTCTACAGCTGGATTCTCCTCACGACACTTCAGAGTGCCAGACATGGGCAAGATGTAAATGGAAAGTACAACATAGTTAAGAACCTGAATGTGGCACCTGAGGCACATGAGGGTCTATGTTTTCATAAGCAACTATGTTATTGCTATGGTCTACAAGCCTTATTGCCATTATTACGTTTGGCAGTTATTAGCAAAGGATAAAAACTTGTCTGGTTTTCATCCTGAAGGGTCAGTACCCAACGGCAGTCAGGTGTGTCTCAGACTGTCACATCTTTCCCTCCGGAATCTCACATACGGTTTTTGGAGCACTCTTTCATTGAAAGCCATTTCCACTCCTTCCCTTCCAAACCATCCTTCCCAGACAGTCTGTAGGCAGTCACACAGTCTGTTCCAGCGTCTCAGTTACTCCAGAGTCACCACAGCCCCACACCAACACACCGAGCTCCTGTGTCTCATTTGTTTCTGCACTTTGTGTGCACCCATGCAAGTGCTTGGGGTTGGTCACTTGTGAACATTTTCACTTTTCCTGGGGGCTCTCTTCAGTCACCTTGCTCCATGTATTTGCCACCCCTAACTTCTGTTCCTTCTCTGCTGTTAAACTGCTGTCACCCCATGTCTGGTTTAAAGCCCTTTACACTATGTTGTCAAGACCACAGCTAAGGGTGGTTTAATTGGATTTTATCAGAGGGACCCCATCTGCCATTCCTTGAAAAGGTAAATATAGTCACAAAAGCCAAAGCACCTTGTGCAACTGCAGCCACATCACCACTTGGTAATTTTCAAGAGGAGTTAACCCCTACACAAGTTTTTTGCTTCATCCTTGAGGCTGAGGACAAGACAACCTGAACTTTCACATCCTTTGCCTTTGCCTTCAGAGCTTCACAGTCTCTCTTAACTTGTTCTAGTTGTCACTTGATGGCGTCATTAATGCCCTGCAGGCAATTAGAGAAAGGTAGCACTCTGAAGGACAAATAAATTCTAGCAGTCATCCAAAACACCTGACATCTGGGCAAACCTCTTGTAACAGCATGTCTGACTGGCAACTCGGTGTTTCTATCCAATGTGAAAATTAATCTCCAACCACTAATGCCCACCACCTCCCCTTGGTACCAGTGCTCTGTTCAGCCCCAGCTGGCTCTGGTCGCTGACTCTATGCAGTTTGTTCTCATGCATTGGCTAGTGCAGCACTGTGCCCACTTTGTACATGCAGATCAAAGAGAAGAAAGAGCCTTCTCCTGCTGCTGAGCCAGAAGCTTCCAGCCTCCTCCTTCTCACTACCCACCACTATCCTTCAAGCCTGGTGTCTACCCTCTTTATATTGTGTGGTTTGGGCCTCACTTCTGCAAACATGCTGTGGAGACCCTGCCACTGAGTCTCCCCTCCTCTTCTCCTCCCTCAGCTAGCAACTCAGTGCCTCAAACACAGCACATGCCCCACAAGTCAACCACTATCACAAACAGATGTGGCCCCAGAACTCCCTCCAGCCCTGCCTGGAAACTGGCATCTTGTTTCTAGAATCCAGTATAGTCAGGGGTGAATAACTGTGGGAAGAAATAAGATGACCCTGTAGAAAAGGAACTGCTCAAGTGAAACTCCACAAATATAGAAATATCATTTCTAGCAGTGTAGAAGAGCTGAGAGCTAATATAGGTCTCCTCCTACTACTCTTCATACACGAAATATTAGCTGTTTCACTTCTGTAAACAATAGCTCTGGGCTGAATTTGAGACCATCTGCAGTACAAAATTACCAACAGAATCTTAAGGTATACCAGACTAGATAGAAGGGTAGATGTTGAAAGACTTGAACAGAAGCCTCAAAAGAACATGCAGATTGTGATATAAGGGCAGAGGTGAAATGGTTTATGGAGTCACTGGTGTTTGGGGCTGGGTTATAATTTAAATACCATAGGGAATTGAATAATTTGTCTCTCTGGTGTTGAGCCTGTTGAACCTCATACAATTGGCCTCAGCACATCGATCCAGCCTGTCCAGATCCTTGTGCAGAGCCATTCTATCCTCTAGCAAATCAACATTCCTCCCCATCTTGGCGTTGTCTGCAAATTTACGGAGGGTGCAATTCTATCATCTCATTCAGATCACTGATAAACATATTGAGCAGGACTGGCCCAAATACTGATCCGTGGGGAACACCACTGATGACTGGCCAGCAATTGGATGTCACTCTAGGCCCTGTCACTCTCTGGGCCCAACCATTCAACCAGTTTTTATCCCAGTGAAGAGTGCACCTCTCCAAGCCATGGGTTCTCCAGCAGAATGCTGTGGAAGCAGTATTGAAGCCTTTGCTGAAGTCCAGATAGGCAACATCCACAGCCTTTTCCTCATACACTGGGTGGGTAACTGGTCATAAAAGGAGATCATCTGGTCTAGCAGGACCTACCTTTCCTAAACCTGTGCTGGCTGGATCTGAACCCCTGGTAATAGGTACTATATTATGGACTGAGTTACTTTGTCCAAATTGAGTGATGCTATCGCTCTTCTTTGCCTAAATGCAGAAACCTACAGGAGGCTATAGACAATTTTTTCTTCCAAATGTATTCTCTAGGAAAACATACCATATATCTCAGTAGGATCATAGAGTGTTCAGGAAAGCAATTTCACACCCCTCATATTTGATTTTTTGCCGGGGCATTGTAGTCACAGAACCAAGAACCATGGAATATACTGAGTTTAAAGGGACCCACCCATCAGAATGATCAAGTCCAACTCTCCACCTCCTGGCCCTGCACAGGATACCCCAATACTGTGCGCAGTTCCTGGAGCGGTGATGATCACAGTAACATGGCGCTCTCTTACATGATGAGCAAGAAAGAGCATTTATTGAAAGAAATCATGGATTTAAATAGTGTACATAGTGGAAAACAATTTAGAAACATTTCATTGGTCAGGGGAGAAGACACCTCTTAGAAACACAGTCCGCGAGGCTAGTCACGTACACCACAAGTGTTCTATCTTTATTTTACTTTTTCTGCCTGAGAATGTCCGCAGCCCCAGAGCTGTGTATTCAAAACAACCTGGGAAAGTTTTAGCTATCTATAAGAAACAAGAACTGTGTAGCTTTCACTCTTGAGAAAATCCTAACAGAAATTTTCCTGGGCCACAACAGTGTCTGCACCCCAAGAGTCACACCACATGCCTGAGAGCGTTGTCCAAACACTTCTTCAACTCGGACAGCACTGGCGATATGGCCACATCTCCTCTATTAAGTATCTAATTCAAAAGGAAGATACAGTTCCTGTAGGGATAGGAGAAGGTAAGCTCTTCTGCAAACCACATCTTCAATAAGACACTCAAGTCAAATATTTCTGTCTAGAAGCATAGACATTCCCTCAATTTATTTAAATTTCAGCTCAGGAGATTCCAATAGGATATCCAGACAATCACTAGCAATTGACCAAACAGCTTTCTCATAACTGTATTAGGAAACTGCATGGGCTGCTGTGATAGCCTAATTATGTGTTAAAAGAGTTTTAAAATAAATGTTCCTAAAGGAAACACTTGGCACATTTTGATTTTATTTGCTGGACTGGTTGCACATTCTGTACTTTTCTCACTAAGTACCACAGCAAAATGCACAACTTCCCACAGTAACAGTATTCAGAATGCAGATTTTTTTTCTAGATGGTTTATAGGTATTGTAGCTTAAAAAGAAATAGCCAGAAAGAGAGTATTCAGGAAACTAAAGCAACTTGTACTTATGAGAAAATTGAACACTGCAAGTATCAGGCAGATAATGAGATGTAAGAGTTACTTTCATACATAACTGCTAAAGGTAGGTCAGGAAATAAGACTCAAGTTTTCTCAGTAAATTAAGTTGATTAAGAAAATGTATTTCTCTCATAGCCCATGGGTAACCACACACTCCAGCTGGTGGATTCCCAAATGAGGCTGTGACCCTGTGAGAAGTCTTTGCTGAACCAGGTTTGTTGGCAAAACTTGTGATCCCATGGGGGACCAACACTGGAGCAGCCCATTCCTGAAGGATCGCACCACACAGAAAGGATCTTACACTGGAGCAGTGGAGGAGCGTGCGGAGTGCTCCTCTTTTCCTGAGGAGAAAGGAGCAGTAGAAACATACAAGGATCTGACTGCCGCCCCCATTCCATGTTCCCTGCACCAGTGTGGGGTGGAGATAGAGAAACTGGGAGTGAAGTTAAGTCCAGGAAGAATCAAGGGATGCAGGAAAAGTATTCTAAGATTTGGCTTTATTTCTTATTATTATGCTCCTACTTGATTGTTAATAAATTAAGTTAATTTTCCCAAGTCAAGTCTATTTTGCCCATGATGGTAACTGGTGAGCGATCTCTCCATGAGCCTTTCATTATATCTTTTTCTCCCCTGGCCAGCTGAGGAGGGGAATGATGGAGTAGCTTGGTGAGCACCTAGCAGTTGGTTGGGTCAGCCCACCATATCAGTGTGTATAAATACCTGAAGAGATAAAAAGAAAATAGAGATGGATTCTCTTCAGAGGTATGCAGTAAGTGGAGTAGACACAATGTAGACACATTAGACAATGGGAGCAAAATTAAATACCAGAAGATCCACTTAAACTAAACAAGAACAACTTTGGTGGTGGTCAAGCACTGGAGTACACTGCCCAGAAAGGCTGTAGGGCCTTCATCCTTGGCTGTATTTAAAAACCAGTTGGACAGTGTCTTTGAGGCATTGGCTCTAGACATTGATGTCTAAGCTTGTAATTAACTTACAGTAGCTTTGTTCTTAAAAATTTTCCACCACCTAGGCAGACAAAATAAGGCTATAATTAAAGTAAGAATGCAATTACAAGCTTACTTCAGAAATCATTCTTTTAATTAAACACTTGACAACTAAAACTGGGATTCAAGCCTGTAAACCCTGTTTTGCACAAAACTGTATATAGTATAAGCAATCTTTCTCAAAAGTTATATATTTTTCTATCTTTTAATGACAGAGGCTTCTCTTATTCCAAAATATCCTGAAGATAATTTTATCCTCTTCAGGCATATAAGTTTCCAGGCAAAAAACCCTTTCAATATTGCCAACATACATAGTTATGAATATATAAGGGGAAAAAATTCATCACACCTTTAAATTCTTCAGCCTACAGGGATTACTTGTGTCCAAAAAAAAATTATTTTATCATATAAACCAGAAGGACATCAAAATTCAGCTGCAATTAGTTTTTACTCTACCTCCCTAAGATTATCCATTCAGATAGTTGGCTAGCTCCAGGCTACTTAAACACCTAATCATAACACACAGGAACTATTTGTATGTGCACTTTGCTTCTCCAAACATCTGCTTTGTGCCTGGCAGATGAGGGATCTACACACATGGAAACTTTCACACATGGGGTCACCATGTAGGCTAAGATCATGAACTTTTGCCTTCAATTTCATAGACATAAATTATTGTATGATTCTACTTGCCCCATTCTATCAAATCCTAGCCAAGAGACAATCCTAAGCAAAGTACCTCATAGACTCATAATTGCCAGTTCTAATAAACAACAGGCATGTCCATAATAATAGGAAAAAAAATCCCTGCTGTTTATCTAATCACTCTTTAATTTCTTCTTAGCCTGGCATTAGAATTTTGTTGTCAGCAGTGTATCTAGCACTGCAGGTTGCCTTAGGTATTATATATCTGCAATGTTTAGGATGCCTGCAAAAGTAGGGCTCTGTCCCTAGAAGGGGTTCCCTTGTCTCTTTTGTCTTCATTGAAAATGAAAATAGTCTTTACCACATCAAAATATCAACAATATTTAATTCATTCTGTCGTGGACTTTGTAATACAGAAGTTTTGATAAAGGACCAAGGAGAAACCTATTACTTTTGCCAAAAGAAAGTTAAATGACCACTAAAATGTTATAGAGCAAAAGAGGATTGGAGACGAGTTGTGTTCTTTGAACACTCATATGTCTCTAAACACAAGGGAAAAAAAAGAGAATTATATTTACTGCTTCATTCTACATACAACTGAACTCCTCTTTTTTCCTTCTTTTGTTAAAAAGTACAGATGAAAGTCAACCAGGGCCACAACAAATGGTCCAAAGAACAATATTCAGCAAGATTTTCTTTTTTTTTTAACATTTGGATAAGTTCAAGAAACATTTTGGAAAGTGATTAGTGAGCATCTGCCAAGGCTGTGCAGTAACATACAATATATCGGATCATGCTTGAGGTGTTTTCTATCCATCATATGGACAAAGCCGTGGGTTAGTACTATGGACTGACTTTGAAAAGCAAACCAAAGGAACAGACCAGTTACCACACAGGAGAAAAAAAACTAATGATTCGCCACATGCTACCTTGGTCACTAGCCAAGGGGATAGACACCTGACAACCTAGCTACTGGAAACAACTGGATGTTCCCACAGAAAAGTAATTAATGGGAATCATCTAGACTAAAGGTGTCAAGACACGTCCCAGTCACCTCTTGTGAGTGAATGTAGGGAATTTCTTTCTGCATAATACACCACTGAGGCTTTCAGCAATTGGTATCATCATGTCATTATTGCATTAATACCCTTTTACCTCTAAATTACATATACAAATGCAAAACTCTGCAACCAGCCCTCATATTTAAAGCTAGGAAATTTTATTTTGGTTCAGCTTCTTTTCAATCTGCCTCTGCACCTTATCTGCACCTTATGGCTCATGTCCGGAAGCAGGTTTATGAAATACCTACAGGATTCCACATTAGCAGCAGGCTGCTCCCTCAAACCAGCCCAGTTTCTCAGCACCGAGAACACCATATGCTTACAAATTTGCATTTATTGTTTTTCTACTTGGGTTAATCTTTTTTAACGTTTGCAATAGCTTCTCCTACTAGCTGGGATGAGAATTCAGCTGTTCCCTTAATGGACTACTTTTAACACAACAACATCTTGCAGAATCTAAGCTCTTTAAAATGGCATCAGGGCACATGAGATTCTAAAAAACCCACCGTCACAACAGAGGTAGCCCAGCCAGCCATTCATTTCCATGAAGGATTTCCTTCCCCCTCCTGCAGCTGCAGTATTACCTTACACTAGACATGACCTGAGGAGGCAGCCTGTATTTCCCCTTCCAAACATCACTGTAATTTAGAATCATAGAATAGTTTGAGTTGGAAGGTCATCTCATCCAACCCCTGCTGCAATGAGCAGGGTCATCTACAACTAGATCAGGTTTCTCAGAGCCCTGTCCAGCCTGACCTTGAGTGTCACCACCTCCCTGGGCAACATGTTCAGAACCTCACCACTCTCATAGTATAAAATTTATCTCTCACATCTCATCTAAACTGACCCTCCTTCATTTAAAACCATCATCCTTTCTCTTGTCACAACAGTCCCTGCTAAAACATGTGTTCCCATCTTTTTTTTAGGAACTCATCAAGTCACGTGGGAAAGTCACGATAAACTCTCTTGGACAGAGCCTTCTCCAGGCTGAACAATCCCAGTTCTCCTGGCCTTTCCTCACAGGAGAGTTGCTCCATCCTTCTAATCATCTTAATGGTCTTTCTCTGGAGTCACTCAAGAAGGTCCATGTCCTTCCTGTGCTGGGGATGCTAAGGAAGCTTCCCAGTCTGGCCATTCACCAGACCCTGGCAGTCACTCCCAGAGTGTTTCACTACTGGGACCCAAGCCCCTTCCCAGCAGTGGCTCCAGTGAGATGAAGGATGCCCACATGGTTCCCCACACACCTGTCCTGGGGTGACTTTGTCATGTTCAATTGTATCCCCATTTGTCAGTTTAGCCCAGAAATAAGTTGTGTACCTTTAAGGCTGGCTTTGAGAGTGAAGGGGTGGAATGTCTGAGGTGGTTGTTTTTCAAAACACAGAGATAGGACTTCCATCGCTTCGTCTCCTGGACAGTCACCGTGGTGGACATCTCTCCTTTGCTTTTACTGAGTTTTTGACTGACTCAAGCAGAGAAGTTCCCTGGAAAATTTTTCTTCCTTTTTTTTCCTGGAATTATTTGAACCTGGAGTTTGCTCTGGGCTGGGGACCCAGGGGAAGCACCAGAATCTTTCACTTGTGGCCCACCAGAGTCTGGCCTTGGCAGCAGCATTTTACACTGCCGGAGGGACTCATAGCAGACTGAGCTGAACTACCACCCACAGGAGAGAGACTTTCTGAATTTGTCATCTCTTCAGAGCAGCAAGAGGTTTCATTGTTCTGTATTGGGGTTTCTTTGTGCTGGGCAGTGCTTTGCCTGTTGAATAAATAGGTTTTTTCCACCTTCTCTCTGAGGAGATTTCTTCCGAAACCAGTTGGGGGAAAGGCCACTTGGGTTTGCTTCCTAGGGGAGACCCTTTGGAGATTTTCTCCCAGATTTGCCCTAAACCAGGACAACGCCTCACCCACACAGTCAGACCAGCCTTCCTTATCAGTCTGACCCTGGATTTCCCAGAGCATGGCCTCTGTGTCTCATTCCATAAACCAAGTTAATCACAGTGCAATTACACAGAACAAGTCCAAGCTGGTGCCTCCAAGGAGGCAAAGGACCCAAACAATGGACCCCATATCTTTTGTACACTCACAGTCTGAGGGCACACAAGTCGGCTCTTCCTCCTGAGTCTGTGGCTCCTGCTGTGTCTCTGAGTGTCACCTGGATGGGCCACAGGTCCCTGGCCCCGATATGCAAAGAATGAGCTCCTCACAGCCTCTTGACTGGGCTCCCACCCACAGTTCATCCTGCAGCTTCTGTTTCAGCTGCACCCCAAGCTACCTGCACTGAAGGGATTCCTCATGAGGAATTCCACAGCTGGCTGCAGCACTGCAGGTGGGGTCTCACCAGAGCAGAGCAGAGCAGAGAGACAGAATCCCCTCCCTTGACCTGCTGGCCACTCTGCTTTGGATGCAGCCCAGGGCAAGGGTGGCTTTCTGGGCTGCAAATGCAACCACAGCTCAAATGGTTCTCCAGCAACATAAAGGAATTGCCTCCCAAAAGTCAGCTTCCCTTTCTGTTCAGTTGCTGAGGGAAGGCTTCCTCTTCTCCACGGAGCAATTACTCAGCAAAGTCCTCCAGGGCAGCTCTAACCATCTGAGGGTATCACTTATCCTTAGAGCTTCCATCCCCCAGAGGCTCACAGAGGGTGGGAACAAACACCACACCAAGTCAAAAAGCTCTACCAACAACCATGGTCTCTAGGGCACGGTACAGAAAGTCTCAAAACAACTGCAAGGTAAATCAAGATGTTATTCACAGCCCCATAAAAACACTGGATTTATGACAATTTTACCTTTACATTGTATTGTGGCCAGTAAGATATATGGGAGAGGAAGTTATAGCATTCTTTGTTTATGTTTTCCAATGGAAATCAGTTTCACCTTCCCTCCTGCCAAAATTGTCAGCATTTCTCATGTAAGCAGAGCTGTGGGCAATCAGCTTTCCCAGAGCACTCTCTAAAATTTCTTAGACAACATGGGTAATCATTGTTCATGAAATCTACACAGCTCACAGGACACTCCCAGTCTGTGCTGAGCACAAGCTGTGCTGTCTCTCTTGTAGCAAGAGAGATGGGGGTTCTTTGCTGTATCAAATCCTGTTTCATACATGGTTATTGACAGACTTTGTTTCTTTTGGAAAGACAGTAGCATCTTTAGCATGTCAAAAAGACTCAATTTGGGGAGAAAATTATCAGTAACATTGATATTTCTGTATTCAATCGTTTCTCTAGCACTGTCTCTAGAAGAATGCAGCACTGCAAAAGCACCAGTACAAAATATAACTAATTAGCCCTAAAAAAAGAAGAAATCCTTATATTAAAAAAGAGCAGCTGCAGAGTGATCCCTGGACACATCCTTCTCTCATAAAAACTCAATACATAAATTCTCCCTCACTCTCCTGGGATTCCCACATCAGCACCTTCACTAAAGAGCCAAGAGGCAGAATTCAGCTGTCTGGGCAAGATTGCTGCAGGAAACACCAAATATGAGGAATGTGGACAGCAGTTTTATGAACATTCAAGTGACACCTAGTACAGGCAAAAAACCTCCACTTTTCTGCAATAGATTATATTCCAAGTAACAACCTACATCCTGGCTCTTCCTGAACTCATGAAAACAGGACCTGCTCTGGGGAAGCATGTGAACCACAGTCCTTGTGGGTCTCATTCATGTCACTTCAGCCTCAGTTCAACAACTGCTCCAGCCCACAGTTGTGTGTGTGACAGTCTAGCCTTTTTTCTCTCATCCTCTCTAATTTAAGAGGCCCATTTTCATTAATCAGGAAATATTGCAAGCACTAGCTAAATCCTTTCATTACATTACTTGGCCTGTGTCACCTCTGCATGACAAAGCCAGTTGCCAGGAACTAGACCTTCAGTGCTTTTAAAATGGTGAAACAGGGAAATTGTTGCTGTGTTCCTTGGAAAGCACCAGACATGAGCACTTCAATAAACATTAATGGCTTTTCTCACTATTGTATCTGAAAAACCTTCAGCCAGGTCCTATGGTTTCTGTAGGCATTGCACTTTAATAGCCCAGAGATAAATATAAAAGCAGTCAGCTGTGTGACATCAGCACAGCTGTGCAGCTACTTTAATTGCTCAGCATGATGTCATTCATCAATTCCAAACCTCTCCTCCTAGACACCATTTTCCCTTACAAGATAACTTGTCCAGTACTGAATTTATATCCCAACTATAATGTGTTCCAGTGAAAATTATTCCACTGAAGCCACATATCAGGTTTTTATTAAAGACTGTGATTCTCATAGGGCAGTTTAGCTTGTTCACACCAATAACAGCTCTTACTTGTGCGAGTCACAAGACAAATTCTGACAAAAGCCAGGCAAATTTGCTTGTTTGCATGGGAACATCATCTTTACCTCCTACTCATAACTCTGTCCCATGCTTCATTCCTACTTCCTCTCAAGTGCTTTCACACAGCTCCTGTCTACTAGCACAGCTCTCTGGGGAGAAAACTTACACATCTTTATAAACATTACTTATGCTTGTGACAGCTCAGTACTCTGAATGGGCCTGCTGAAGTGCATTTCAGATTTTTTATTTTAAAAAGGATGCTATAACTATACTGTCTTGAAGAACTCATTATTGCCTCTTAAAAAACTACACACACCACTTTGCTTTAGGCTTGTTTATGTCCTCCAAACAAAACTTATCAATTCATGTTTAAAAGAAATAAGGCCCTAGTCTAAAGCAATTACATCTATGCATTTAAAAGCAAAACCTGAAATAATGAAATCAGAACAAAGGGGTTTACTTCAGTAGAATTTTTTTGGCAGCATCATTTATGTTACTGGGTCTGGCATCAAAGGGTTATCTGAAATGAATTCTTGTTATTTCCATACAATGCATTACTGAGCAAAAAAATCAGTACATTCAATAGCATTGCAATTACTGATACTCGCTCTCTAAGTAAATTCCATAATCTTACAAGTGGCTCCAAAGTAACTAAAGACAAAATTACAGAATAAATTAAGATAAAGGTGTCAGCTGGCACAATAATCCTGTGATTTTTATGTTTAAACCAACAGCCTTTTTGTTATAGTTACCCTACTGCAGAAGGAAATGCAGCCACTGCATTCAAAGTTCCTATTTAAAAAAAATATTTCTTTTTCTTAACATAAAATTAGTCTTAGACATTCTACCAATCCCATCTATCATTCTTAAAAGACTCTGCAGCTCTACCATTCCTGAAAGAAACATCTCCAACAACAAAATTGCCAACATAAAATTAAAAAACTTGGTTTGCACAATTTATAGATAGAAAGCCTTTTCCTTCAAAATATATTCTACAAATCACTCTTGAATTTTAGCATAAGAATCGCTGTACATAAACTAACTGTTATCAGCACTGTCTTCCCACCCAAGTGAAGCTTGTTCTATTGGCACTCAGGGAGCAGCAGAACAGACAGCTATAGCTCTTCTGTGAGCTGACAAGTAGCCAGGATGCCTCAAAAAATTCTAAAATAACTTTCCAAACCTCTGTTAGAAATGATAGCACCTTTGAGACAAGGAACAATGATTTAATATGGTTCACACAAAAATTCAGAGGTGTGTAAGTCTCCACACTGCCAAATGGGAGCAGAATGCAAGGTAAAGAAGCACAACAAATAGATGGGTTTTGTAATCATTACTACATGGTAATTTCTCCTCTGTGCAACATTTTGCTCAGCCACCTAAGAGAGGAAGGGTAGCATGCAGCCAGCAGACCATTGTATCACAATGGTCTTCTAGCTTCTTTCCTGAAAAGATGAATTGCCTTGAAAATACCCTTCCTCCCTGCCTAAACATCATCTTGATTCACAGGCAGCTGCCAGCTATTTTTCATTAGCATGAAACATATGCTGGTGTTCACACATGCAGTGCAATCCTTACTGCTGCAATGAAGTGAGCTACCTTTTATGTTTGGCTAGAAGCCAAAAGCCTTTTGGTGCCCACGACTTCAAGAAGAAGATTTTGAAATGCTGGGATTACAACTGAACCACATGTTGTAATCAGAAAAGTAAAAGCATAATTTGCCTCTCTGTGTTTGTTCATAAATTACCTTTATCAATGAGAGCAGCCTTATTGAACTGTAATGGACCCAACTATTGCAAATACACCTTGCATGAACAAAGTATTTGGTATCTCTATTTATTGATCAGTATATTTTCCTGACCAAAAGTTTTCTGTTGTGCTTTAAAGAATTCCCTTGTTGTTTCACTTATTACTTCTATAGATGGCAGGGCAGGGCCAAAAAAATAAACCAATAAAAAATCCACAAAACGCCACAAAAGAAATTCAAATTGTGGAAAATGCCCATGATGGCTTTTACTTTTAGGCTTTCTTCACCTAGAAGAAAATTCCATCCCCAGTGGGATGTAAGTAGAGTTAAGTTTTTTCCTTGTTTATTCAATTTGAGCTCGAAGTTCTTGTAGAATTACACATTAAAGATTTATTAAAATACACTATCATTCTAAGGAAAATAAAAGCTTGTCAGACTTGAAACTTGAGCTGCAAGTCAAATAACACTTTATTTAACATAACTGCATATGAGAGGCTACTACACTACTAGATTAGGTATGAAGATAAATTTCTAAAGAACAATGTATGAAGTATTTATCCATTTTTTATGCAGTAAGAGAGCCCATCCATGATAAAAATTTATTTACAAGTCTAGAACAATGAGATTTTTGAAGACAAGATAAACCTCAGCAGTAAAGTCTCAATAAGATTAATTTGTCAATGTAACAAAATCTCTCTAATTGAAGTTACAGTAATTTCACGATTATAAGCCTGAA
>VRYO01001463.1:74092796-74108458 GCA_009812075.1 Sialia sialis | reverse complement strand
TTTGTGAAATTAATGTATTTGTCTTTTGCAGACTGTTGTCCAAGAAATATGTGGAGACAGGATCTGTCATTGCCTTAAATCCCTGCACTTTTATCACATACTTTCATCCCAACCCTTTTTCTTTCACTACTGTAAGAATTGGGAATTTCATCAGTGTTCATATAGGTAGGGATATAACAATTATCTTTTAGTGAAAGCAGGTATTAAAAAAACAAACAAACAAAAAGCAAACAAAAACAGCAAAACAAAACACCAAGCCACAAAATGCCCAGAAGCATACAAAACCCAAAAGAAACCAAAAAAGCCCAAAAAATCGCAAGCCAAAGAGGAATTAGATCTTGCTATTTCACTATTTTATTGTGTCTATTTTGCACACACTCTGAACATCTGAACATTAATCTCCTGCATTCAATAAGTAATTTCATCACTCTTTTGCTGTTAGAGCTAAGGATGCAGTGTTTACACCTCTCTCAGAGGGTGACATAAACTGCTTCTAGGACAGAATTTAATTTCTTTCAAGGATTTTTCCCACAAAAAATACATAAAAATAAATTATAATTGCATGCTTCTGCCACTAATGTCTTCCTCAGTCTTTCATCCAAACTTTTATGTATTAACAGCTTGATTGACCACTAAAAAAGTAAATTAATCTGATATCCTTAGTCTATACATAGCACTGGATGCAGTTCAGTTTCAGTTACATGTCTGATCCCTGTAGATAAAATAGTCAGAGTGCTGAAAAGAAAAGTTCTTCCAACACAACATGAAGTGTTCAGGCAGAGATGGCCATGTTTGAGGAAAGGTCAGTTTCAGCTTCCAGATTTGATGTTCTGCTCACTTTGGGATCGGCACGTTTCACAGTTTACCAAATCTCTGATTTCTGTGTGCCCATGGCCCTAAAATCATAAACCCACTTTGCATCCTGAATTCCTGATCTGATAGCACATAAGGCCCACTTTGGATCTGTTATATATTCAATAGAAACCAGATTTATAAGCAGTACTGGTAAAATCTGCTGAGCAGTCTCTGAGGCAGAATAACCTCTGAGGCAGGTAATGCAGACCATCCGCACACCATTTTGTTCACTATTTCAAAAAGATCATTGTATACTTAATAAAAATCTACCCAGCTGCCCAGACATACCTCCTATCAGCAGCTACTGCTTAATGTCCCTGAGGTCACCACTGAATGTGACTGCTATGAGTGCTGCTGCTTTCTCATCAGCACAGTCACTGACACAGCAATCACTCTGGGGCTGTCTAGACTGACTGTCACAGATTCCAATCACATCTCTTTCTCTTGAGCACAAGAATCTTTGTCATCTGAATATCTTTGGAGCCAGTTAAACATCCATTTCATGAAATCAAGAGACTGATTTTAAACACTATAAATAGTAACTCTGCCTCACAGGTAGAATTTTAACTCTCCTTTTCAATGAAAAGAATAGCTCAGGATGATGGCATATATCAATGCCATAACTTAAAAGCATAGTGATATCACAGAGAGAAGTGACATGCATGGGACAAATTTTATTTTCTTTCACTAAGTGAAGTTTGATCAAAATCTAGTATGTATCTGAATTTGATGAACTTGTTGGATTTTTAAACCTCCAGCTTGTGTTAAACTGGACTTTTGGACATATCTTAGTGATCCTCACACACTGCCCCTAACCACGAGACAAAAAAGTCCTTTTCTGATCAAATGCAAAAATTTGATCTGCAACACAGTGTTTACAGTCAAAACATATATCATCAGATAAATACAGCTCAGCCAGCAGTATGCACCCCAGGTCCCCTTGTAACTGGTTACCATGGCATGAATGAGGTAAAGAAGAAAGAGGCCATGTAGCTTCTTCCCTGAACAAGACATCCCCTAGTGCAGCACAGCATCTCAAGTGGCAGGTCACCAAAAAAACACCTAATGCATACTCACACACATGTGGATTTTTCCCAAGTTTATGAATGAGCAAGATTTGTCACTTGACTGTGGGTGGAAGAAAAGCACATGATATACATTACAATGCAACTTCTAGCACCCCTAAAACCATTTTCAGTTTTCAGCACTGAGCTGGGTCTAGCCTCATCATCCACTTTAGTAGCTCAGATCTCTTCCAATTTCTGTGCACAGAAGACATTTCAGAGTTTGCATATCAGTATTTCAGCCCCATAAGAAGTTTTTGTAAATCTGTTTGCATACTGCATCCTCTCTGATGGGAGAACACAGAAGCCAAGGAAAATGCAGGAGACATCACTCACCTGGATACTGAAAAACTTCAAGTGTCTTGAACTAAACCTACCCTGAAGAATTAAAGACTTTGTAACACCCCTCACTTTCCAGTCACATAGAATTTTCAGTGAACTCATTGCATTACCTTGGCTTTTGTTGCCAGCTAGAAGCCAAGTTAAATCAGACATCTGTTTAGTACTCTTTCCCACATAGTTGTGCTCTGCCTTTCAGTACATACTCAGCTGCTTCTACAAGAAGGATTGATTAATTTAAGAGCTTGCACTCACTTAGCTGCTATGAATTTACATGAGCCCATTATGTAAGGCAGAATCTGGGTTCTTTCTTACAGCAAGCTTGGCACACCTTGCATTTGTCTTCATGCTCAGTTTCTGTTTAGTCACATCCATGATAACATGTGAAGAGGAGTAAAGCAAGCACGTTACTTTCTCGGTTCCTTGTACAGCTGGTGCCACCAAACGCTCAGGGATGCGCTTCCTCCTGCTCCTCTGATGCAGGACACCGCACTCAGGAGCAGCAGTAGCTGTGCAGCGAGAAACACTAGAGGGCAATAAATGCTCTCCAATGAGCCTGGATAGAGGAGCCCTAAGGTTTACTTCTTGGTCCCTTCTTAGCTTTATCATTGATATTTCCCTTCCTCGGTGGCACACTCTAGTTCAGATCTAGAGCAGAGGAGACGCACATCGGACCTCTCTGCCCAGGCTACGGCAGTGTGTGTGTGCTCACTGAATTGTTTCCTTTCCATCCATCCTTTTCCCACCACCATTCCCTCTTCCCTTTAGACACTTATCCAAATCTTCCAACGACATAATGTTTTTCATGTGGTACATTTGTTTATCAGCTCTGCCATACTAAAGTACCTATCCATTACTGTCAATGTATGACACAATTAAGTCTTGACAGTGGAGAGGGAGGAAGAGGGGAGCTCAGCTGATTTCATTACAGGATTCTGATAACCCTACTGAATAACCTTACAGATTTATGATTTTTGATAGACAAATCCACTCTTAGCTCTGATATGTTCTTCCTATGAACAATTTACACTTCTTCCCAATAATAATCCCGAATAGAACAAATGGGATAGTCTTTTCACTTATATATAAAGATACTGCTTTCCAAAAAGGGTGACACACACAACCAGAAAGCACTTGAGCATGTCACTCACCAGTAAATTTTGCATATGAAATTAGATAAAGAAGAAACATACAAGAGGAAATTGTATGCAAGCCTTCCTTTTAACTGTTTGCTAAATTTGTCCCAGGTTTTTAGGGACAATACTTTTGCCACTTGAAATTTTTCATACCAGTTAAACAAGATAAATCACAATCTACTGGGAATACCATACCTCAGGTGTTTCATAATTTAAATTTAACAGGTTTTCTCAGTGCCTAAGAAGCATAACAGTTCCCAGATGGGGCAGAAGGAGTTGTGGAAGGATATTTCATGGTTCATAATCCTAAGTAAGTAAAGTAGCAGCATTTAAGAAGAATAGTAAATTGTGAGAATCTGTTTTGCCTGTCTTCTTGGCTTCTCTGCCCACCTCATCTAACTCAGAAGTACTACAGAAAGAAGCTCTTTAAGAAACATGCAAAAAATCTGCTAACCTTATAAAAAGCCATAGTAAAATTAGCTTGGTCTAGACTGCTGTGAAGTTGGGACTTTTCAATAAAATGCAAAATATTAGTGGCTGTTCACTTAATGTTTCCCATTTACTGAAGTGATGGAGGCAAACATCCCAAAGAGCCATACTGTGATCTTACACACAAAGACTGCATGTGTCAATGAGCAAAATCTTGTATCTGGTTTGTCTCAAATGTCTCATTATTTTGCCTTACAAATTAATTAAAGGTTTTTAAATTAATATTTGTGCAAACTGTATTTGTTGCCAAACATTATAGGAATGAAGAGCTAACCAGGCTCTTAAAAATTCTAATATAAAATGTGCTCCATGACATAGCCAAGGGAAGCTATATTTCTCTGCTTCAACATGCTCATACAGCAGCAATGACTGTCTTATTCTTGATGGGATTCAGTCCCTACACAGAGAACAGAGAAGCATGAACTGTGAGGAGTGTGTAGGAGCAGCTGCCTCACATGAGAATTCTGGAATGTGGACAGGCTTAATCCTTGCACAGGTCTCCTGGAGCTGTAGATTAGCTCAGGCTGTGGTGCTGTATGTTCTACCTCTTGTGTTCAGGCCGTGGTAGTATTTCCAAAAAAAGGGAATATAATTGATACAGTTATGTGTCCATCCTTCTACTTCAACCCTCTTTTTTTTTCCTTCCTTTTTTTTTTCCCCTTCTCCTTTTAGGCTTCTCTGAGCCCTCTAAAACCTTGTGGATCTTAAATAAAAAAGTTACTCTTAATTACCCTGATGAAGATGGGAGTGAAGAAAATGTACCTTCTCACACAAAGTCTCATTCTGGCCCAACAGACCAGCAGTTGTGCATGTTCTACACTCAGCCCTAGGTTTTCAGAAAAAGTTCATACACACACACACACACAGAGGGACGATGGCAATGGGGGACCCCAAATAATCCCCTGCCCAGCTACTCCCATGCTCATCCCAGGAGCCCTCAGCCCATTAAAGGCCCATCTCTACAAGGAGAACCTCAGCCTCACTGCTCAAATATTGACCCATCAAGAAGACACAACAGGAGCATCTCTCCAGAGCATGTTTTGGGCTCTGCCTAGGGGTACAAGACACATTATGAGATGCAAGGGAAGAGCATTTTTTGATTGCACAGGATTTATTGTAGGTTTTTGTGAGGAATGGGGAAACATGAAAAAATTGATAACAGAATCAAAAGGGCTGGTAACATGTCAGCAGGTAGCTTCTCAGGACACTTGTCTGGCCCTGTCTTGCACCTGTCCAACAGAGTCTGTCCTGTCTTCCCAAAGAAGGGACTAAGGACAGCTACCTGGTAGTCTGCATGCCTAAGTCCTGCTGCTGCAGAGTTCCATGGGTTACGTATATGTGTATGTATATATAATTAATGGTAATTAATGGCCATAATCCTATGATTATTAGTAGTTAATACATATTAGTGACATAACATATAATCAATATATTAATAATATATAATATAAGGGGTGTGTATCTGGAGAGAGAGAGAAAGAGAGGCAGACATATAATTAGGTATTAATGTTTCAACAGAGAGACTTTATCTTGTTCAACTAAAGAGGGAAACAGGATGAGGCCACTGGGGTCATCTGTGTGCCGGTCTGTGTTGACCTGCATGGTCAGGCAGGTTCATGCCTGTTGTACATGCAGGGTATGTATGTGCATGCACATTCCCTTACTGCAAATTCACACTCAGCCCCAGCACTGGCTGGAACCAAGAGTTGGGCTACTGGGCTGCTCTTTGCAACATATATATCTCTAGAATATATCTAGAATTATATATGTATTCTAGATGTTCTTATAACCATCCACTCTAAAAATAGCTAGCCATGACATCACCTCCAAAAAGTGCTTTTATTCCCAAAGTCACTGACTGTTTAGATGAATTTTATACTCTTCAATGGCTGTGCATGACTAGACCCTCTTCTCTGCACCAACAGCCACTGTAATTCATGTGCCCCATGAGGCTTGCTGGAAAATAAGAAATATGACATAAGTTACTGGCAACTGTTAAAAAAATTTATATCCTAAACTTTTGAAATTACAGACTCCAAACCGGCAACTAACCATATAGTTACTGCAAGGCTTTGGTGTCAACAACGAAGCACTGAAAATTGGAAAAGGGGGAAAAAAAGCCCTGAATTTTGTTACATAGGAGAGGTAGAAGCAGAAACAATACTACACCTAAAAACATTTGGATTTTGATTAACTGTGTTTCAGGAAAACCAATCAGCTAAGATAGATTATCAGAGGAACACACCAACAATTCCCAGAGAGTCTAACTCACCTGATGGCCACTATCAACAGCCTTATCAAAAAGGCCAGCTGCAAACACTGACAGACATACTCTAAACTGAGTGACCTTCTGCCACTCATGGGAGCACTGTGCCTGGGCTTCCCAGGAAGGGATAAGGTTCTGTACAAGAAAATATTTCTTTCTCACGCTTGCCAAGAGAGTGAAGACAGACCTCAAAACTCTTCAACAAAAAACAGAAGAGTTTCATAAGATTTTCAGACAATTTTCATATACTACTTATTTTTTCTTCAACATCAGTGCAGAAAAAGTATTTCCAACCTGTATGCCAGGAAGCTAATAAAAACTCTTCAGTTCCTTAACAATAATCACACTAGACAAAAAACCCTACCAGCTAACCTAAGGATAGAGTTAAATACTAAAGTGTCCTCTTGATTTTGAAAGAGGGAAGAAAATATTTCCTGCTGATGAATTCTGACTTTGTAGGTAGTGCATTGTGATAATGACAAGCAAGAAAATCTACCATCATGATATTAAGGAACTTCAAACCCAGTTTTCTTTCTTTACATAATGTGGAGGAAACTAAACAGCTGCCACTCTGCTCATGCTTTTCTATTATCACCTCCTCTCCAAGTGATGTAACTGGTATATGTTTTCCAAGTCACCTACCACTGTACTTGTATCATGGTCCTGGCAGATTAAAATACTTCCTAGCTTCTCAGAAATCCAATAGCAAAATTAAGATACTCCATTGCCGTTTTTCCACTCAGGGACATATGGTAAGAGTGTGCACAGTGTGCCCACCTGATGCATACCAGTCAGTCATTTGCATTTAATAGTTTTTCTTTCAAGAAACCTTTTGGCCTGAACACAGAGTCTGTCACTGCCTGAGACAATCTCCTTCCTCACAAACTCCAGACAGTAGACACTTGTTAGGTCTCATTATTTGCCTTCTCTAGTAAGAAGTATTTTTTCTCCTGACTCTTTCATCCACTGATCAGATTTCCTCCTATCTTTCATCAGTCTCAAGAAAGAGATTAGGGAAAATTTTCCATGAGTATTGAAAGGCTTAAAGAAAAGCAACTGAATGGAAAATTCTGTCACAGGAAAAAAAACAAAAAAACCAAACCCCAACATTTTAGATTACGTTTCTCTAGCCAAGAGAACTCGGTTCCATTACAGACACTGCTGATGTGAGCTAAAGATAGATTCCCAAAAAGCATGCTGTTAAATTGCCCCATCACAACAGATTCTCCAGAGGTGCAAGAGAACAGTGTCAAGGGGCTGGTCTCAGTCTGTATTTCAGCCAGTAGATGTAATCTTTTTGCACTTCAGCAAAGCCTTTGATTCTGTCTCTCACAGGATCCTTCTGCACCAAATGTCCAGCATTCAGCTGGAAAAACACATCATGCAAGGGGTGAACAACTGGCTCATGGATTGGGCACAAAAGATGATAGTGAATGGGGTGACATCAGGGTGACATCTGATCACTAGTGGGATTCTGCAGGGCTCTGTCCTCAGCCCTGTCCTTTTCAACATCTTCATTAATGACTTGGAAAGACTGGAAGGAACACTAAGTTTGCTCATGACACTAAACTGGGGAGAGATGTCAGCTCTCTCGAGGGCAGAGAGACCTCAACAAATTAGATAGATGAGCAATCGCCAACTGTACAAAGTTTAAAAAGATCAAGTGCTGGATTCTACACCTGGGATGAAGCAACCCTGAATGTGTGTATAGACCAGGGAATGAGATGCTGGACAGCAGCACTGCGGAAAGGGAGCTGGAGTTGTCAGTAGCAAGCTGAACATGAGTCAGCAGTTCCAGGAGGGCAGCCAGGAGGGCCAACCCTGTCCTGGGGGACATCAGGCACAGCATCACAGCTGGGCAAGGGAGGGCATTGTCCTGCTGTGCTCTGGTGAAGCCTGATCTTGAGCACTGTGCAATTTTGGGTGCCCCAATATTGAAAACACTGAGCTGTTAGTGTTCAAAGGAGAGTTGTGAAGATGAGGAAGGGTCTGGAGGGGAAGCTGTATGAGGAGCAGCTGAAGTCACTTGTTCTGTTCAGCCTGGAGAAGAGACTCAGGGGAGACCTCACTGCAGTCTTCAACATTCTCATGAAGGGAAGCAAAGAGGCAAGTACTGATCTCTTCTCTCTTGTGACCAGTGACAGGACTCAAGGAAATGGCCTGAAGCTGAGTTGGTTGAGGCTTAGGATATAACACGAAAAGGTTTTTCACCCAAAGAGTGGTTGAGACCAAGGCTCCCCAGGGACTTGGCTGCAGCACCAAGCCCGAAAACGTTCAAGAACATTGTGAGGCACATGGTGTGACATCTTGGGGCTGTCCTTGCAGGGCTAAGAGATGGAGTCAATGATCCTTGTAGGTCCAATTTATCTATTAAATATTAGAGTTTCCCTGTACTCCTTTGCTTCTCGGTTCCCCTGTTACCAGTTCCTCAAACATAAATTTAAAGCCTTTCTGGCTTTAAACCAGGAAAGTCTGCACACCTACACTTCAAACCACTTATACAAGCATATGTATACATGCACATATTCAAGTCACGTATGTACATATATATATATATATATGTGCATGTATGCTTACAACTACAAGTAGACTCTCTCACTGTTTTCTCACCATCACACTAGAGTCAATTTAAGGAAAAAGCAGAAAATTTATTTCAGGCTAAAATAAATTTTAAGCCTTGCCTTAAAACAGAAATTGCCTTGAAAATGCTTTTAAGCCTGAGGATTTGCAACAGAGACATCTAACACCCAGCCTAAAGCACTGGCTACACTGAGGTTTTGACCCACTGGAAAAGCAGGTTTTAGTTCCAGAGAGTAAACCAGGAGAAGATACAGCATCATACACTGCAACCATCACACATGATTGAGCAGTTGTATTTTCACACACCACAGGATCTTTCCTGGCTAGATGAGGCTTAGATCTCCTACTTTTGAAACCGTCAAATCCTAAAAGATTTTCAAGTGTCAAAGGAAGTAGTTCAGGTCTAAGTAGGCCTAGGACCATCCACATGGATCAGGATCTGATCCTTGGGTTTCATTCCCAGAGTGATTGCTTCATCCTCTTACCTCCTTTCTCCTGCTCAGTTGAAAAGCACAGTAACCTAGCCAGAAAAACATTTTTGAGCCCAGAAAGACCCATTTCCTTTGATCCCATCCAGAATTTCAAACAGTGCCTCACTACAGAGCAACACACTACATCTGCACAGAGATAATTTGAGTACAGCATACAGTGTAGGCAGACTGATTATTTTAGGCAACTTTTCCCTCCTCTGTTATTTCATGATCCTTCATAAGGATATCATTGTGCCTCAGCAAAACCAGGGACAATATCACAAGCAGCTTTTGGTTAAAAGGGAGATCAATCCATGCTGATCAGGTGCTTGTAAGGCTCAGAGGAACTAGACCAGCTGAATTTAGTCACCAGACTGTTACCACAACATTTTCATAGAAGTAGAAAAAGAGTGCTAGGTACTTGTGAAGAGGAATGAGGAAGGACTAGCAGACACTTCTTACAGTCACCTTCCTTCAGTTTTAGCACGCTCCAAGAGCTACAGGTCACTTAACCAGGAAGCAGAGGTTACTCATGCATGAGCAGCATGGTGCAGTGGAAGGCATCTCTGCCCATGGCAGTCGTGTTGGAACTAAACCATCTTTAAGGGTCCCTTCCAACTCAAATCTTGCTGTGACTCTATTGTCCTTGTTCTGGTTGACCTAAGTGGCAGAGCTCTGAATTGCACATATTCAAGGATAACTGATGAAATTGAGCCAGGCCTTGGGCACAGTAACTTCTTAACTCTTTCTTGAAGAGCTTAAACTAATTGAGAAAAAAAAAAAACCCAAACACACAAAAAGTTCCCCCATTCCCTATCCCCCTTGCTATCACTTGTCTACCACTTCCTATGGAAAATAAAAATAAAAAAATAAAATCAGTCTGTAGGACTAGACCCCTCCCAGTGTGTGTTTAAGTCTTGAGGAGCGGGGCCTAAGTCCTTGCATGGCAGAGTCCTAGACAGACATCCTGAGTCTGAAGACATCTGACCCAATGCCAAATCTTCCAGGGCCTTTACCAAACCTCACCAGCATGTACTAGGCAACAACAGACATACCTGAACTAGTGACAATTGCATTACTTCTACACCATTCTAGTGCTCCACACCAATCCTTGAAGAAATTAATCTTTAATTTCTATTAAAAATACAATACTAGAGTCAGACTACTGCCTTGCCAAAACCTCTGCAAGAAGCTTGAAAGCCCCTCAAGAAATTCAGTCATTCCACCTCTGCAATTTTGTGTTATCTCAAGCTTTTCAAAGATTTCATGTCCCTCAGGGGAGTATCAGGGTGTTTACCGTATAATTAATTAATTCCATGTTACATGAAAGGAAATTTGTACCTTAGAATAAAAAAAACTCATTTATAAACTTCCATTGCAACAGGAAAAATGAAGGACACCACATGCCTGGATGGCCATATCATGCCTTTTCTTGGCAGAAAGTTTTAACTTGTATTAACTTGTGTTTTGAAGTATCTGAAATGCAAACTGTCAACAGTGTGGTGCTTGTTTTGAAATTTTACATTTTTTTAAAGGTTGGTTATGACAGCAAAACTTTTTATGAGTAACTCTGTCATTCATTATGTGCAGTCACCACAATCATAATTGCAAGGAGTTGTTTTCCAGGACAAGTGAGCAAGCATATTTATTGGTCTATCAGAAATAGCTTATTTTTCATAGTTATAATCAGAAGAACTCCAAATGGAAGATGAGCATCACCATGTGGGAAGCTGGGGATACAGAATAGAAACATGAAAACCAGCATTAAATTTATTCCTTTTGTTAGCTACCAATACAAACTGTTTACAAGAAAACCTCATCATCTTTCTATGTCTTTCACCACTGTCACTGAATGTTGACCTGTATGTGCCCTCTCTTCCTTTTCCCATTCTGCTCCTATGCTTGAAGCTTTATATCAAGCTATCCATGTAGCAGTATCAACAACTAAAATATAGCAGTAAGGGGTATTTTTCCACAAGAAGGACACAGGTAGCAACAAGGAGTACTGGTATTTAAAACTCAAGTGCAATAAGGCTGCTGTTAGCCAAGCTCTCCTGAGGCCTGAGGATAACAGGCTAAGAGCCACCAGCATATTCTTGTTCAACTGACATCAGTATATGCCAAACCATATTTAACATCACAATTATTACCAGGATTTGGTAGACAGACAAAACTGGGACTGAACTTCTGAGTCACCGCCGTGGCTCACACCACCCTGTAAGTTCTTCCAGTGCACTGAGTTCAAAACAGCCTGAAAATGGTGATGGCTTCAGTGCATGGATCTTCCTTATGGCAGACAAACCGTACATTTGCTCCCACACATGTATACAGACAGGAAATGAAATATGCAATTACCCAATTTGCAAGTGTGACACATGTGCACACATCTCTGAGGACACACCCTTTCAAGCTCCATCCTGTATTTCCCCAAATTTAAGTCAGTTTATTTCCTCCCACAGACACTGATCCTGCCTGCCAAATAAAATTCTGGAAAAAAACAAGAAATGAGTAGCATTGGTCACTCTGGCTGTTTATGATCCAAAATGTTTTTTACTCAATTAGTGCTTAATGTAGGTTCATTTAAAAAAAATTTAAAACCCACCAAAAAAATATGGTAACAGAATCAGAAAAGTAAACGTCAGCTTTTTTTTTTTCTGAAAGTCAGTTACTCAGAGAGATAAAAAATAATGTGAAACAGTATTTAAGAGGAAAACAAGTCCAGGGAAGCAGCCCTTCAGTGATGATATTTTATGGTTACAGCTTATTTTAGGACAAGTCATTACTGCTAGAAAGTAGAAGAGATGGGTAACTTGTTTCTTAAGTCATATCAATGATAAATGATTAAAAATTTAAACCAAAACAACAAAACCAACAAGCTCCTCTTGATTATCTTCCACTATAAACAGCAAGATTGTGGAAGACAGAGTCTACCTACACACTACAATTACAATATTAACTACCATATCAGTCTATCAGGCATTTTAGCTACTGCAGTGACTGCCAGAGATAACAACTGACAGAAACACTAGTATCAGGGATACAGAATAAAATTACAATAGTTGGAGTAACACCAAATAGAAACACCTGTTTTTCACAGGACCACCTGCTCAAGTGTCCAGCAAACCCTGGGCTTTGAGGACATTTGTACGCTGGTTCCAGTGAGTGCAAAGATAGGAGAGGATGAAGGAGGCTGGCCTGAGCCTCAGCCTCCTGCCCACAAAAGCTGTGCCCTGCCTGGCTCCCTGCCACGTGCCTCAAGCACCTCCAGTGAGCAGACAGGCACCATCATCCCCTTACGGGAAACTCCGTGGCTCTGAAGTGTTTTGTTTCATTTTTACTAAGGAAGGCCACTTGAGTTGAACAAGATAGCTGAAATATGTAAAGTATGCCCTTAGAGAATTAACCCCAACTTTATCTACAGAAGGGTCATGACAAGGTAAAATGCTACTAAGAGAAAAGTCAATCACAAAGCCAAATAAAGCCCATGCTTACCATGTAAGCCAGCCCAGACATTTTACAGACTTCTGCTGCTGTAAGGGAACCATTCTCAATGCAAGAGCTGGAGAGTCACATACACACACAGAGATTTGAGCCATGAGTTTATAAACACAGATACCTTGGGGTATCATCACATCTTGAGGTCATCCTGCTAAAACCCAGTCCCAAACTCTACCTGCAGTCAACTAGTGGACATTCAGATCATTCTTATTGCTGTTACGATGATTATTCTGTTTATGATCCAATGTTGGGAGCAGAGGATGCAAAGTTTAAGACACTTTTAGATGAAAACTAGACTGCAGTACAAAAGTAGGCTCTCCTTTGAAATGAAGGATCCCAGGCGTCAACATGACTTTAACAAAGCAGTATCAGTGCAATACTGGATTCTGACCTGCATGAACAATTTCTGGAATATAAGAAAATTAGATCTCAAACTTCTCAAATCCTTTTGGAGGGCAGGCCCTGAAAATCAAAGGCAACTCTAAACTCCAGGACAGGCACTCTAACCTACCATGCTGAAACTCCAGAGAAAGGCAGTCATAGCCCTCAGTTTTGTGTTTCCTGCCCTCTGCACCCTGAATAGTGTGTGATCTTCACAGAGGAGCTATCAAACCTACAATCTAAAGAAGTCTAAGTCCCAAATATCTACGATTATTTGTTACAGCCTGATGATTTTCCCTCCAGATTTACTAACCTTCATGCACACATACACAAACACAGTGAATCTGAACTATGAAATTACCTTTTATTCTCTGAAGCTTTTTTTTTAATTTTACTGCTCATAATTCACCATGCCCACATCAATATTAATGAAGCAACAACCTGACCTGTACAAGAGGAAGTGGGTAGTGATTTGCTACCAACAAACTTGACATTATCAGCGTGCTGAATCAGCTCAAAACTTTTTGTTGCTTACCCACAATGTGTTTTGGAGCACATTGAGGACTGGCTGCTGCCTTGGGACCAGAGGACCAGGGCCACCTCTTGGCCCCAGACAGGGAGCAGGGCAGGCTGGTGGGCAGACTGGCTCTGGTCTTCGGGCACCTCTCTGGGCACAGGTCAAGGCTAGGATAGCACATCTGTGCACAGGTCAGGACCAGGGCAGGAGTGTAACAGACTCTTGTAGAGCAGCTCCAGAAGAGGATCTGGAGATGAACTGAAACTGAGGTCATGGGCCACTCCAGGTGAGGCTGCTTAAGGCCACTGAGGACCATCAGTCCCAGAAAAAACTGTTTGTAGAGTCAAAACAAGCCTCATGAATAAAGGAACCATCATCCCGCAGCCTCTTTCAGAGTTAAAGGCACAAAGTCACCTGACATTAATGTAATTTTCAAAACTCCTTTTGAGATTCTTGGGGGGAAAATTAATAAAAACCTTTTCTTTTCCCTCTTCATGTATTCCTATCTCAAGGAAAAGGCCAAGCAGATAACATCAAACTTACACAGAAATTACTGTAGAAGGATGTAATTAAATATGACTCTGGATGGGTCAATTTCAAACACCTGGTTTTCCACTGGATGGCATGAAGACCAGACAGGCATCTGCTCTGCTTGCAGTGCTCATTAGTAACCTGTCTGTCCCTTAGAATTAATACCTTCATGCTGAGCTTTGGGCCTTTACCGTGGAGGTTACAGAAACCTCACACCAGTTTCAGCAGTTTAAGTGCACGTAGTGGCTCTCTTTCATCTAGGTACAGACCAAATTACAGTTTCTCCTTTGTGTCTATCAAAAATATATATTTAGCACTATTTTTTTTCTCAACTATATGAAGCTGACTAGCCTATACTTATCTTTCCAAAGAAAAACTTCCTCCAGCCAGCTCAAAATCTAGAAGTTTACAATATGCCAGAGGAAGACAGAAATCATAGCTTTTAAGTATCATGCCACATTAGCTGTAAGGAAAAGAGAATCATTATGGCTATTTTATACAGACCAGCTGCAAAGGCAGCAGCCACAGCACTTGCTACCACATGGCTATTTCAGGATTGCAGATGTTGGCCTTCCAAGCCACGGGAACCAGCTGCAAAAAAGGATCCCCAGGAAAGCAGTTTCTTTCTCTCCTCAGTGAGAAGCACTAACACAGAGACACAGAAGAATCCAGAAAGTTAGCTGTGACATTTCTGCAAAAAGATACTATTTCCTCTAAACTTCAAAGGACTCTAGGTTTGTACATCAGAAACTGAATAGTACTTTACAGAGCCCAGCATTTTAAACAGAAAGTACAGGGCAGATTTTCAATAAGAAAGGGTAAAAGAGCACTGACCCAGCCTAAACAGTGCATGAAAAGGCCTAGGTGACATGATGGCTGAGGCTAAAAAAAGCTGCACCCACATGGTGGAAGAGTAAAGGAAAAACGTTTAGGAACTTAATTTTTCATTTCCTGACTGCTAGAGAGGATGGGAAGGGCAGCAAGGAAATCTCCCCTGTGATATAAAATACTACTATTATGTTATGCAGAAACAAAGACATGAAGATAACTGTGAGAGAACTTGAAAGCAACTTCCTCATTAAAAATTTAGGTGTTTGGGAGGGTATGGGGGATTTAATGCTTTATTTGGTGCAGGAAAATTGGAAGAAAGGAAGCAATGTGTACATATTTAAACTGCTTAGAAAGAGGGGAAGCAAGGATGGGAGAGCAACCTCTGGCAGTTTGACTAGAAGGTAATTCCTACCATATACCTCTCTTCTTAAAGGGTGGTGCCACCCTAACAGAATTAGCTCAATGATCCTCTAACTTTCTCTTTGCTCTGGCACCTCTTACTGGAGCATTTTACTGACAATTAAAAACTTGCCCTTCAAGGCTTTGGCACAGTTTGTGACAGATCATTAGGACAAAAATGCAATCTCTACACCAACTACTCCATTTGCTGATCACATAAGGGCACAAAAATATTATTTACAGGGTTTGAAAATGATGATTCAACAAGCAATATAAACTTAAAGAAAATAGTTCCTTGCTTTGTTT